>JAJSRV010000059.1:53621-321893 GCA_021527715.1 Neoseiulus cucumeris | reverse complement strand
GACATCCGTTTACAAGGAAGGTATCTTTTCGAACCCTGTATAAGTATTCGCGTGCAGCAAAATTCAAATGAGATTGAACATTTCGAAACATCGCGAATGTGGTTTATGTGTTATGGTAGTCTATGATATTGCATCGATCTCACCTGATAGACACGTGTCTCTCGTTTAAATTAAGCTTATGAGATGTTTCAGAGAATTTAAGATACAGTCTAGCATACGTGTTGTTTTCGGTTTTAGAAAACGTTGGATAACGAGCTTGGGTTTCGTGATATACTCATTGCTTGAACAACAAACTGAAGATCCCATGTATCGTCTGGGATCTGTCTCAGATTCAGTTCGATCGATATTTCATCACCAACTCCTCAATCGTGATGCGATTATTCAACGATGAGGTCCGATTCGAGCGTCGCATTTCAGAGACAGGCAGTTCCCAAGCGACCGAGGCATAGCGCCAATCATAGCTCGACAGATCAAGAATCGAAATTTTCAGATGCCGCCGAGATATTGTTACCTATCGATCCATCGATCGATCCAGGAGGAATCGAAATGTCGCGAGCGATAAAAATGTGATACGGTTGTCTCAATGACAAATGACAAACGACATCCGCCACACTGACAACAAATGATTACGAATGGCACTTTCTTTTTATCAATCAGCCATCGGGCTCGAGCGTGATCACCCCTTGCTCGACGTCAAGTTCCGTCGGATATCGGGTCAGCGATCCTTCATCGCTGCTTAGCAGAAATGGAATCTCAATCAGAATCATGATTTCGCCGATGTCTATTTCTCCATTCTCAGACATTCGAACAATATCGTTTTAATCCGATTTTCGCGATTCAAGAATGCACTCCGATCCTGAACGGAACTGTTTGTTGAGAAATCAAATGAATCGTTTCAGATAATTCGGATTTGATGAGATCGAGCACAGAAGTTGTTCATTGTAGAGAAAATTGAGAGTCGGATCGTACGGTGGCGGGGAAAATATTTCACTCGGAACCTTGAATGATCTTGGGCAGCGTTGACAACGACAACAATGATCCGAATGAATTCACGCTTGAGAACTCATGGAAAGCCACGGGCTTGCGAGCGAAGTGGTTCGTTACCCGTAAGCTTGAGTTTGGAATTTCACTCGGTATTCTACATATGCAGACAGCGAAAGACCTCATTCTGCGATAAATGACACGAGTAGACGTAACCGCGACATTTTCTCGCATGAAGGTCATTCAGTTAAGTGACGCTAACCCAAAAAATATTTCGCATACAACTAAAAACTCGGGTTTCCCGCGGTTCCTGTGGAACTATCAAACAAACAATCGATCGAAAAACTGGCAGTTGAGATATCTCACGAAAAACAGGCTGAAAACTGGGGTTTTGTCCAAAGTTGTGAAAATCAATCGATCAAAGCTCGAAAATTCTGTCGGCCCGATGTTCGTAAAGAACATTTGCCAAGTCCAGCATTTCCCCCTAACATCGTATCATCGCCGTGTGGAAGCCTTTTCGGTCCGTGGTTACGTTTTTTTTCTTCTCCTTGATGTCGGTCGTCATCATTGATCATGATCAATTTCTGTCTTGCGTCGAATGTGTGTCAGACGATGCAGGAATTAATCTACTGCCCCAGCTTGTCTTCCGGCTGAACTCTACCCAATGACCCCCTCGGATTATTTCTTTCTGTCAATGCGAAAACACTCGACCTAGCGCATCGCTGGAAGAAGCCAGCGTTCACTTTCATCGACTTCCCAAGCAATCTTCCACCAGCGAACCCTTGCCCCCGCTTTAATTGCCGTGGATCTTCTGATAGCGTCCGCAAGTCGAGACAACGACTTCCTACGGAATTCCTACAGAGCTCCGGTCGGATCAGAAAACTCTCGTCGAAGCTGAGTTTTCTGATGGCAATCTAAAAGATACGTTCCGATACTTTCATTGAGCTCTTATCTCGTTCTTTGATTTCCATCGTTGTCTTATCTTTGAAGGAAACGACGGCGAATATGCATCTTTTTCCTGTTACTCCGTCTCATCGATCGGGTCGTCTGGGCTTGGCACTGTCGAAGTCGTCCACTTTGTCAAAGGTCCCCGAAAGGGCCGGAACTCTGTCTTATTTACAGGAAGAGAACTTCACACACCCGGCAGAAGAGCCGAAGGGTCGAAGTGCGCGAGCGTAGTTTGCGTCGCCGAAAAAAGTGAAGAATATCGCACGTCGAGCGGCTACATCTTCTTTGATTCCAGTTTAATGGATTGCGATTTGCGGATCGTAGAGAAATAAAAAGTTCCGAGCGGCGATTTTCGCCGTCTTCTTCTCCGCGGGCGACGGCGACATTGTTTGTGCTAAACCGTCATTCACACACACACAACTATCGACGCCGAACGCAATCAACAAAGAAAACTCAAATTTCATTCAAATACTATATCTTTAAAAAGCGTTCGGAGCTTTTACGTAATCGCGATGCGTGATGCCACGGGGCGTGGACGTGGAAAGAATGGAAGCCGACGAGAAGAGAAAAAAAAGAACCGCATTCTTCAACAAACGGATGTCTGCTCTGACATTCGATCGAGTTTCTACTTCAACGAGTTCGCGCGATTATGTCAGCGCACGCTTTTCGCCTTCGTTCAAATCCGCTCTAATCTTTCTCAAGGGTCTTTTGATTCGTTTGCCTATCGCATCGAGTTGTCTTCACCCCGTTCGAGTTTTGGACAACGAGGCTACACATATTCTGAGCTCGTTCGTATCAGCAGATTTGAACTTTAATCCGCTCACTAACAAGTGAGGGTTTCGGTTGAAATCAGAAATCGTTTTCACTCCACTCACCTGGAACTGGGCTTCTGAGGTTCCGTGAAGAATGGAGCCGAAACGTTCGACTTTTGTCGAATTCAACCTCGGTGTTTGATAGATGACGGACTCTCCGAGACGCTCCATGTCTGACGGATGCAGGATCTCAGGACGGTGAATGGGTCTACGGGAAAACTTGGTGTCAGAAGAAACTTCGAAATCCCGGGTTTCCAGAGTTTCAAGACTTCGAGTATTCTCAAGTTCTCAACTGTTTGAATATTCAAAGATTTTCGGCTCCCAGGAAACGCAACCTTCAACATGTCCGTAAAATCTTCAAACATTTCTGCGCGCTCAATGAACTTTGTTTAGTTTAACTTTGTTTTGTCCCGTGGACTTTTTGGGAAATTGGGTTTCCGGCACGAACCTGGGCTGGCTGATTTGGAGTTCCGCTTTCCAAGTCTTCCTTTCTTCCTCTTTGCCGCTGTTTCCTCTTTTCAGAAGTTTCTTCAAGTTGAACAAACCGGCTCTCGAAATGGAGCCTCCTCCGGTGCTGGCCGCTCTTGGGATCGCGGGAGCCTGTCGCGTTTTCCGAGACCCTCCAGCCTGGGCTCCGGGCGGCAGAGGTTTCTGGAACTGTCGCGCAACGGGATCCCATTGTCCGGAGTACTCCGACAAAACTGGCGCTGAGCGTCGGTTCGGCACCGAATTGTATCGAGCTTTCTCTAATTCCATGGCCAGTTCAGCGAGTTGTCGCTCCTTCCGAGACAGAGTGGACGTCCCTCGAATTTCCTGGAGATTTTCCGGAATATTTTCGAAAAACCGAGGAAAAATCATCGAAATTCTCGCGAGTGAGAACACATCGAAACGAATTTGGTCAATTACGACACGCTGGCGAAAACTGAATCAATCGGACCATTGACATCGCATCTAAATGAAATTTCTATTTCTAATTCCCGCTGAGTTAGTTATTAATGATTAAGAACAATTGCAAAGACGAGTCGTGTTTCGGAAACCTTAGTTTCTTCCGAGGCGTCACCTCTATAAATCAATGCCGATTCAGACAGAGAAGCATCCACAACAAAATAGAAAGAAAAGAGAAGAGAAATTCGGCCAAACCTGGTAGATGTTTTCGGTTTGCGTGGGCTTCTTCTCGCCGTCCATATTGCTCTGCTGCTGTTGCGATTTTGCTACGTGTTCGATTGGTTCTGCGTAAATCGGTTCTTGCTCAAGCTCGACCGGGATCTTAGGAGCGGTGTATTTTTTCGCCGCGCGATACGTTCCATAGATATCTTTACGGATCGACGGAACTACGGGTGGCTGGACCTGGGAAGAGGCAGCTCCGTGGTTAAGATCGATAGTGTTCACGCCAGAGGAACTTGAGCGGAACTTTCTGGACTTGAAGTTCTCCTTCCTCCCTTCTCAAAGACTAGAACCTCGGACGAGCTATTGTACGAATCACGAATGATTGATGAGACATTTGATGAATAATAGATAATAATAGGTCGAAACAAAAAGATTGGCATCAAATGAACAATAAAATATGAAGAAATCTCGCTTGAACAAATCAACAAATCCACGTCCGAATCAATGAAGCAAAAGCAGAAAGATGTTGTGAAAAGCGATACCTACCGGTTTAGCTTTTGAGGCGAACGCCAAATATTTCGGATCCTCGTAGAGTCTCGAGGTTCGTCTCAAAGTTCCGTATTTCTCGGCCGAACGTTGATCAGCATAGCTGGAATACATACAAGGAGACCTTATAGATTTCCCGTGATCCTCATCCCAAGAGCCTTGTGACCTCCCGCACACCTCGTCCACGTAGTTCTCACGTAAACGTGGCTTACATCTCTTCGAGAGAATCGAGTCTTACCAATGGTACTCCGAGCACGTATGATCTACGAAACATGATTTGAATACAGATCACGTTTCAACGTTTCGAATAGTATCACCGGAGGGCCTGGGGTGTCACTTACCTTTGTTCAATGTTGGCCGCACTGAGACATTTGACCTGACGGCTGTTATTTCCCGGAATATTTTTCTGAGACACTCGATCGAGATGGAGTTCGCTGACGGCTGATCTGCAGATGGGAGCATTGAACGAGGGCACCGACGACGGTACAGTCTGGATCGAAGATGAATATTTGATTACAATCTTGGAAATTCATCGTTCGTCGCTAGCTCGCTCAACCCGACCGCTCGTTCCGCGGACCGGAGCGATGACGAGACGATGTGGTTCCCAGGCAAATCAGTCATCAACTATCGTGTGATTGGAGACTTCGGGGTAGCAATGGGCAAACGGGGCGGATTCTTCCAGATCGTAGATTTACCTTTAGTGCGGTTTTTCCCTCCAACAGATTCGGATCGCTCCGCGCAGGTTGCAGTCCCGGGCCGCCCAAGGCGAACTCACTGATTTTCAGCGTTTGCGAAGAGACCTTTTCGAAAAAAGCAATCAGAGTTTTGAACATTATCGGGACACTTTCTCAAAACATTTCTTAACAGGGAACTCAGATCCGGGAAAACTTTTGAAAATCAGAACTGTTCGTCGTCTGAACGAAATTGACTTTGCACTGATACGCTGAGCGAGCTTGACAGCATATGAGCCTTCCGACGTCGTTCGACACGAATTGTTTTCTCTGAGGGTTAGAAGCTCGGCACGAATACGCCGTATATGGCTTCCGTGGCGAGTAGTTCAGTGACAAGCCTCAATCTCACGAGAAATCGCCATCGACAACAACGTGAGACTCGCTCGAGAATAAAATCGTCGTTCCAAATCGACGAGAATTTCATTCCAGAAGTCATCGTCTCCGAAGCGGACCTGTACGGAATCGAGATTTTCCGTCGGGGGATCAGAGAGGAAGTTTTTCGAGTATCGAGAGAGGGTCTTGCGGTCAGATGTGCAACCTGCAGGTGTTCCCTCCCTGAACAGCCGCTCCTCCTGAGCTTCATTGCAGCCGCCGGCTAAAAAACAGATTACTGACAATGAGCGGTTACCTTGCTTTGAGCGCTGGATTTGAGCTGTACTCCTCTCGGTTGACCTTCTATTTGAATCGTTGTCGCGTTATTCGAAGCGATCACTGCATCAGAGTCGGTCCGAAGCACCACTCGATGACTGGCTCTTCTAACAGGCTGACGACCCGGACCTGACAACACGGGGGAGGAGGAAAAGGTTCTTAGACTCTTTTCGACTTTCACAAGCAGCGCTCGTGTAACGACGGCGGTCGTCGAACACCGGAGCTTTCCAATGAGACGATTTCGAAGATGATACTGACCTCTTTCTCCGATCGAGAACGCCATGATTTCTGTTTGATGCATGCTGTTTGAGTTTCTACCGGTGTCCTTGTTGTTCTTCTCGTTGACCTCGTTATTGACCGAAGCGTTGTTGTTGTTGTTGACCATGACAGTTGAGATATGATTCGTTTGAGGTTTGGTCGTCTCGACACTGTCGTATATTGATTCGTAAGCAGACGATTTAGAGGACCTGGTGGAATCCGGAGAAGATGATCCTCGCTCTGATCCTGAATCGGAAGTAAGGAAGGTTAATCCATCAAACCGTTCCACAACGATCCTCAACCAAAGTCAGGGAGGATCAACTCAAGGTTTAACCTAAAGTCCTGATTTGCACAGAGAACCGGCCTCGTGATAAAATCGAAATCGCCTAAATCGTAATGTTCCAACATTTCGGGCAACTCTTCAAGTATCCGGATAAATCTTTCAAGTTTGAGAATGAACGAGAAAACTTGCTCGAAGCTGGGGCTCTTTGTGCACGCAAGATGATGGAATGTTCGACTCGATGGAGGCCACCGCGTTTTCAGTGGAATCAGTCTTTGGACAGTTTAGAAGAATTCGTGTTCTTACCTTTCAGAGAGAAACTGTCGGGCGACGACGAGCTCTCCCGAGACGAGGGCGCTCCGCTGTCGATTGAGTCGCCTTTAGTGTCTTCGATGAGTAGATCTCTGGTCAGGCTGAGGTCGTCCGCGGTGAGAACGTCTTTACAAGTTACGTCGAGATAGTTGAACTCCTCCTTCGAAACATTTTTGTTCCTTTGCATCATCTGCAAGCGTTTATCGAGCTCTTCGGTGACGCTTCTGGTCAATTCAAGATCGATTCGATGATCACTACGACTCTGATCCGAGTTCGTCGTCGTGGATAGTTTCATTGAATGATCGACTTTGGTTTCGTCTTTCTGTGGCGTCTTGGTGTCCTTCACGAGGTTGGCGTTGATCGAGTTGAAATCCGTGTTTTTCTTGGTGAGCTTGGTGAACATTTTGTCCTGTTCGGTCGTATCGAGGGAATCCAGAAGAGCTTCATCGAAGTCCTCTTCCGAAACGTCCCATCCGTCGTCGTCGTCGTCTTCATCTTCCGGCACACTGTCCAAACCCCCAAACCCGATGACCTGTTCCTCATCCTTGAAAACGACTCCTTTCTTCTTGCTTGGATCGGGCCCTCCTTTCAGAATGCTTTTTACTTTCGATCTTTGTTTCGATGTCTCCTGTGTCGACAACTTGCTGCTGGCCAGAGTCAAGCTGGAGCTCATCAGAGACAATTGGAGATCGCTCCTGAAATCTCTGGAACTGGCGCCGATTCTTGGCGATGCGGCGCTTGATGTAGTTCGAGGGTTTGTTGTTCTTATCATGCTGAAAAGACGAGAGTTTTGTGAATCGAAACGCTCGTTCCGACAGAGGCGAAGATTTAATTTTCGGCAACGGTCTTTCGAAAATTCACTGATCATGCGCTTGATAGTTTACGCTTCACAATTCCCACGTCCTTCACAGTTTCGTCAGTGATTCAATTGATCGATTACTGCTCAGTCGAGCCGATCCCTTCGCTCCACTGTTTGCAATCTCACGCCTTTCAGAAGCGATGATAAATAAACAAAAAAAAAACCAGCGTCATCGGAATGTTCTCGCTTGAGATGAAGCAAAATCGTACATTGCCTTATTGAACGGCAACACGTCACATTGGTCAATTGTTCCAGGACCGAAGGGAATTGCATCACGAGGAGGTAGAACTACTCAAATGAAACCAAAAGCATTTTCTCGTCTGAAGCAACCGTATTCCGAGACATAAAATTGATTCTTCAGTCCATACGGCGAGCTTGCATCCAAAAAACTGTATGCAAGAGAAACCAACACAGGATGGGATTCCAGAGTGTGAAACTTGATGTATGATCTATTCCCGAACACTTCTTGCAAGAATTTATTGAAACTTCACCGATTATCAGAGCAAAGATGAGAATACCATCTTCGTCTTTCGGCGTCCGGATTCTTTTAATAAGCTAGAGAACTACCGGATATTTCCTTCACCTGGAATTCATGTTCCTTATGAACTTACGTGATTTCATGTTCGGCTTCGCAGCGAAAGCAGTTGGAGCACAAATCTCGGCGCCAACTGTTTTCCACAAAAGTGTCGCATATCAATGACGAAGGCATTCTGCTTCTGTCTGTGGAGCTCCAGATCACCTCACTTGTAGCACATTATCCACCTGGAAAGAGAAGAATCGTCTAAGTTTTCAGTTTCCAGTCTTTTCTTCAAACTGCAACGAGCCATAGGGGCCTTAGCAGCTAGAACTCCGAACAAAAATCCGGCGGAGAAAACCCTCGAGACTTAACTTAGCGAGGATGTCGAGAGATAATAGAATCAAGAGGAAAAGAAAATAGGTAGTTTAAATAACGCGAACTATCTGTTCGATTACTGCTTCAGAACTCGGCGCTCTGTAGCAATTGGTCAGCAGCAAGTTCCCCTGTCCAGTGATCATAGACACGTCGGACCATTGAAAACTATGACCGCTGACCCGGTCGGCTCGTTCCGAAGAGATCTGTTGTAAATTATTGTGACTTATTATGATTATCATTCTTTGTGAGCTTTCCCATTAAAGTTATTCGTGCTATGTAGTTTCTGTCAGGATCGAGCGAATCAGGAAGTCGATCTCTCAGATGTTCGTTCGGAAAAGAATGAGCTGCTTTCTCTCTTCGGTTACTACGGTGAGACGTGCGATCCGATTCGATTCGATCTGATTCGACGCGGCGCGATATCGAAAACAGATGACATTCGGCATCCGAGACACTCTGCCGGGAAACCGCTTCGCTGCGATGCGAAGCGCCGCAGAAAAAAGCTGACAAAATCGGTTAGGACATTACAAGAGAAGCTTTTCAAGTTTTCTGAGCAACGAATGCCGGATGGTCGTTAAAGAAATGGATGAATGCCTCATCGTAGAACGGTTTTCCAAGTTTTTCTTCTCTCGCCCTTGGGAATGGTGGAAGATTCGCTTCGGGACCCATCAGGGGTTTTCGAGGATTTTTTTCGGGGAGGCGCAGAAAATTAGTTGTGTGTGTCGGAGTCATTGTGGTCGAATGAACAAAGCCGGAAATCAAGATTCCATCAACATCTGTATGCCGATGGAAATTCAGAGAAATAGCGGCGAGAAACTCCTCTGCAATCTAACCTCCGAATGATCTTTCTTGAGGTTTTTTTCGATTTGAGTCTTCACCAGCAGGAGAAGAAATCGAAGCCCATTAGAACGAATGTCGGCCTTGAACGATTCGAGTTTAGCGAGTCATCGTCCGAACGAATTATGAAAGCGTTGCGCCTCGTTTGTGTATTATGTGAATTCTGGATTAGCTTTAAGACTATTACAAGTGAGTAAAAGGGCTTCAATGCGGATAAAACAGTGAATGAACGAATGAATGACTTGTCGTAAGAAGTGAAAAATAAATGAAAGCGTAACCGTATCGCACAGTCTCACAATGCTCGACGGCCTTTCAAACGCTCGCTCAGTTCCTGTGCTGTGCGGTCTGTTACCAAGCCAAGTCGAGCACTGAGCTCGCCGGCCAGTCTGCATGGGCCGTTAGCCGCAAAAATAATTGGAAACCGGCTGCAGGTCAAGGATGACACCCGCACTTGTGTCATAATTCACCGAATATGCGCGAGAAAGAGAAACTGGGGGAACGCATGTCAAATCCACGCCAAAAACGGGAATATTCCGAAGCATAAACCAGAGAAGCAAAGATCTTTGTCCGCAACAAGTTAGAGCCAAGTTTCTGAGCTTCTTTTCCTCTATCGGTCCTGTGTGAGGAACCATGGATTCTCGGAAACAACAAAAAAAATTCGATTCGATAGGCGGGTAATTCGCTTTTCAACTTGTCAAGCATATTTTCGTTAGCGTGTCTCAAGGTGGTCAAACTTCAAATCTAAAAACTGCTCACTGCCGATTCGTTGAATGACGTTCCCCGCAGAAAAAAAAAATAGAAACTTCGATTCAATGCTATTTCAGAAGTCACCGTGATTGGAGCTGTCGTAGGTTTTGTCCGTCTCGAAAGTCGTCGGGAACCAGAAAGTCTGGTGGATTCGAGCGATAAGAAAGCAGAGGCTAGCGCGTAAGCACACGAGAAATAATGCAAGCAAACTAAGGACAGATATCGAAAGACAAAAGACGAGTTACAAAAGCGAGCCGACTCGACCCGCCCCCGAAGACAGATTCAATCAGAGAAGACACCGCGACGAATTCTGTGCCGATCATTGTCTAGTCATATTCTGTTGACTCGTGACCCAATTAGGCTGACAAACGAAGGAGCAAACTGAGAAAGGAAGGACTCGGCAAAGACATGCCGATGAGTGTGTGAGTGTGTGTGTGTGACCCACTGAAGTAAGTGACCCGCAAGCCGTGCGAAGTCAACTGTAAGCGAACGTAAGCCATGTAAGCCAGAACAAGAGAGAGTGAAATTGTTAGGCAACGTATACCGCACAACAAGCACAAACAGAGAATCTGCCGGCTCGGCCTCGTCTTTCAGATGAATTGAATGAAACTTATTCGGTAACCATGCCCACTTGTCCATGTATCGAGGCATATCTTACTGCGGATCCTTAATTACGGTCTTCCTCTTTTCATTTGGAGCCTGTCTTCTATCTTGATTGCTCGCTCGGCTCTCTGACCTTCCTTCAAAACAGTATTCAATTCTACACGAATCGGAAATTTCGAGCTCACTTCCGAACTATCTTCACGGTTCCAGATTTCGGAAATTCGAGTTTCGATTTCGTCAAGGGAGGAGTTGTTGTTCAAGTTCGTCGAAAGACTCGAGTTGTTGAGCCTGATTTCGATGGTTAGTGGACTTTATTGTTTGGTAATTGCAGCAACATTGCAACAACTTGTCTTGTCATGATGATTGGTACATTCCCCACCGTAGTTATCGTTCTGCCTGCGAGAATTATGAGACGACACGAACTTCCGTGTCATCGAAGCGCAAATCAGTCCACGAAAGACACTAATTGACTTTCGCTGAACATTGGATTGATGTATCGCCTCTTCGTTGTCCTTTCAAAGCAGTCCACGTCTTCCTGTTTGAACCGCTTTTGCAAACTCAGATCAATCACAACTTCAGCCCAATTACTTCAATGACTGAGTGATTGATTGATTGATTGATTGATTGACTGATTTTTGCCTTTTTAATGAAGATCCGGACGATTAAGGGGAAAATCGATTCACTCACTCGCCTACTCAACGATTCCACAATCAACTAATGTTGGTGAACCAACCGGGTGAATGACTGATTGATTATTCGATGGAAAGGTTGCTTTGATCGATTCGTTTAATCAACGATTGATAGCAGGTGGACAGATGCATTGATTGATAGATTGGTTAATCTACTCCCAAGATATTCTAGATATCTCTGATGTGCTCACAATAGAGAATCAGATCGCCAGCCTTGAATTAAAAGATATCAAATGAAATCCAATTCGGTTCCGACGGTCACGCGAAGATAACACAGGCATACATGGGCGAGCTGAGCCGGAACGCGGGGGCCGCATAGAAATGAGACAAAATAGAGGGGAGAAGACGTTATCCAACATCAGACATCCCACCACCCCGAGCGCTAGAAAGAGTTTCGCTCGTCGAACGCTTCGTTATTGCTATTATTATTGTGGCATGCTTCCCCTCACTAGCCTTGCGCGGTGGATTTTCAAACCAAGGTCGTTTTTTGGTGGGAGACCTTTAATACCCACGGTCCGATAAATAATCGGGAATACCGTGGTTCATACGGATTTGTCCGAACTTCGGCTTTCACCCGACTTCCCATCGATACAGGTCGATGAAACCGAATCGACCGTGCCTAGACTAACTTCTCCTTGGGTGCGAAGGAGAGCTTCAGCGGAATACAGTTGGAAATCGGGAAGCGCTTCTGGGAGGTTATCAAATGCCCGTTCATTCCGCGTTCGGTCGGAAAGCGCAGCTTCAAAGGGCGCGTCGTATGAAATCATCTCACGGGAGGAAAAATGTTTCTGTAGGCGGCACGCGTCTGAATTCCGTTACACACCATTAGCGACGTGAGCTCTCCTTCTTCCCATGATGATGTAAGACAGGATATTTGGCTAGTGATTTACCCCGCTCGATCTACGACCACCTCATTTCTGGCTCTCAAGTCCAATCGACCATCGAGTCGTGATCTGGCGTGAAATTTCTCGCGAGCTTTTCCGATTGTTCGGTCATTTTCTTATTCTGGCGCCCGCTCGCGAATCGTAACCTTTCTCGTGAGAATGCTGGAGGAAGAAAACTAGAATTCCTCATTGAACTTGGTTCCTCGTGTTTTCCTTCTCCTCTCTGGTGAAAAGTTCAAATGCCGACAAACAAAATGACTTCAATGCGATGGAAAACTCGGCTCCAGAGTTCCGGGTTGGAAAACTGTCGTTGAACTGCGATGTTGAAAACTCATGCATCCGTCAAAGTGCTCCAGATATCATTCCTTCAACCGACACACTGAAGACTGAGTTTTGAAGGAAGAAACATTGTTCCTCAAGCCGAGTCGACTGACACAGATGTTGACTCTTGCTTTCACTGAGAGTGAGCACGAAACAGATGTTTAGACACCTTCATATTGTCTGATTCGTTTGAATGTGCAATCCATTGTGAGCTTCCTCGAAGGCAAACAATGCAAAGCGCGCCTTCCGAATGCATAAAAACAACTCCTCTCGCTGAATTCTGTGGAATAATGGTGAGAACCGGAGACTGGGACTAACTTACGGAAATACGTTCTTAGACCAATCAAGTCAAGACAGTTTTTTTTACAAGACGACGAAACTTCTCCGGCTACTTGGGATTTGTCTTTCCTAGAACTTTTTTCTTTCGCCGCCGTCGTCGTCGTTGATGCTTTCGTTTGTTGTTGTCGCGGTGAGGACTAGGACGTTCAGTGTGCATAGTGGGTGAAGTGTGAAACCGGCTTCACCACATTGAAAGTCTTCATTGTTCCTAAGCTGTCGGAGCTTTTTTCCTCCACAAAGCGCATCGGAGCTGTCGTCTATCGAAATGTCAGTAAGGAAGATGAAAATGAAATTTTTTGGAAAAACTTGATCGCGATGCTCTAGAAGCGGCTCCCCCGCCATTTATCAGACGGGAACTTCAAAATTTTCATGAAAAAATTCGATTTCCTCCTATTCCTTCAATCTTCATTGTTAGATGCGACTCATGAAAGGAGCTGCAAAGTCAAGAATCGCGATCCTCGATGTACGAATTCACAAATCAGAGCTAGTCCCTGCGCTCATCGCTGAGCGCAGTGTTTCAGAAAGAAATCCAAAGTGCTCTTGAAACCGTTCTTCTAGCGAGAACGGTGTTTGTATCGTAACCGATTCTGCCTCTCTTGACCGTTGCCTAGGATACAAACATATTTTTACAGGGCACCGCCGCGTTGCTAGTTTTCCTCGTGAGTCCAAGACAGCTAGCGAGTAGTGGAACAGTGAAGCTTCTGGCGGAAGGAGTCGCGGCTGTAGTGCGACGCCCACGGAGACATTGTTCATAAACGACGCCAGATGGGAAACGACACCACCACAAAATCCTCACGCGGTTTCCCTTCTAGCGTTCTGTGTTTATCGTTGTTCCTCGACTCGTTGTCAGTAGAGGCTTCACCGCTATGCGGAAACACTCGACCACACCTGTGTTTCTAAACGACTCTCTTCTTTCCGATTCAAGCTCATGACCGACCGGCAACCTTTCGCTCTACCTGTCCGTCGGTTCGCCGCATATCCGTCGGACGCGAAATGGCTCAATACATGAAATGAGCGCATTTACTCTGACAAAGAACATCACGAACCAATTATTTCGGCCACGAACAACGAAAAATTTCGATCGGACTTTCTGTTGTCGGGCCGAGCTCCTTCGATCCAGGAAATTGTTTTCGCGCAGGATATCTCGATTATTTATTTATTCACCGAAGAGTTTTTTCTTCTGGGAGCTCGCTACGCTCACTTCGCAGGTCCCATTTTGCCATATACTAATAGTGCTGATAATGCCGTTCCATTTTTCCAGAACCCGGGAAATTCCAACGCATTAATTTCCTTTCCTGGACAACAAAATCGCGTCCACTCATGCAACTGAATATTCATATATATTGTACTAATACATATTATATGCTATTTTTGTTCTGCATGGTTAGGTATCATTCGGTTTTTCCTCTTCTGGATCGACGGATATGAACTAGTTCGTATCTGAGGTTAGCGTACACTTCCCAAGGCGTTTGCATTCGACCCTCATCCATTCATTCGTCAAGCTCTTCGTGTTTTCATTCAGTCAGCGCTGCGCGTCTACGTTGACGATTGTTATCATCGTCCGACGACGTCGCTCAGGCGAAAATTGAAAGAACGAACCTCAAGCGGAATCTACGGCTCACCAAGAGCGACCAGTCGACCCGCTCTTCGGCTCTGAATGACCACGACGGTCATAATTCCTGGAGGTCATCGTCTAATTTTCCGGAGGATTATCCTCCCGCACTGGTGTCATCCACGGAATACTTTCTCCAGAAACTCAACACCAGATGATGCGTGAGCAAACACCGGCTAATCCGGTTTTGTTGTCGCTGTCTCCATCTTCGTTTCTCTGTCGTCGACTTTGTGTGAGTTTTGTTGTTGATTCTCGTGAAGTTTTCGGGGCGAAGAGTTTCTGAATTCGACGCATCGTTTTGAAATCGGACGATCAAGCCGTTGGCGCGAAGTTGTCACGAATTCGTACTTGTGGATCATCTCACTCAGAAATAGGCCGTGGCTTGCATAAGTGATTTTCTTCGTCTTCATGCTCTGCCATTGTATTTTTGAGAAGGTCTCTTGCTGTAATTCAGTCACAGTGCGGGACGCATCGTCGGAATCATGACGGAATGTGAAGTCGTGGACGTATTGACGGTGAATGAAAGTGAGAACACGTCTATGAGCGGAGAAGAAAGAATAAGAACCAGAAGGTTCATTTCAGACTGCGATAATAACATTGCTTCAATAGAAATGTCGACGAGGCGACAACCTCCGCTCGGTTCCCACACACTCTGAGAGTTTGAAGGTCTCTTGAATTCTGGTTGGAATTATCACGACTTGCGACTTCGTTGATGTCCAATTTTCATCATGACAAGCTGCACGAGTTCATCAAAGGAACCAAATGGTGTTCACAATTTCGCTCAGTTTCCAGAGGCGAGGGAGAGGAGGATCGAGACCAGATAAACAGGAGAGGGGGGAAGTTTTTATCTGGCGCGATGGAAACAGCTTTGAGCATCGAGGTCGCTGTTCGTGGGTGGCTTTGCAATGAAGGTACACATGGAGCGTCGGAGTCGGAGACAATCGCGACCATCGATTCATTGAAGATGGCTGATGTTGAAGCGCAGGGACACGGCGGTTTAAGACTCGGTGAAAGTTGAAGAACAAAAAAAAGAACGAGAAACCGAAGAATGTCGCCTTCGCACTTGAACGGCGACGACGTAATCCTGGATCGAGGTTGAGCGAGACTTTTTTGAAGACCAAATATCACGATCCTGTCCATGAACCGGTTCGGGACTTTTCAATAAGTGAACAAAGAGGAAAAAATGATTTTCGATTTGAAAGAGAAATTTCTGTTTTTTTCTTTTCCTCTCCTTCGCGGTGCAGAAAACTCGGCATCGGAACCCGTTCTTTTTTCCTATTCCAAGTTGTTCGCAACGTTCAGAGAAGAGCTCCGTACCCCGAATGTGGTGCAGTCCACATGCGGCTGCGGTGGAAGACGGGCATGCCGTGATGGTTGCGGAGACGCCTCTAGCTTTTGACTTTTTCAGAATTTGTGACACTTGAACAACTGTAGTCCATTGTAGGATTCTTTTCCGCGAGCCGGGCAGTGGCTATCTTGACAATCGCCCGTCGGTTGCCTCAATGTCGCGTCGGAAAGTCGTTCGGAAGGCTCTCGGTTCTTTTGTGTAATTGGTTGCGCCTTTCTCAAAGCGGGCTTGAGATCGACATTGAGTTCTGTGACCGACGATGGACAACAATGCATCGCGTGACATCCGATTAGAAGCCTAGGGTACGCATGTACCGTACCATTATCGCTGAGATCAAGTTCCGAAGGATAGAAATCCCTTTGTGGTATCGCCCCGAGGAGAACGGTTCTAGATTCATAATGGAAAAAAAACCCGAGAGGACGAGAGGTGTTGCAGTATCAGGCAGGATAAGAGGAGCAAAGAGGATGCCAGGAGCCAGAAGTACATTTGTCGACACGGGTTGCCATCGATTCCTCGTCTGCATTCTGAATTGTTCTAATCTCCTTGCATAACCAGCAGTGCGACAGATCGATCGGATCGAGCAGAGCCGATTGTTCGGGGCAGGACGACGTAGAAATCAGATTGATGACGAGTCCTAGGCCATTGTCGAAGTGCCGAATACCGCGAACGCGACTTCGTGATGTGCTCCCTGACCGCGCTTTCGACCAGGAGTAAGACAGTGCGTGCGTGCGCGCTTTCTGTTCTTCTCGTTTGCATCAAGAGCTTCCCAGCAGCTACATAGCTGGGAAGCCGACAATGTTTGTTGTTATGAAAGGCAGGCGTGTTGTCGTCCTTCATCTGACGTCTCGTCCATCCATCCATCTACCCGACTGACATAGTTCCTACCATGACGCTTCTGTTATGGCGTGAACGGCGAATAAGAAGATCCTTCCTGACCGATGTTTGCTGTGGTCGTAGATCATCACCATCGAATTTATCCAGGATGAAGAGTGAGGAGATTTGGAAAGGAGCTCTTTGTCGCCGCTTCCTTTTTGGGTGGGGTCGTACCTGGGTTGTCGTGATTCTTGTTGTTACTCTGACCGTTTCTACCGGAGTAACCGTTGTTGATCTTAATGTTGCGACTGCGACGTTTCCGGTCGATGTTGTCGTTGCGGTTCCTATTAAGATTTTGTTGTTGTCGTGACGATTTCGATTCAATCATGCGCTGTTGCGGCCTTCACCGGTGTTGGTGGGCTCGATGCCTTGTCGCTTTGTACGTCGTTGACACACGTCGTTATTGCACGTTACCCAGTTGTTGATAACATTGATCTCCTTGTTGTCTTTGTTGTTGACTAATTGCGGTTCCATTGGACTCCTTTCAAGGAGGGCGAGCAGCAATGTACTTATTTCTCACCGCACATTTCGCGTTTTCTCACCGAGATTCTCCTGTTTGGTGTTATTCTTAGTTGCTTTGTCGTCTGTTATCGTATTTTGATGGCGTCCGTTTTGTTGTCGTGGTGGCTGTTACAAACATCAGTTTCGACAGTAGCCCACTGCGTACGAACGAAAAGGGACGTTAAGAGGGGCGGACGGGATGGGCACGAGATTTACCAAAAACGATACGTTGGAACCAGCATGGAAAGATCCCGTAAACAACCGAGAAAGTTGTTCGTTTGCTACATTCGCACAGTCAGTTACTGTCGAAAGGGAGCGTCCGCCGCCGCTTTGGTTGCCGTTGAGCCGCTAGGATGTACGTACACCGACGACGAAGCTTTTGATGCCAGCGCAATGTCAGCAGCCCCGCTCACGTATCTCGCAGACAACAATTAACCCTCCGACTTCTTCTTCCTGGGTGCCGGGCGGGGTCTCACTCTTATTTTTCATCCGAAAGTCATCTTGGTGCTGGTGCTGGTGGCGCCGCGCTGTTTTCAAACTTCCTCGAAGCGAGACAAGTCCCCGAAATCTTGATCGAAACTCCCTCTGAAGTGCTCCTCCGATTCCCGAAACCTCCATTCCGATTGAAGTTGCATCGGTACTTTCTTGACACTTTTATTTTCAATGGCACCGCTCTTCATCGTCGACACTCCTTTCCTTTCTCTGTTTCTGCACCACGGATCGCTGTTACGTGCGTATAACGTCTTTTTGGACCGTCAAGAACCGTTACCGTTAGCGGACATTTCACACCCGTTCATGGATTCGTTTCTCACATCCGCTTCGTGTCCGTTTCGACTGCATTGCTTCCGGCGGTGCGCTCTCTTTCAGAAGCGACCGCGAACTTGGAAACATGTTTCGGTGTAGTGCTTCAAATTCGTTTTGATTTAAGAGAGGATCCAACGTTGGTAAGGTCGAAGAGCTGATAGACTCTGATGATCAGCGGTCGAATTGGTCTTTGTTCCATAACAAGAAGCCTCGGGCACACAACATTCGTCGGGTCATTGTTTTTCCCGAGATCGAACTTTCGTGATTCCCCACATCTGATCTCGCCGGCACGGTTCTTTTGATTCTCCATCTTTTTCTCCTTCACCTGGGTCGACATCAGATTCGCGTAGAAGGTTCTCGTAGGATAGCGGATGTCTTCGTCTGTAAATGACCTGACAATGGAAAGTGTCCGCCTCAAAACTGAACCGCAAGAAAACGAAGACGCCAGTTCATCTTTTCAGTAAGTCTGAACTCTTGACAGCCACCCACGGCTTCAGGGTTGGGTCGTTCACGTTTTAAGAGCCATAGAACATCTTCCGAAGTCGTTAAAAAGAGAGAAACAGAAAATCGATTTCCAAGTTCTCAAACCGGAGCGAAGACGGGCGGCACGAGACTCTGCCAACTTTGGTCGTTCGAAAATGCGGTGGAAGGATGAAGAAACTCAAGGAAGAGGGGGACACTAACTAAGGTATGACCATAGGCCCACGGATACGTTTCCTGCGCCCTCGTCGATACCATGCTCGCCAGGGCCCCTCAACTGCTCGAACTCCTCTCGACTGCGAATGAATGCCTGCTTTCTTGAGCCTAGTACTGGATGCTTGATGAAACTTCAGCTCACTCTCTCGGATACGAAAAATGAGACGCAGTACCGTGTTACTTAGACCCGCGACCGGGATGCCGGCTGCGATCGTTTTGAATTCGTTGTGTACTTCACCGTCTTGATCTGTTCTATTCCATTTTATGATCAATGACACGAACGCCGGAAGACAACTACACCTCCCTTCAGTGTTCGGATGAAACATTCCGCTCGGAATATTTGTCGCGTTAACGAATGATCCCTCGCTTTGCGAAGTCTTTTTCGTCCTACACTGCAACGCGTGATTCTTTTCGTCCGGCGCTGAAGAACGAAAACTGCTGTAAGCAATAGTTATCGGAGCGTGTTCATGTATCTTTTCATCAATCCAGCCACGTACTCATGAATTGATCGATGGTGATGGAGGACCGAAGCCTGAACTTTCAGTGACGACTTTTAGAGAGCTATTACAACAACGGCTCGGTAGAGGCATGTAAGTAACGACACAACAACAACGACAGCGCGAAACATTCCTGTCTCCAAAAGGCGTTTCTTGCCGAGGCATTGTCGTTCTGTGAATTTCCTTCGCAAGCATAAGTGCTCTCCCAGTCATTTCAGTTTGAGTTTCTTGGTTCCGTTATTTTTCCCTTTCACTTTTTCCGATTGCTTCTTCTGTTCACGCGTCGGACAACATTACGGTCAGCGATTCAAACTTCCGAACAACAAAAGTCTCGATCGGTCAGCTGTTCTATAGGCAGCGACACATCCCCCCGCATGCAAAGAGACAGATTTTCCATCTGAGTTCTATTCTCCGACTTCTCAACGCCAGAGTGAATTCAGTTTTCCGGAATCGCACAAAATTCATTTCACTCGACACGTTGCCGAGAGTCCCGAGTCTGCTCCCATCCTCGAACTCGACTTCGTTCCCGATGATTATAATAATCGATATCCGATTCGAGCTGCGATTTGGTCTTACCGAAGGAATCGTTGAATTCAACACGGATTTTAGTGAGAAAAAAGTCTGACTTTCTCCGTTTGCGGCTGTGGGTCGAAGCCCACCCTAATCGATCGAGAATCCAATTGTCTGCCAAGTGGAAGTCTATTTGCTCGATTTTTCGCTCTTTTGGCGCGGGCAAATGTTGTCCCTGCTGCTGATGTTGTCCGCGTTCTCAGACGTTGCGCAACGGTCGATGTTACTCCCACCCCGCATACGACTACCCTTGCGCGTTACAGAGACATGGAGCGAATAATACGAATAAAGTGTGGGCTCACTGATTTTTTGGGCTTCTGGAACTTGCTCGCTGACTCAGCCGACCACTTAGCCCGGTCACATGTTGTTAAATTCTCATCTTTACACCGTTCCACATTTTCCAGCTGTTCCGTTCGGTCTTGGTGAATGACTTCCAATGAGTTTTCCGGTTAATGGTGTTCCCTCCTTCTATGAATTTCTCCCTTCTGGTCAAAACGACTTCTGCCGCTTAAAGAAGGAGCTCGAGACTCTGAGAATACTTCGGAATTTTGAGGAAACAACGAGAGGAGCAGGGAGATAACTTTCGAGCGCGTACCTACACGCATGGACAGCGAGACGCAAGCTAGCGGAACGCGGTCTGCCATGGATAAAATGTGAGACTTCATTGTTCCCTCGACGGGTCTGTTTGAAAAAGGCGAAGAAAAAGATCAGAACTTGGAGAGGAAGAGGTAGGGGGATGACAGACAGAATGTCCAGAAAAAAATAGAAACGCAGGGGCGAAGTGCTGGTAGTTTGATCAAAAGATTCTCCATGAATTGAAAGAGTGACGCGCAGCTTCTTTGGGGCACCAATCACTCGGCCCGGCGTGAAATTCAGAAGAATAAGAAGAAAGAAAATGATCAACTTCTAAGAGACGTAGATGCGACTGAAAACTCCAGATCCAAATCGCAGCAGACGCAAGAGTGAGATAACATCTGGGAACTGAATTTGTGTAAATTTCAGAACGTCCAAGAATAATATCACGGAGACGACGAAAACGACAGCTTAGGAGGAAGAAAGGAGATAAAGAAAATAAAAGATAGACTGACGAATAGTGGAAGAAAAAGGAAACCTATAAAATTTTAGGGAGGAAATGAAAAGACATCAAAACATGTGGACGAATGCTCAAACACTTGTGTTTGTGAGAGGCTCTTGAATGGTTACCTACTTGAAATCGGAAAAGCGATTCGGTAAGTTGTCGAATCCTTGTCTGAGGGATCCGCACGCCTTCCTCGCCCTCTTCGTTTTCGCCGTTTTCTGGCAGATCGGAGATCTTTTCCAAAACAATTGCTCTCCGATAGAACTCGGAAAATCCCTCGCTCTCGAGATCCTGATCTCTCAGCTTGAATATCGACAAGAAACTTCTGGTTCCGATATCAGAATCTCGTTTGCCGAAATCGAGACTTTCGATTCCCTCGTCCTGCTCGATGAGTTCCTCCGCGATCGGATTCATGGTTATGTCTTTTTTGTTTTTCGTTGCGCGCACCTGATTGGAAACAGGCAGGTGTTTGCGTTGGATGAAATTGTTCGGTGTCTTCGTAATGTGCGTTCTGTGTCGCCGGATGTGATGGCCCACCTCATAGACGGCACTTTTCGTGTCGCGCGGAAGGGAGAGTAGACACCTTGTTCGATCGATTCATAGCAATGTTGGCAGCGGCGGTTTCCTTATGTCCAGGAAGGGAAAGACAAAAATACGAGGAGAATAAAACATTGCTCAGCTCAGGTGCAACTCATCTAGAGCTCCCGCGGATGGATAAGTTGCGGTCGATACCGAAGGCTGTCACTTTTTTTTATCGGTCTTCCTGTCCATCAAAATGAAATGACATCCCTTAGAATAATGCTGGTGTCGAAAAACAAATGTTATCACCACTCGTCCGCTTCTTCCTCAAACCGGTTTCGGGACTCCCTCAAGTTTTGTATCAAGACCGAATTGGTCATATAGTGAAAACTTCCCGACGAACGTTCACGATTCACTCAAGAGTCAGTCCGATAGTAAAAAGCTTGACTTGAGTTGAGCCGTCATCACTCAGCTTATTCGAACACTTGATGGAGAGAATTATTATCGCCTGATCCGAGGCGAAGGCAATCAATCAATCAATCAGCATTAGGAGAAAGTAGATTTGGCGTCCGGGGGGTGTCATCTCGAACCACGTGTTGCTCGCCAGACTTTCGGGGCGGCACACTTGCGGAATTTCTACTTTTCTCACGAGAGGGATTTTCGTGTGAGCGGATCAACGAATAATGCGTCGAGAAGACGACCGCTCGTGTTTTCGGGAAGTTCCGACAAAGGCAACGAAGAAATCAAAGATTCTTCGCGGAATCCTCAGATGGACTCGAGATGGTTCCGAATGCTACGGATCCTTCGGTGGGAGATTCGAATCGCTAAATACATGTCCGAATTGGAGGGAGAAATGAACGAGCGAACAAATATGCAAATAAGTCGAATCGTCGCCCCAAGAGAAGATGATATAATGATGGATCGGTAAAAGCTGAAAAGATCGAATGAATGAATGAATGAATGAACGGAAGACGGCTGTCCCATGGTAAAGCGCCGATGACAATACAAAAACTACGCGCTACTCGAGAAACCACCGTCCGCCAGCCGCTAAACCGTTACGAAGGGGACTTGATGGCGTTCAGCTCCACTTGACGTCCAGCTTTGGACTAAGGGTCAGAATGCGTTGGACGTCGCTCGGAACCCACGGATAAACACTCGCTGCCAACAACGTTCGTGAGCGTTGTTCTCGATGGCTCCGCTCGCTGCGCTTGTGCTGTCTGCCAATAACCCAACGGAGCCGCTAACCAGCCGCTTATTCGCCCGACTTCTGGCTTCGGGTCCTGAGGAGGGGATTGAACGGAGCTCGGCGGATGAAATGGTGCGAGAAAACGCGTGGAGAGAATTTCGATTTGAAAATTTTGAAACAAAACCCAGTAAATTCGAACTCAATATCTAATAGGGTATGAATGGAGGAAGGAAATCTCAAGCGATCGCAGGGCGTGAACCCCGATCGCAGCGACAATCGGATCTCCAATTCATCGACCTCAAGCGTGATCTGATGTCGCCACAGAACTTGATTATAGGTTGGATCGAGTTTGAGCTTTTTATGGGCTGCTGTGGCTGTTGCAAAAGTAATGGCATGGCTGCTGTTGTATAATATTGAACTGAAACGAGAACCGAAAATTGGAACTTCCAGAAATCTTTCGGAAACACCGCGCGCCACCCATTGAGCTTTGGGGTTCCGCGATTCAGAGAACTCGTTTCTGTGTGACAGAGATCTTCATCCGTAAATGAGATACTCGTTCGTTGGTCGGTACATTGGACCTTTCATCGATTCGGCTGCAGATATCTAACGTAACGCTGTCCAAGAAATTGTTCGGAGTCCTCGCAGTACACACCCCAAGTAGACGAAACATACCGGGTGGATGAAATGTTCGCCATGGACGATTGCCAGTTTTTCGGAAACATTTGAATAGACGTTGATTCTGGTAATGACGCGCATAAATCTCACGAATCATCGACTTCGAGTCAGACGAGCCGCCAGTGGTGCAACTGGGCCTGTCAAAGATGAGATTCCGGAGGACCTCGCGTCTCGAGACGCCCAGTCACAATCGCCATTCTATCCAGTCCTCCAAGAAACCCTGATTTCTTCCATCTGACGGAGGTCGTTCCCTTATGCATGTGGAGAAATATTTGATTCCGGAACAAGCGCCGGAAGGATAGTTTTGGATCCGAGTCGAAGCTTCATGGTAATTCGCGACGAATCGACACCGTATAAGATATGTTTCGGCGGAATTCGTTCGTGGAAACGCTCTACGCAAATCACCACAGAACCGCTGTTTTAGATTGAAGGGACACCCATCAATCTCTGTGGAGGAGGAGTTATGCAAGAAAGTGAACGAATCGACGATGAATACAGCATACACGATAATCCCCGAATTGAAGACCGTTACGCCGCCGCGTCGCGCTGACCGTCATCAACCCACAACGGCTTCCCACGATTGTTGGAGCCGACCGCCCCACGTCCCTCCGGAGCTCGGAGATAGAATTCTCAATCAGATTGACTCTATTTTGTTTTGTGTTTCTGGAAAGTCAACAACCTCCTACCGCCGCGTCGATCCAATTGTCAACATTCATGATGTTCGGGACGAACGTCGCGACGTGAGTGGGAATCGACAGACACGAGCCTTCGTCGAAGCTGAGCACGAGCTTCAAACAACGAGCAATGGAAGCGAATCGAAATCGAGATTCTCGATCCGAAACTCGAGATCACCGAACGACGACCTCCGTATGGAAGAAGTCAGAGAAAACTGACCGAGGGAGTGTTTGACAATGAATGAGAGAAATCACGACATTTGTTCATTGATAGGTGAATTCGAAGATGGACGAGAATGGTTGATGTTCAAAGCCTGCCGAGCCAGAAGTTTTCAGCAGCTTAAGTTTAAACGGTCAACAAGGAAGCTGACTTCCGCGAGAAAGAGACCGGACATCGGCTCCGTGGTAAAGTCACCTGTCGATCAATCAGCGGGGCTTAGGAATGTCGACAGCGGTCAACAAGTCAACGAAAAACTCATCCGCCGACCCTAAGCTCGCACCCAAAGGACTTTGAAGTTGTTCTGTCGGAAGAACGAAGGAGAAAAAACTTGTATCTGAGTATCGCAAGGCTCTGAGCGCACAGATGTAGAACTTCATCGGGACTCAAGAGCTCGAGGAAGTCTTTGCGACGAGTGAGAATGGCGACAATAATTTAGGCGAAGATGCGACAAACATTGTTGTCCATTCTTTACACGCCTCTATTCCAGTTGCTGCTGTTCTTCGACTAATCGTCACCCGACCGACCGACCGACCGACCGACGTTTGACCGGCTGCCTCTCAAGATGTCATTCCGGAAATTTCGGGGCTGTTCCGGAAACTTGACTTCGATGTAATTATTTAGCCGCGTGTTATTTAATGATGAGTTTATCCGGAACACTCAGCGAAGCCAACGAGCATTGAAAACGCCTCGGGTGGAAATCCGTTGATCGATTCGAAATCCTTTGGTTATCATCCGATCCTCATCGTCCGATCTGACGAAAACGAGGATTCCTGCAAAACCAATCGAGCGCTACTGCTTCCTGTGCCTGCGGGCTCAGATTCTGAAGCGAAAGGCTCGACAGAGAAGGCGAAAAATAAAATAAACGTTCGGCTAATACTCCGTAATGTCAACAGGCACCGGGACAGACCTGTCAAACGAGTGTTCGTTCAACGATTTCCGCCGGTCACCGGCTTCAGAAGCCGTTATATAACCAGACGGTGTGGACGATCATCGGAGCAGAAGCAGCCGAAAAAGAGCAGAAGTGCTTGAAGAGGTATTTGGAAAGTTATATAAGATGGGAAAATCAAGGCGCAAGTCGGTACTGTCTTCTCTGTGGACGTGCTTTCGAACGGTTGCATCGTCGTCGGTTGCTTTGGAGTTCCAGATGTCACACAAAGGAATCTTTCTTTCTTCGTGTTTTATGTTGACCCGGCTGGTGGCCAAGCTCTGATGTCTTCCAGATTTTTTATCGCCTGCATTTGCTCCAGCCAACTTCAAGCTGATGATGATCAAAAATGTGGAACCGCAAGCTTTAACGGCTCATCTGGCCATATTTCAGAGGTTAGCTCGTCGTCAATCGAAACTCATGTATTTGGGAACTTTGGGTTTCAGAAATGGAGAAAGAGTCTCTCGGTGTCACGCGGATTTGACTGACGCTAAAACAAAAGGAAGAAAGCGACATTGTTTCTCATTAGAGCGGCAAGTTGACAAAACATTCGTTTCTTTGTAAACTGGCGGCGTTTCCGAGCTCTCCATGTGTCCTCGCTTGACGGCGTTTCGTTTCCACGCAAATACTTCATAGCACGGTTATCATGATGAATCAATATAAAGGGTCATTATCTTCACCTGGTTTGTGTCTCAATCTTTTCCTTCTAGAGTGGAGCTACCACCGATGTCAGTGTTTTGTCAAAGTTGTGAACGGTCATCAATATTGATTTCATCAGAGTTGTTCCAGTGAGTCTATTTGGAGCATGCCGTAGCACGTATTGTTCTTTCCTGTACGTTACCTCCCGCTTCACCGGGCTGAACTTGCTCCGTTTTAAATCAAATGGCATTGTTCTTCGGAAAGTTAATCACTCGATCACGTTTACGCAGCAAAACAGCATCTTTTTCGGAATCGAATTCAGTAGTTCACGTTCTGAAGGTAACAAAGAGTTCCGATTCGATTGCTCATTATTGTAACTTTGGAATGACTTTCGAGCACCCGAAGTCGGCGTCCAACTTTCAGACGAAACTCTCCTCGATCGGGACTTTTTAGAGAAAATCGAAATCGTCTGTTTTGGGCTCCCAGAAATTTGGGGACGACTCGAGTTGTCAGTGAATGCTGAATGAAATCGCTGAGCGGGGAGCCCTCTTGGTTTTCGCGGTGCCCTTTCGCTAAATTAGGGATCGCGCGTTTGTTGATCTCTGCTTCCGAGCGAAAGTTTCCGCAGAAACGCTCTATATGCCAACTGACTCAAGCCGAGCCGATTCAAGTGTTCAATGGCGGCAAGGTTCCAACCTGATTCAGTCGTTTCGTTCACTTTCAAGACGACGGAGCCATATGAAGCATAAGAGCAATAATTGTTGTAAAACTGGGTCATAAAACGGCTCAGCTTGCGATATTTCCAAGCGAGCAATCCTTTTGTTTCCACAGAATACGAATGCGGAATCCCGACCGCCAGTCACAGGGTAACCGAAGCCGACTGGCATAAGGCATCGCTTAACGAGGAGAAAGCGGCACAATATAAATATCGTGGACGCAGTCGCGACTTTTCACTTGCACTTATTTACGGTTGTTGAGGCGCTTCTCTGGGTGGTTCTTTTTCCGCCGAAACACTCGGCTTTCTCGTGAATTTTCGAGAAGTTCCTTCGTTTTTCTGCGATGTTGGACCTTTGACTCATTAGACCGATACCGCTTCATGAACCTACACAATTTGTCCTAAAGTGGACTTTCGGTCTGAATTCATCCGATTCGAATGTCGAGTTCCAGCCATGGTTTGAGTGAGAGCGAAAAGTGTTCGCCTTTGTTTCCACATGAAATTGGATACTATTTTGAAACGTTGGATTAATTCCCGTCAACTGGAATTGATTCCAGTTCGTTGAAGATGTGTTCAATATAAAAAAGAGAGATAAGTCTGCCTCTCGAAGTCGAACAATGGGATTCCTTTCGTTATAAAAAGAATGGAGAAAACGTTTTCGACCGGCTACGTCTCACCAATCTTAACTGAGGTGAAGAAAAAACGTGGAACAAAATCATCGGAAGTGGCTAATAAGGTTTTGTTTGAGACAATCGCTGAGCTTCGTTGTGCGGCGAAATGCTCGGGGAATATGAGACACTGTACCGTTTGAATGATCCTATAGATTGCCGGTGAGTTTTCCCGTTTATCTCCGGTTGTCGTCGTCGTCGTTTACGTCAACCGATTTGTCAGCACCCGGCTCCGAGTTTCCGAAAGTACGTTGACTGGAAGCAGCTGTCCGAAATGATTCGTTTAAGTCGTCTGTTTCCCTTTGGTTTTCGGCTGTCGTTTAGGAAGTCTTTTCGCTTAGATTTGTTACGGACAAAAAGGGAGCGAAGAAGGCACAGATGGACAGTGATGAACAAAGGGTGCCTTTTTGTCTGCTTTGCATTCCTCGAGTGGAAGGAGAAGAAGACGCCGCCGCCGCCGCCGCCGCCGACGAAGAGGGCCACCGGACAAGAGTTGGTGACAGGGAGCGGCAACTTGTAATTTGGTTATTTTCATTATTAACAATAAGAGCTCCCTTAATTTCATGTGAGCGTCTCGGTCGTGAAGAGAACTCTTTCCGGCGAATCGCGGACAGCGAGGTCGTCAGATGGAGACGCTGATGATGCAGTGCGGGAACATTTAAACTACAAAACCCCTCTTCGGTGGCGACCCAGCGCGTGGCATTTTCTCACTTTTTCACCTTCTCGCTGGGTTAGGTCTTCAATCTTGTTCACAGTTGGCACTTTCCGTCATTTTCGAGATATTTCACCACCGGACCCGCTCTTCCCGCGCTTGGTGACAAATGGCATAATCGTTACAGGACTCTGTTTCATGAAACGAGCAAGTGTCGGAGTTTAGCGGAACTCCAGTTTAGCGTGCTACTCTTTGAATATATTTATGCAAATCCGAACTCATGAATTTAACAGTTAAGGAATTTCAGGTGAGAGAAAGAGATGAGAAAGAAGAAAACGAATAACGGTGCGTGAGAAGCATATGCGTGACGTTCTGGACGAGTTATGCGAGCAAAAAGCCCGCCCGCACTCAACCAGGTGACCTGAACTCCCAGAGGAATTCCGATGCATTTTATTCATGCGACAAATTTCCCGACGCTTTCGATTTGCCTCGCGGGGGCTCCGTTTCCGAAGACATCAGACCTCGAGAGAATCGATGGACTTGCATACCGTCACACAGATGACGCACAGATCGAATTCCCTCTTGAGATGCAAGTGAACAATGCTTCGAGCGCTTCATACGGATACGGAAGGATTGCGTTCCTTGGAAACTTCGTTGACTTTCATGAGAAGCTCACCGTGCGGGGCGAGCTGGGAGAAAAATAGTTGAGAACTGGTCCGGAAAAAATATTTTCGTCAGTTCACGCCGGTGACAAGCGAGATAAGTCGAGATATTGCGCAAGTCACGAATGTTCAGGCAAACTTTTTCCCCAAATTTTTGTGCTCCACCCTCAAATTCTTCCGTGCTTCTCGCTTTTCTGCTCGACGCTTCTCTCTTCACGTTCCGAGGTCGCGAATTCTCCTCGGACAGGAATCTGGCAGCTCCCCCGAAAATCCCATTCGAAGTTTCACTCTCGGAAAATATGCGATAATTCAAAATCGACGTTCGGACGATGCACCCTTTGGCGCAACCTGTTAATAGCACCTGCGTAATTTGAGAGGTCATCGTTATTACCATATATGATGGAGTCCGTCATGATTTCGGCCGCCGTCAAAAACAAAGGAAAAAAATAGCATTTTGCTCTGGCTTTGCACAAGAATAATTTTCTCGATTTTCCTCCTCGTGAAGTGATATGGGTAGTTGCGGTTGTGACATTGTTTCTTGAGCTTCATTGTACGATCGTGACGCGAAGAATGCTGTACGACCGTCCCCGACGATCGCTGGAATGACGTTTTGAATGTCTAGTTGACGCACATGCGAGCAGGTGAACGGTTTGGTTTTTTTTTCGTGCGAATTTCACGGCTAGAAATCGATCGACAAAAAACGTCATTCGAATATTGGAGAAAAACATGTAACTCGACACGCGGTTTCGACACCTCTCCGAATGTTTATCAGAGCAACGCTTTCATTTTGTGGGCTGAAGGAATTAGGATTTCATCCCAAAAACACAACAACAACCCGAAAACCGAGAAACTCCCTAATGACAGGATGGCATGGTGTTCGCGTTTATCTAAAACCAAAACAACCAGATGTGTGGGGGATCAGAGATAGTAGATCCCGATTCGGTTTTGATAATTTCCGATTCCTCCGGCGTGAATTATTCCTCGAGGCGCAGTTTCAACACATGATTTTGATCGGGCAATGAATCTTTGAACGCGCTTACGATCAGCGAAGTGATAAGTCACTAAGCAATCACAACAACAAAAGACAAATGTGACAACACCGCTCGCGGATCCGCAGCCAATCCGGCGAGAGGACGGATGAACAGCAATTTCATTGATCCGAGTTAGCTAAGCCGATCGTAGTCGATCCAAGATGCAGTGACCCATGAGACCCTAGCGCAAGGCGTAGTCAGTCAAGCAAACACCAATCAGCTCAGATCAGTAGGCATTTGTTTTCTCTTTGTAGCGTTCTGCAATTCCGAGTTTGTCACCGATGCGGCTGGCTACGACACCAAGCTATTCGATGAGATTGAATTTTTTGCATCGAATTGATCGATCGATCGATCAACAGCTAAGTTTCGGCTGCAAATTCTTCGTCCGAGCTTTGGCGCCGGATCACCGCTCATCGAACCTTGCGTACGACGAGACACTGTGTAAAACTTCAACAAAAGCAGAAGGATCATGGTGATCGGCGATACTTCACTTGCTGTTGTTGATAATAAAGGCATGTGGAGTTACAACGAGATAACGAGCGATATAAATAAATGTTTGTTGTTCATTCAAGTTTTGCAAAAATCAATCGATCGATCAGTCGTTTGTCTGACAGGTGGCCAGTGTTGGTTGTGCATTGACCACTTGATCGATAGAGCGTACTTCCACCAAGATTGGATTGACTGATGGTAAGTTAACTCGTGTTCGCTCGTACTTCAATAAGTAATCGTTTTGCTCAGTGTCATAAGCTCTTTTTCCCTCGTTTGTTTTCCATCTCCCTCTTGGCTTGAACATTTAACAAGTGAAGTTGCTATCAAATAATGACAGGAAAGCGCGGGAAGAACTGATTCCGAGCTCTCCAAAGTTGCCACAAACTTTCTCGTTCTCCATTAGTTGTATGCAGTTGATCCCCGTGGATTTGAATTCACGGCCGGCATTGTTTATCGCGACAAAACATCTCGCGTGAACCTTGGTTCATTAGTCGGACTTCCTCAGAATCAAAAAATCCGCGGACCCGGAGTCCTCGACCGACTTGTTGTGAGTTGGGCCAACGCGGAAGGTACCTTCACTTGTCCAGCGAACGCCTACGCGAGGGGCAGTAGTTACTGTGCCATTGGCAGCGGACACAACAAACAAACAATGGGGAAAGCAAAACGCGACCGATTCCTAGTGACGCCCACGTCAAACAACCTGATCTTTCATTGCATGATAGCCCCTTTCAGATACTGTTTCCATACATTGTTGATGAATGAGCGATACGATATTATTGTGGCTATTCGATGCCGCGATGTTGACCGTGCCTCAGAGATAAACGAAGCCCACGACGGCAACAAACGCAACAATGAAATTCGCTAGTTTCGCAGTGAGCTTTATCGATCCCGGGATAGAATTCGCCATTACGATACTCGGTGGGTTCCTTCTCGGCTGGATCCATCGGGAGAGACACTCAAGAATAATGAGAAATCCGATTGATGTTGATTAATGGCTCTTCATCAACTCTGACCAACGGAACCGATTCTTACTTCTTCAGATATATGTCCGTCTTCGGTAATTACTCGATTCTGGCCTCAGAATACTGATTGAAGTTTCGGATGATTCTTTGTCTATTGCATTGTTCTGTGTCAGCAATCAATGAAACGACACAAAATAGACGGCACCTGCGGATGGGATAAGTCCTGCCTAGGCCACCCTACAGGGGATCTCCCGGAAATATTTAACTCATATCCAATATTTTGACAGTTATTCAACGGCTTTAGCGGACCCAGCACGACCAAAACTCGCAACCCGAGCCAACGGACGGCAGCGCGGGGCTTCTGTTGATCGTTAGTGAGCTAAGTAACTGATTGACGCTTCTTCCGGAAAACCCCATCGACGGGTTCACTTTAACGGCGTGTCGAACGAGAGTTCATTTTCCTGATCGACACGTCATTGACGTAAAAGCAGAGGCTTGACAAATCCGCGATAAGATCAGAACATCATCATCATTATAATGATAATTATTATACGGCCATCAGATCTTCCGGTGATAGGAAACAGCGCGACGGCTTCATCCATCGTGGAGTAGTTCACGTGTTCTCGAGGAGAAACGAAATTCCACATCTCGGAGGTGGGGAAAGGTCCATCCTGAAGGTTAACCTCGTGGCTCGTCTTCAATCACGGAGCTGAGGAGAATCGATCAGAAGATAGAGATTTTTGTTACATTCAAACAACGCAAAAAATGACGGAATGAACTCCGACTATGGTTTTTCATGTCGGCGAAACACGTCGTAAACTTTCCCAGCGCTAGAGTCGGTAATGACAGAAATTCAGCGGCGAGCCACCCTCGCTGCAGGCACGGCACAGAAGGAGGTCATAAACATAGAAACCGGAATACGTTTCATTATTTTTGTTTTTCATTTTCATTGCTCAAAACAAATTTAATGTCTGAGAATCTTGAGAAGAGGCAGTAATGCTTGGCTTCAATTCTACAGGGTGGATCTTTTTCTTGCATCAAAGATTTGGAAAAGTGAGTCTACATATTCCTCGAACTGGAAGTACCCGACTCAGGAGATCTGGGAACTAATTGAACGCGATTCGATGCTGCGCAAGCGAATCGAAACGATCATTGTGAGGGCTAGGTCCGATTGATTTTTCTCTTTTCTTCGTTTCGAGAATTTCCTTCTGCTCAGAAATTGCCGTTTCTTCTTTCAGAAGCAGAAATTCCCGATTCCGATCCGAATACGGTGCTTGTAGTTCGATCCTTCGTTATGCTTCAAACGTCTTTTGTTGCGCGAGGGTGGCCGCAACGCATTCTGCTCCATAAACTGGGAAGGCCGAGCATAGTATTTTGTTGGAAAAATTTCTCTAGTGATACAACGATTTCAATTGTTACTGCTGAGAGTTTCCGTTGATCGGATGAGAGAGCACCACGCGACCCGTTCGAATCGATCAGAACAGATCACCTCCCGATTCCATCGATATTCTCGCTCAAGTCGGGTTCGAAACCGTTTGAGATACTTCATACTGAAGTTGATGATGATTGATTGATTAACACTCCTGAGCTCATATGGATTTGTCTCGATCATTTGCGAATTTATCAGACCAAATACTTCGGAACATTCGTCGAATGAGGAGAAAATCCAGAGACGATCCTGCATTGTCAATTGGATTCGATTTTTCCTGAGCAGTTCCGCAAAGTTTTTCAAATCGTTCGTCCAAACAACTTTCGTCCTCTTCGTCTAGAGGAGAATGCAAAGAGAAATCGCGGAACTTGATCTCCTCCAACGTTAAAGTTGTGAACTGCCTCGTTAAAATCGAGTCAGATTTTGAACTCGAGTGCGAAACTTGAGCTTCTTTCTTTGTCATTTCGTTTTTTACTCACTTTCTGATCCTTGAAGAGTAGAGTATCCTGTGACGTGAATGTCTGTCCTGAGAACTACAGACCACAATATCCGACGCACAGTCCAGCACCACAAGTTTCAGGATCACAAAATCGAAGAAGATATCCTTTGGGCAGCGAAATCAACTTTTCGACAACAGTCACTGACGGTCCCACGACTTGGCCGACCACCGAGCCGGGTTCAGCGTGTTTAGCGCGGTACTGTCGGCTCCAGCGAGACAAGCATTGTTGGTCGCTGCAAGAAAGGAGGTCGTGTTGCGGAAGTGGAAAGACCAGAAAGAGCAGTTCGTCAAAGTCTTCGTCCGTAGATCCTTCCTTCGCTGGTCCGCATGTTCGTCCGTTTCAACGGACGACCGCAGCGTTTTGTCTACGGGAGTGACGTTACCGATGACAAGACCGCTACACGTTGACCGAAAAACGTAAACCGAAGCCCATAGGCGCGCCGTATCGATGAAATCATAACGCTGAGATATCGGCTTTCTTCGGCATGCTTGTCAACCGAGCTGAATTTTGTAACAAAACGGTTCAGGATGACAGTGAGCTCCCAGGGTCTGAGCAAGAGCATATATATGTATGCACGCAATAAAGTTTGCCTGTTTATGGAGAACACACCAGAACACTATGGATGAAAAGATCCTTTTATGACATCATAGCAGTTTCTCGCTCGATCCTTGCCACGCTGGACTTGAATGTTCGATGCACGGTCAGATACGGAAGTCTGCTACCTTTCTCTGCTGACATCCATCTGACGGTAATCTTCCAGAGCACATAGCCCAGGGAATAAAGAGTACAACGGAGAGTGGGACGAAAGGAATATGAGAGATCCGGAGATCTTTGTTCAATTGTGGAGCGCAAGAGATAACTAAGGTGGGAATTATGCCCCAAGAATTACCGCGACCTCATGAAGGATCCTCTGGTCTATAGAGAGCCTCCAATACTCGCTTTCCGAGCTTATCCTTGCGACTCATTCCTTTATCCACCCCTGATTGCCGCGTATAACAAAATTTTTCCATCAATTTTGGAGGAATGATCATCTGACATGATGATCCAAACTCGTCGTCAAGATCTGATTGCTTTGGGTAGTCGCGGAGCTGAATGTGGACCTGAATAAGAGAGAGAATTTGAATTAGAGAGAATCATACGAAAAATTCATTGTTATACGACGCGGTATTTTTTATATAATACGACGTCGGATTCTTGTATTGTCATGGTTCATCATTCGTGGCACTTCTGGGTGCATAAAGTCACTTCTCGATTTGGTAAACTTGGTGAACAGGGTTCCGGCCGCAGGAGCGATTTACTAAGTCGAGGGGCTTCAACATAGGTGTACCTTTGAGAGGGGCTCGGGGGAGCGTTCATCAACCACGCGGATTCCTGTCTCCACTAAATGATACCTAGCTCAAACGCACAATGGATTCGAGGCTTATCGAAGGAAGCTCTGCAAATACTGGTTTGGAAGTCGGATGATCGTTCAGAGGTACCACCGTCCAAGCCTCCAGAGAAATCCATCAACTCCGCGGGTCGAACCGGAAACTTCAGCAACTTTTCACTTCTGAGGAGCGACAGGAACTAAAAGCCATCTGGTATCGAATGGAGAATCGCACGTTGAATCTGATGTGACTCACGTCGCATGAAGCTGGAGTACAACGATGTTTTCATAATCTTCCATAATGCTGGAATTTTAGGGATCAGCGTTTTGGAATTGCTTCTCAAGTTATAAGTAGAGCTTGGAAGTTTGGGCAACAATCATTTTTGAACCGCCATCAGTCCATATGTTTTGATGGATATTTGGGGAATGGTGCTTGATTGTTCCAGCCCACGTCGATCGAAAAATCTCAGAAAATCCCAAGATGCACACCCGGTGCGCAGTCCAAGTCAGAGGGGAAGAATGGGATCAAGTTATGAAAAAAGAAAAGTTTTTTAAGTATAGGGGGGATTCACCATTACGTCTTTAGTATAAGTGACGAAGATTTCCTCAAGATCGGTTCTGAGTCATAAGTTCCTGAGTGAGTGAGAGAGGTCTAAGTTATGCGGACTGGACTGTACTCTCGGAAAACATCGTCTAAGAATGAGTTGAGCTAGATTAGGACGTCAGCTGTGTCTCACAATTACTCTGTTCTCTGTTTCTGGAAACGATTACCAAGAAAATGTGTTTGATTATATTACTCCGCTGGAACATTTTTACGAAAAAATTGCAGACGCTTCCACCGTTGCATTCATCCAGGAATTCAATTAACACTAACAACCGACCCGACAACCAACCCGAACGAAAGTTCCCAAACACTTAATTCTCCAGCGATGCGGATTTCGCTATCCGTTTCTGGATGCGCCCCGCGCTTTGATGGGCTCGAACCGAAGGTAAAAACGTTGCCATTTGAACGTTATGCTTCCTTTAGAAGACAGGGATCCCTCTGGCGCGAGGATCGATTGCTCTCGATTTCGGGACCGAGATCTCAGCCTAACCGTGGGAGTCCGTGCTTCTTCCACGGTTGGTCACCGTAGAAGGAGCACGGAGTCTCTAATGAATTCGTTCGGCAACACAAAAGGTATATCGAGACTGCTAAAAGCTCTGGACAACATAGTCACCACTCATGAGACATATTCTCCGCTGATCAATCACCTATTGATAGATTGTATCACATGAGAGTGTGACAAACGAACTATGTACCGAGGGTTTTATCAAATCACTTCAGATGCTACTCTTACAATGATCGAAAATCTCAGAATTACCTTCCCGCCCAACATGCCGACCGTAGTCTTGACATGAGTGGAAAAAAGGCTCTCGTAGGAGCTCTCTGAAGGGTAACCTGAGATCGATCCTCATCCGCCTTCCTTCCGGGTTAGGTGCGAGAACGGGTTATTGTACCGAAAGCCAGCACATGGCTTTGTCATCTCAAACGAAATCCATACGCCAAGACATCCCCAACAGCTTCAGTGGGCGATGTTCACACCAAAACTGTTCGTACGAGCTTCCTCTCGAGCCCCTACTATACTGCCTCAGAGTGCCTGAAAAGACGTAAGTGGCGTACACGCCTCAGCCCATCCCCGGAAGAGAGGGAGCGATTTCTGACATCTTGAATACAATGCTTGCCAGCCAATAGATGTATTCTATTCTGCAGCTGCATGGTCAAGAGATGTTATCGTCATCGATTTCTTTGCGATTACATCGCCTGACTATCCTCAAACAAAACTAGGATCCAGGCATCGATACGGTTTTGTGTCAAATATTCGTAATAAGGGGGCCTCACCCGCATACATTTCGGATGTGTTTGTGGATATTAATACGTGTTTCGATTCCGATATAAGAGCGATTACCAAAGGATGGAAGGAAGCTTTGATTTCACGGCATAAACAGCGAAGTAATTTCGTGTCTTTCTATAATTTTCCTGTTCATCGATCGTTCGGAGGCGCCCGCGCCCATTGACATCGCGGAACTTTGCTTATTTTGGATTGCCACGGAAAAGCGCCGTCGCTCCATTCTGACTCATTAATTCAGATCTCTCTTCAACACTGGTTACCGAGCTGTTCCGCAGAACTCTTGTATGAGTTTCATGATGAGAGTCTTTCATTCCGGGCCGTTCGGTGACAGAAGTCGAACACCCTACCTCTTCCACATCGTGTCACACATGTCGCGAATTCTGGTTCGCCGATTGCAAAGAGGTACTCCTCTTTGATCGTACATTTCCATCTTGAAATCAGTCATTTGTGACACTCGGCCATTCTGTGGGTAGAATGTGTCAAAGAGATAATCGCTCCGTTTCGCTACAGGTCCGATATGGCTTTGCCATGCTCGAGGTGCAACAGCAGCGAGCGAAGGGATGACCACTTTCAGCTTGAATCTTATGAGCGGGGACTTGGAAAAAGAAAACGCAAAGAAAATGAGACAACGGTAGTTCGCCGGATGGAAGTCGATAGCCTAAAGGGGTCACTGATGTTGACAACCTGCCGGTCTCGGCCGCTTTCTATCGAAAGCGTTTGTTTTCGCGTGTTTGTTCGTCAGCGCATTCAAAAATGATAAGAATCCGTGAACATGCTTGAATTCTCCCCTTGCTCTCCCATACTAGCTTCGAACGGGATCAACGTTCGACGTGAGCCGTTTAGTCTTCTCGTTCTGTTTCGCATATTCCTCTTTATTCCATCGCCTTGACCTCAAGTCACGCTCATTCTGCTGTCTGGACCCATCGTTCGTGGGTTGCACGAACTTCATCCTGCTCACAGATCATGAGCTGCTTCTGTTTTGGTTTCTACACGAAACTAGTTAATCTTGATCTGATGCAACTTCTAGACGTCGAACTTCGATCTCGAAGAGCCAGGGAGCTGGTCCGTCCCAGCCTTTTCACAGACTTCGATGATGAATCCTATTTGATCCTTATACGACAGAGGCTGCTTTCGTTGTGTGCATACTTCGGACCAAGCTATCAAAAGTTCACATTCTCCTGTTGAATATCTTCGTTTTACAGACGCTGGCCCGATGAATAGTTAAGAGAATCGTTGAAGATTGTCATATCCTAGGGTTGTCAGGGAGAGCATGGTTGAGCATTGCTTGATCCTGACTTCACTAACTTCTTCTCGGAACGCTCTCCTGACGAAAAAGTTTCAAAACATCATGCTCTGTGGGAGGTTCTTTATTTGCCGTGAACGAGCTCCTCTGACTTGATTCCGGCCGGTCAGCGCCCATACCACGATTTGAAGGACTATTTTCTCGGTCCCTTGAAGTCCGTTACAACGGGGGCTCTACTGTGGCTTTCCTTGTACGCGGTATTTACGTTGAACACAGAAGTTTCCCGTACGCGTCCACCTCTCGAGCCGCAGTGCAGCAAACTGAAGACCGAATTTCACCGATTTAAAGTCAACATGTGAGAGGATTCTTTGTGTCCATCCATATCTCGAAATGTGAACATGAGAACCATTCGAGAATGGTGTCATTTGAGAATCCCGAAACTTTCAGAAAATCGAACCCATGGAAATCCATGAGGAGCATCGCTCAACTCGGAATTTCGGAAACGAATCAACCTTTGCGGTCAACCAGTCACATTTCACCGCTGGATACCCTGCGGAGTGAGTCCACCTTCTTCTCATTTCAGCCTTCCGTAAAACTCGGCAGTGACACAAGACAGCCAAGTGTAGATCCTGAACAATCAAGAACGCAGAGAGAATATTTCGAGCGCGATAATTGGTAAAATTAGGCGCGGCGAAAGAGAACGTGCTGGCTGGTTACACTCGATGACGGGATAAGGAGAAATTTCAGAGTCACCAGAAACAGCAATAGATCGAGAGCGCACTGCGGTACAGCTGGATACTCGTTCACTCAACCGGTGCTTTCACTGACAGCCAGGAGAAAGCGTTCCGCTGAATGTCTCTCTCCCAGTCGGGCTCGCTCGGTGGAGACTCTCCGTTATTGAGCGACCAAGATGGCTGCCCACAGTCCTCCCAACCGGCTGACTCGAACCATGTCCACGGTTCGTCATAAGTTCGTGGTAGTCTGTCTTTTCGCGCTTGCCGCCCACATTTTCGCCCTCAATGAAGGTATGGAACACTGATTGGTAAATTTTCATGATAGTTAGCGCGGACGCTCGCACCGGAAGTTGAAGAAAGCCGCGGTTTTTCGAATGACAGCGCGAAGCTTCAGCTGTAGCTCCTCCGGCGAATCCGTTTCTTTCCTCTTGAAGTCCACTCTCGACTCAGAGGAAAAGAGAAAACTGTTTTCGTGAGTTATTCGATGGCTGTTTGTCAGAAATCCGGACTCTGGACACTCCGAATGAGTCAGAACCAGTTGAGCATTGTAGGTTTCTGGATTCGGGAGAGAAAGTTCGATTCCGAGTCGGAGAGTTTGACATCTCGAAAAACTCGGAAGTTTCCCTCTGTTTCAAGGAATCCGGGCTCCGTTGAGTATTTGGCATTTCATTTTGGGTTCAAGGGATGCTAACGAAGAGGACGCTATCTCTGAATGTTTCGTATCTTCCAAGCAAAGCGAGGCCTCTCCTCCGTTATCTTCTTTCTATGCATCTGGTTTCCAGTGGGCGACGCGATAAAACAGTTACATAATATTAGGGTAGAGGCCGCGTCTTCATATTCTCACGATAAGAGCACGTCTATTTCGAGTCAACGAACAATCGTGGACTGATCTTCATCCTGTCGGGGAGTATCTGATTCCTAACAGCAAGTCAGTATTGGAACCAGGCAGCGTCGTTCCGAACACGTTGAACCGTTTTATCAAGAGGTTAACAGCCTAAGAGCGTGCCGCGCGTGGGTCGCTGGAGAAGAGTGGGATTCTACGAATGTCATATGGTTCCGCCGACAACTCATACGTATCAATCGATATCAGGCTGCAACCTTCCAGCGATCATTTCTGCCTTGAGAACGTTTCTGGTTTGGGATGCGCTCGAGATAATGTTTTTCACAGGACAGGAAAGTGAATTCCGCCCTAAATTCCAGATGCAAGTCAATGCGAAGAGAACTGTGCGGGATCCAAAGAAGACGGTGAACAGTCTACGTATAAGCGTGAGTGATTTCCTGTCTCGAACGACAGAATGATCTTCAAGTAAAATATTTCTCCAATGCGCTTCAAACCCGCTTCGAGAACTTTTTGTTTATTTAACCGAACACTTATTATCGACGATTCTGACACTTCCAGCTGATCTTTTAGTCATAACAGTCGCGACGGAGCGAACTGAAGGATATGAAAGATTCCTAGCATCCGCGGAACGAGAAGGCCTGAAGGTTGAGATGCTAGGTCTCGATGAAGAATGGCGTGGAGGAAACGTCGTTCAATCGACGGGCGGAGGGCACAAGGTCAACCTTCTCCGAACAGCTCTGGAAAACTACAAGGGTATGATTCAGTCTAGAATTCTAACCCAACACCCTTTCACTGAAATGTCCTGATTTTCCGCTCGAAATTCAGCGTTTGCTACATATGTAGTTCATGGAAACAACTCGGACGTTGGGAATCGATTGCTTAATGATATTTTTTTTCGTTCCTCGCGTAGATCGTGAGAATTTGCTCATCATGTTCGTGGACAGTTATGATGTCATCTTCACCGGTGGCCAGGAGCAGATCCTCAAGAAGTTTTATTCGATGGACGCCGATGCAATTTTCTCAGCCGAGGGTTTCTGCTGGCCAGATGCTTCTCTTAAAGACCAATATCCGACGAGTGATGGCAAAAAATATCTCAACTCCGGTGAGACAAACACGGCCTCCTACATCTTATTCCCGACATTTCTCTTTCCCATAAATGAGATTGGAGCTCATGCTCGGGTTTCTCGGGCCGAGTTTGACCTCAGATCGTTCACAATGTTATCTGATATTCAAAACTTTTCTTATTCGTTAAGGTGGCTTCATCGGTTGGGCTCCGGTCCTCTATAAGATCGTCACGCACACCGCTATCAAGGACGAAGATGACGATCAACTGTTCTACACCAAGATATATCTCGATCCCGAACTGAGGGTGCGACTTGTTTCTAGGAAGCTGAAGAGTTTTGCTTCAATTGTATCGATGAGCTGCTTCAACAGCCGAGCGGATGTTGGCAAGTTTTTTTCTGAAATAAAAACGCTTCTCCCCTTTTCATCGTAGGATGCGCTTCGAATCCGTCTCGACAACACGTCATCAATTTTCCAAAATCTTAACGGAGCCGTTGGCGACGTGAGTTTATCCGAGGATGTGTATCCGAGAGTGAAAAACACTGCATTCGGAACTGAGCCGGTCGTGATCCATGGCAATGGCCCGTCAAAAGTGAGTTCGAATATTTATACCCCCAATTCTGAATCTTCGGACTGCAGTCGATCATTTTATTAGCGAGAAACAGTTGATGACACTCAACGATGGATTCGATTCCGGTGAATTTGAAATGAGATCCAGTTTCTTCGAAGGTCGCTCTGAACTCGCTCGCAAACTACTTGGCAGGCGCTTGGAAGACCGGCGAAGGATGTCTCGCGTGTGAGTATAGATTGAAACTCGACCCAGACAATGTAAGGATCGGAGCTTTTGTTTGATTGGAATCCAGAACCGAGAACGCCGTTATCTCTCGGAGTATTCGATTTGAAATAGGTTCTACACTTCGCAAAATACCGAAACGAGATGTTTCCCTTCATTCAAACCGCCTCCCTTACAGTTGCCAGCTGTCACCATAGGAGTATTCATTGAAGAGGCCACACCGTTTTTCGATGAGTTCCTCGACTATCTCCTCAAACTCGATTATCCCAAGGAAAAAATCTCGCTTTCCCTCCACCAAGGCGTCGATTACCACAACGAGAGGTTGAAGCGGTTTGTCGAAAGCGAAGTCGGAGACTACGCGAAGGTCGAAGTGATTGATGATCTCATCGAGTGGAAAGCTAGAGAACGAGCATTGTGAGTGAGGATGACGATGAGTGAGTTTCGCGGATCTTCACTTCGAGAATACACCGTTAACTTTCCACCCACTTTCAGGGAATCCTGTATCGCGAACAGCTGCGACTATTACTTGAATCTGGATGCCAGAGTTCACCTCACAAATCAGAAGGTATTCCTCACCAGCCGGCTTCTCTCGCACTATTTCTCTTCCAGGACCCCGAGTTCGTAATGAGAACGGTTCCACATATTCCTCTCCATGAAACGACCTCACGGCGACTTTTTGTACTCTGTTCCGAGAAAAGCTGCGTAGTTCCCAGAGTCTCGAGTGGTTGGATAATTTCGAGTATAGCTCGAGTAACGACCACGCATTCGTCTCCGGATGAATTATTGCACACGTGAAGCTCTGGTTCGACCTCGGCTGCGGCTTCTTTCTCGAAGTGTTTGAAAAGTATCATTCGTGAAACTATCTCTGCCGTCTGATTTCTAGGATTTGCCAAGTATCTTTGAACATGTGGCATGACTGTAATTTTCCTTGTGAGAATCTATACGATATTTTTTGACGAATGGCTCGATAATTCCACCCGCTATCGAGCGGTTTTGGTACCTGTCGACCATGATGAGACCAAACATTCGTCCATCGAAGCGCGTGGTCGGTTGCGTTGCCATGATCTATGAACCCACATAACCTGTATCCCTTCAGGTTCTGCAACATTTGATCGCAAAAGGTCGGAACTTCATCGCTCCACTGGTCGTGAGGAGCGGTCAGGCATGGTCCAACTTCTGGGGAGCCCTCACTTCAGAAGGTTTCTACGCGCGAAGTCACGACTACATGGAAATCGTGAAGGGCGAGAAGAAGTGAGTTGAGCCAGCGAATCAGTTGAGAATCTGAAAACAGTTTGCAATGCATTCTTTCTCAGAATCGGTGGAACCGAATCATTGGAGTATATTTATTTAGTTGTTCCTCTATAAACTGCACGCTCGTGGCATAGAATACAGAAACGCGGAGTTAACACTCATCTCAGAGATCAATTTTTTCGGAACTTGAGCGAAAAGCAAGGACCAATGATTGAATTCGATTTCAGGGGAATTTGGAACGTGCCGTTCATCGGAGAGGTTTATCTCATCAAATCTTCGGTATTCAACAGCAAACCTCTCAGTTACGTCAACCACGCCTTGGACCCTGACATGGCTTTCTGCAAAAACCTCCGCGAACGAGTGAGTCAGCCTTTATTTGAATCGCCTTCGGAAGCTCCCGCTCATTATTCCGTAAATTTTGCTCAAGCGCTTGATTCTTCGTAACTCACTTTAAAATCACTAAAGTTTTCGACTGAAAACCGTTTCAGGGAATTTTCATGTATGTTGACAATCTTGATGAGTTCGGTTTCTTGATCAATGCGGAGCACTTCAACACTTCGAGGTTGCACCCTGATCTCTACGAGATCTACAACAATCAGTTCGCATGGGGCTTGCGTTACATTCACGAAGAGTACAATGACATTTTCGAAAACAAAACCGGTGTCCTTCGCGAAGTGAGTTCAAAATTACCTTCCAAATGCAAAGCGGAATCTTTGATCGAATGATGCAGCCAATATCCCGTTCTGCTCGAGAGAGATTCCAGAGAGTCGCCTCAAAGGTTTCGATTTTCGATCGGTCCTCGAAATTGACTCCGAACTAATTTTTTCTCAAGCCCTGCCATGACGTCTTCTGGTTTCCACTCGTGAGCGCGAAGTTTTGCGAGCATCTCATCGCAATCATGGAGAACCACGGTGGATGGTCCGATGGCACGAACTCGGTAGGCTTTTTGAGGAGTCCCTCGATCCACCCATGACATAACTTGAGAGAACTTCGGTGTCACCTTACTGAGAAATACTTTTCTTTCAAGGACCCTCGCCTTGCTGGCGGATACGAGAACGTTCCAACCCGTGATATTCACATGAAACAAGTCAGATTCGAATCCCAATGGCTTTTCTTCCTCCGTGAATATGTCAGACCCGTACAAGAGAAGGTTTTCACTGGATACTACCACGACCCTCCCAAAGCCATCATGAACTTCGTTGTTCGTTATCGCCCTGACGAGCAGCCGTCGCTTAGACCTCACCACGACGCGTCCACGTACACGTTGAATCTTGCCTTGAATGAAGCGGGCCGAGACTACACCGGTGGCGGAAGTCACTTCATTCGACAGAATTGCTCCGTGGCCGGTTCCCCCGCTGGATGGGGTATCCTGCATCCGGGAAGATTGACTCATTATCATGAAGGTCTCACGACGACGAACGGCACTCGCTACATTATGGTGTCTTTTGTGGATCCGTGAAGCATTCTCTCTTCTTGGAAAACTCGATAGGATCGCGTCGAAACGTTTTTGGTGTTTCGACTACATATCATGAGACTTTTTTTCCGTTTCGAAGATTCAAGAAAGTCATTTTCCGTTCCTCCACTCGTTGGAAACACACTCAAAATATCAAACCTAAGAGATTCCCGACCAGGAATCAAAACTATACTCTAGGATAGGGGAAATTACCACTCGTGGAACACTTGCCAGCTACATGAGTGGTACTTTGCTCTTACTTCTGAAGTGCCATAAGCTGTGCTCGGCACGTAACGCATGAATCTCAAACGTTGTGACCCTTTTGCAAGAAACTGGTCATTAGAGCATTTAACTTTTCTACGATAATTATACTATTTATAAATTATCCTAGTGAGAGAATACTCAATAAACTGAGAGCACTTTTTTTCTACCGCAAGCCTCTCTTCTCCTTGCCCTCTCCGGAGTCAGTTTCGGATTTTCTTGCACGAAAAAATGAGAGTGTTTTGAATCTCGATTCCCCGTCAGTGCGATTTTCCACATTTCATTCTCATCTTTTTTACTTAGGACGAGAAACTCGAACTCCCCTTGGAAATTAATTCGCATAGTCGCGCAGACATAATCGGTTGTTTCATTTCGTTCAACGTTCAATTATGAAGATCATCCTATCCAATATATGGGCGTAGATTGTGCATCTCCTTGCTTTAGAAGACATCCAGGGTTTTTTGCGTAGCACTCGACCTCNCGGAAAACTCGATAGGATCGCGTCGAAACGTTTTTGGTGTTTCGACTACATATCATGAGACTTTTTTTCCGTTTCGAAGATTCAAGAAAGTCATTTTCCGCTCCTCCACTCGTTGGAAACACACTCAAAATATCAAACCTAAGAGATTCCCGACCAGGAATCAAAACTATACTCTAGGATAGGGGAAATTACCACTCGTGGAACACTTGCCAGCTACATGAGTGGTACTTTGCTCTGACTTCTGAAGTGCCATAAGCTGTGCTCGGCACGTAACGCATGAATCTCAAACGTTGTGACCCTTTTGCAAGAAACTGGTCATTAGAGCATTTAACTTTTCTACGATAATTATACTATTTATAAATTATCCTAGTGAGAGAATACTCAATAAACTGAGAGCACTTTTTTTCTACCGCAAGCCTCTCTTCTCCTTGCCCTCTCCGGAGTCAGTTTCGGATTTTCTTGCACGAAAAAATGAGAGTGTTTTGAATCTCGATTCCCCGTCAGTGCGATTTTCCACATTTCATTCTCATCTTTTTTACTTAGGACGAGAAACTCGAACTCCCCTTGGAAATTAATTCGCATAGTCGCGCAGACATAATCGGTTGTTTCATTTCGTTCAACGTTCAATTATGAAGATCATCCTATCCAATATATGGGCGTAGATTGTGCATCTCCTTGCTTTAGAAGACATCCAGGGTTTTTTGCGTAGCACTCGACCTCCACACTCTATACGCGACATGAAATGCAACACTCCGACTCCTATGACCTTGTCTATCCGGAGCCGTTCGTCGCGTTTCAGTTCTAAATATCGAATATCCCAAATCGGCAACCATTTTTCGCAGATTCACTCCGTATCACAGTGCTTTTCAGATTCAGATCAATTCGAGGATCTGAAGCTATCAGTTCCATCGCCTGCCTGTAACCGTTGATCGATGCTTGGAGCAGAGGGAACAGACCAGGGGCGCCGTTTGAGTTTAATTTATCTTCATCTTTCTGCAATAACAGGGCGACCACTGCTGCGAGGCTGCTCCTTCAGTTCAAATCAGCGATTCCCACAGAAGGGTCTTGCTCAAATTCACTCTGAGTTTTCACAGCACAGACCACGTCGACTATTTTTGATCCGCAGCATTGATTCCCTCCCACCAAGGAAATTCTAGTTTTGATTTCAAATTATGATCCGCAGAAAGCTGAGCTGTGAGCTCTCGGGAAAGGCAGTTTTGCTTCTTTACTGAATTCTGGTTGCGTATCAAGCTGGAAGTGAAAGAAGTAACTGGTCTCGACTCGAGGTCGAGCTCGACAAGCCGAGTCTCGTCAGTTAACAATTCCTCACCGAGTAGGTATTTGCTCTGTCTGTAGAGCCTGAAATCTATTCAAAAGTTCTGATAGCATCAATGCCTCGACAAATGTAGGGCTCTGAACACTAAGATTTATGGTCGAAGCTGTCGAATGCACCGAGCGAGAAAATTACTCCATTTGGCTTTTGAGGTCGCATTAAACTCCGTGACTGCGGAGGGTCTGATCTCATCGTTGATAGACTCGTTTTGTTGAAGCTACTCAGACTGCGGTCCCAACAGATCAAGATCCAACGAAGAAAGGTTTTTTGTTGCTGAAATCGCTTCCTCAGTAACCGAGGAAGGAGACCTGAGGATGACTTGTCCTAGGATGATAACAGCCTTGGTGATCCTGGCTCCAGTATTTGTTTTCGTGAAAGCTGCGAATTTGATGATCCCAATGAAGAACTTCGAGCCAGACAAGGTGAGAGAGTTCTCACTCAAATGAAAGTACCTAGCTCCTTTGAAGAAGTTTCCATTCGCGTGGATCATTTGACTATTCCCTTTTAGATTTACGGTACCTGGTACGGTTGGGCGAGAACCGCGGCTATTTTCGACAAGGCTGCGGCGTGTGGTTTGGTTCACTTCCAACACAAAGTCGGGGACTCCTACCGAACAACGTTTTTCTACCAAACAGATGAGTAAGTACCTTCTCCCCTATTTGGGTGCTTCCTTTCCATTTCAAATTCTTATAGAAGAAAACCAGCGACGATCTGGCGGCGAATTCCTTTTCCAGCGACCAAGTTCTCACACATGTGATGGACATTACTGACAATGCTGCGGAAAAAGCGAGATTCGTGTTCGAAAATGACGGTCAGCTCAGATTGGATTATTATAGTTCAGCTACAATCCATGGCACCCGTTTTATTCTGGATCAACAGTAAACGATCGTGGAATCTTTTGATTCCAGTTCATACTGTTGCCTTGACCATTCTGGACACCGACTACGACAACTACATGGTCTTCTACGCACTTCTAGGTTCGAAAAGCCAAGGTGAGAACATCAAGAGAATGAAATGAAACGGAGACACAAGGTTTAAAAAGGCAGCTCTTGGAGGTACTGAACGATCGTAGACTCAGGGAAGGAAACGGTTGTTTTTGGATTTCTCAGGAGTTTTCTACTTCGCTGGTCGAAAACCCGAGCTGATGGAAAGTCTCCGTGAGAAACTCTTCGCTGCCATCAAGAAGAACGAAGTAACATTTCCGTTCACCGATGTGCGACAGAAGAACTGTCCGAACATGACAGCAGGTGTAGACCTGATGAGCCCCAAATAGATTTCTTTTGAGATGATTCGGAATCTATCGCAGGGAGACACCCAAAGGCAGAACATGGATTTCGGGGTGTTGTGCGCCGAAGGAACGCAGGTTGGCCTCGTCGATTCTGAATCATTTCCCACTATTTGAGCTTGCTCTTCAATAAAACGTTTCAACTGCATTTGTCATGCATTCGAGTTCGTGGACAGGCCGAACACTCAAAGCACTCCTACAGATTCTCGTTTTGAAGAACAGTTAGAACAAGTTCATTTCATCAGAATGTTTGGCGTTGCATTCGAACAGGCGTCGCTGATTGTTCGCTGTTTGCTAAATAATCGACAAAATTCTCGCAAGAGAACGATAAGGCTTCCGAAATCGGGAATCAGAATAGACTGAAAACCGGGAGCGCCACCGGCTTAGCATCCATGGTGCTGAACGAGTGATCACAGCGATTTCTCTATGCATTCTTGACTAAAAGTCCGTTATAGAGCCATCAGCGACGTTTTAAGGTCGATTCTAGCAGCAATGCCTTTTCCGGCAACAATTTGTCACGGAGTAGTTATTTGCTGAAGTCTATTCAGAGAGCTCTGATTGCATCAATGCATTGTCGAAAGATCTATGTAGAGATTCATATCGAATGCTTTAGCGAGGGAATGTTCTTTCAGAGTTCTTTTTGAGGAAGCTGGGAACTGTAGAACTGCGGAGAGTCTGATTCAGTCTTTGTTCCATTCTCTTGTTGAGATTCTCTCAACAACAACAGCAGCAGAGCGAAGTCGAGCTCCAAGTGAGAGCTGAGGACACAGCTCATATTGGGTGGAATTCCTGCTCTCAGTGACAGAAACAAGACCTCTCAAAATGACTTATCGCAGGATAACTGTTTTCATGACCCTGACTTCTCTGTTCGCTTTCGTGAAGAATGCAAATTTGATGATCCCGATGAAGGACTTCGATCCGGATAAGGTGAGGAATCTTTCCTATTTTGTCGCGTTCCAGAGCGTCATTGAGCAATTCTCATTTTTGGCTAAATGCTTACTTTTTGTTAGATCTACGGCGTGTGGTATGGGTGGACTAGAACCGCAGGTCTCTTCGACAAGGATTCAGCGTGCACTGTGGCACACTTCTTACACAAGACCGGAGACTCATATCGCACAACTTTCCTCTACCAAATAAAAGAGTGAGCGCCTTTATCTTTCTTTGCGTTTCGTATCAGTCACGCTGTCCCGAAAAGCATAACGATAAATTTTGATGATGATTCTTGCTTCCAGCGACAAAATTCATAAGCACGTGATGGATATCACCGACAATACAGCGGAGAAAGCGAAATTCGTGTTTGAGAACGACGGTAGGTCCACATCTCTATAGAGTATGGGTTTTCGTTCCTGGGAACTTCTAATCCGATGCATTATTTGAAATGACCGTCACATCACTCGATTGCAGTTCACACCGTGGCCATGACTATTCTGGACACAGATTACGAAAACTACATGATGTTTTACGCGCTTCTAGGCTCAAAAACCCAAGGTGAGAGACTATGCCAAGAAACCGAGAATTCGGAGCGAGAATGAAATTTTCCGAGAGGCAGCTCATGGAATCGGTCGAGTCGCCGTGAAGATACAAAACATTCTATTCGAAGAGGAATTCAAAACAAGTCGTTGGCGGATTTTCCAGGAGTGTACTATTTTGGTGGTCGGAAGCCCGAGATGATCGAGAGTCTACGCGGCAAACTCGACGCTGCAGTCAAGAAAAACGAAATAACACTTCCGTTCGTTGACGTGAAACAGACGAATTGTCCGAACATGACGGGGGCCATCAACCTACTGAACGCGTAAGAGGTTTGAATTCAATATTATCTCGAGTCTTCTTCTAAAGCTCCCAGAATGGTTGTCGGAAGTCTCCCAACGGAGTTCGTGGGAGAACTCAGGATTGCCTCGTTGATCCCAAATTATAATCAAACACTTCAGGTCGTCACTGAATAAAATGATTTGAACTGCATTGGCAATGCTATCAGTAAATATTCCACCAAATGTGGAACATTTCAGGCTAGCTGTTTTGGTTCTCTCGAAGGCCCAAATGCTCATACGATTTGCTAGAGCGGATATAAAATATACTCCTTCGATATCCAAACCACTGCATCGATGTGGGATAGAAAATCATCGTCCAGGTCATAAAACTTAGCAGATTTAATATCGACCCACACATATGGTCAAAGTCAACAATGGAAAGCATCCGGAATATGTACACCATATCATGAAAACACAGATTGTTCGAGAATTTCTATGAAACACCGTTCTTTATCTAAGAATCGACATCTGTCCTGGAGCGCTCAAGTTTGCGAGTGCTTTTCATCAGAACAACTTCCTCTAGGCTCTTGACGGCGATCCGCATATGAGGCGAACCGAGCCACATTTTTCCCAGCGCGGGTTCATTCTGTATCAAATCATTCGTCGTCAAAAGCGCCAATTTGAGATGCGCTGCAATACTGCGAATGGTGACGGCGATATGGTTCAGCAACCCAAGCGCCGCCAGGGCATCGTTGTTTATCATGAACGGTTTTATAACATCTACAAAGGCATTTATCACGATCAATCTCGGTCGAAGGTGACCTTTATGGATCTGGTCGAGGAACGCGAGCACTTCCGCAATGTCGGTCAGGGAGAAGACCTCAATCCTTTTCAGGTGCTCCTCCTCGCAGCTGAAGGCTGTCAACAATTTCTCTGGTTGGAAGTTTGATCCACTGTCGACGTAAATGATCGAAGCGGAGGGATCCTTGCGCACCAATTCACTCATGCACTGCAAACAGAAGTCCGAGCGTACATCGGGGTCACCGCAAATATCAACATGTTCCTCGGTGTAGAATCCTCCTCCCAAAACTTCGTCGACTTTTTGATTCCCTGTCGAGATGATCGCTTGGTTCTTGACGGCCCTTCCGTAGAGATATGAAAGAGTTCGAGGTTCGAGCACGAACTTCGAGTAGATTTTCTTTTGTATATGGAGCACCAGCGACGGGTCCAGCGGCAGCGAATGTGGATCCTTCTTCAGAAACTGTTCAACTGTCTTGATACCATTGTCATGAAGGGTCTGCAGCACTGTGTTCGTCAGTTCGACCGGAGATCCAACTTTCAGGATCATTGACGCCGCTTCAGGTCATGATTTGAGGAAGGGATCCCAGAGAAATTTTCAAAGGCGGATGCGCGGTTTTCATCAGCTGTTTTCACCTGTGTTCATTGAGATCACAAAACAATGTTCACATCTTTGAGCCATCGACACGTGAAGACATCAATAGGGTGGTTATCCGGTTCTGATACGACACGGACAATAAATGTCGCCACGACACGGAATGTGGATCTCCGCGGCATGCTCAATCACTCTGGAGTTCTTCGAAAACGTGCGGTTCGCCGCGCTTTGGCGCGAAAGCATCCGCGGTCTGTTCTGCTCCCCCTTCTTTTGAACTTCGCGCCAAAGAGGCACCCTCGCCCAAAACTCGGGCATATAACGACGGTCGGCCACCATAACAATCCTTTTCGACTGTTGTGAGCGCCGAGGGACGTTGGACACAATGTTTGTGCTTGCGAATGTTAATTCTCAAGCCTCGTTTCGTAGAGAAATCTTCGAAACTTACCTGACTCTCCGACCTCCGTGACGAGAGAGTATAAATGAAACAACTATAATCAACCTCGTGAGGTGAGATTTTTCTCCTTCCTCGGTCGCTGGGCACGTGGTCTTCCGACACGCAGAATCCATGAAGCCACGTGCTGCACTGTTTCTAATTTTCCTGATGACCAACTACTTGCTACTACTGACGTAGGATGACAAACTTTAGCTGATCGAGATCCACACCGTTCCATCAAGACTCCATCCTGACATCCCCCTGAATTTCGACTCTTTTCCCTTTTCTAGAACATCCCGACAAAGGGTTCTCAGTGTTCAACGGTCGGTTTGGATCTCTTGGAGCATCGAGCTCTCGAGGTAAGGGTTGAGTTAAATTGAAGATCTGAGGAGTTCGTTGAGTTCGGAGCTAGTGACGTGATGATTTTTCAAGATAGGGACATATGACAAATCTCATGATTTGAAGATTGGAACTTAACTGATGCAGCTCCTAATTCAATAGAATGGATTCCAAGGCAGCGATATACCATTTACAAGACGACCGAACTCTTCACAGGTTCAGTGGAGCTAGGCAAACACCTACGTGGGCGAGGCTTCTTGCGCCTCTTCTATTTCGAACAGCAGATCCCAAACTTCGACACCTCGGACACCCCCCGCCCGCCGGTTGTTCACCCCCTTCCGATTGGGGTAGTGGTGCCTTGGAATACTCTCCACAGGCCCCGACTAGTATGTGCAGTATGGAGCCTCTCGAAAAACCGCGGTTTGCGGTTCACCGAAAACCGCAAGGAAACGCGATTAACCGCAAAAAACTGTTGTGGTGAGTTCTCGACAATTCCCAGATATGTAATTCGGGGACGTGAAATTGATGATAATCCAAACTTTGAGTACTTGCTATCTGAGCACAGATGAGAACAATATTCTGATCGATTCCTCTAAGAAAATTCAGTGGAAACTTGGCGAAGAGCTTGAACATCATTGAATCGGAATTTCAGGCGGACGAGGAAAAACTCCAGATTGTTCGGAGCCTGTATCCCCCAACCAGAATAAAGGTGAGCATGAACGAGATTCCCGGCAATCGAGTTTAACGGTGTTTCTGATGACACTACAGTACTTGCTACTCTGAGTACAGATGAGAATTTCACAACTCTGATGACCATTCATGAGTGATTCCGTCTGTCCATGTCGAATCTGGAGTCTTGACCGATCCCTCGATTGATTCCAGGGGGAGATGATGTGCAATCTATTCGCTGCGGCACCTCCTGAGTCTCCTGAACCCGGAAAATTATTCGAAGGAAATCGAATAAACTCAAGAAAGGTGCGAGCTCACTTTGTGGCAAATAGTTGTTTGGGAATATTCTAGACTTGTTACGATGATGATCTGGTGAATCTCATTGAGAAATCATGATATAACAGCCTGCCATAATCCATTCATAAAACCGGCACACTGAAAACAAGGCATTGTAGGAATTGAGGTCGTTATACCGAGGAAGCTTCCTGATCGCGGTTTCAATCCTTATTACAGGCCACCACTTGTGAGATATCCCGTCAAACTGTGCGACGAAGTCATGCGAGGAGAAGTCCCCAAAGCTACCGTTTCGGTCTTGGTGAGGACCGCATCCTTCGAATACAGCGGATGATCGGACGATTGAATGACCCATCGAGCTTAGCGAGGGACAATCGCTACCCGAAACCGGAGAGATTCGAACCGAGGACGGACTGACTATGAGTAGAGTCGGTGGAAGGTGTGGCAAATCCAAACTGCCGGACCCTCGAAGGAAAACACCGAGGTTGATGGTGTATGGGCCGCAGCCACCTTCGAGCCAGAGGTGCAGGATTGCACTAGATAATAGTGAGATGGTACTCGCTCCGAAACCGTCCTTGCGGAACGGCTGCCTGGTTAACAGTGAGGAGTCAGTGTTTTCGCCGTTTGGGCGCGGCCCATTCCGACGCGGCCGTTTCGACGCGAGACGTTTCTTGGCGCACAGTGAGAATTGGATAGGGCAACATCGGGTGGGATGAAATTCTGAAAAAATCTCATAAAAAAAACACAGGTTCAACCTTCCCGGGGCTCCGCAGAAATGCGGAAAAGCAGAGACAGAGAATAGAAACGGCTTCGTTGTAGAAAATGATCTCTCCCCTTTGCACGCAAGAATTAAATTTATGGAAGCTCTGCTCAAAATCGCGTACAGTTCAGATTTCAAAACTTATCCCTGTACCAGAGAGTACGTTGCTTTGAGAGAAGCCCGTCAGAATGAAATCCATTAACAGTTCGCACAAGTAGTCGGTATCAAGGTGGACTACGTCAAGCAGGGTGTAGGGACAACCAATGACGGCAATACATCGCGGAGATTTTTCGAGAATCCATCCGTAACTGCAGAGATCACAAGTATCGATGAGCGTCTAATAGAAAGATTCGGTACGATATTAGACTCAATCAATTGCAACAGTGATATTAATGTACATCTATTCGAAACCTTCTGCCGGGAGACCGCAGAGCTGTACGTTTAACTCTACGGATGGTACCCGATGACAACAACCGTGCACAAGGTGCTCATCCACGGGCCAAGGATCATCGCGGACGCGTCGCTGCCAATCGGCTTACTGAGTGAAGAAGCGCAAGAGGCGCAAAACAAAGTTTATTGTTATAGTCGTCTCAACCACTCGCGGAAAATGAGCCGCGTTAAGACCAATGAAGATGTAATGCATTTTATGCTGGCTTCCTCCGACCCCTTTCTACATAGTTTCCGCAGGCCGCCTAGGGCGAATTCCACCAACATCAACGCGAATGTGCTCCAGTTCTTATTGGACCGTGGCGATTCGGCCCAGTCCTCACTTCTGTAAATAATAAATAGAAGCAAATCAAATCTATTTGAGGATTCTATCGATATTGTTCGGAATTGACACCGTTCCCAGTTCATCAACATTAGATACACCGAGTCAGGCCCAATGAAGCGGAGCCGATCTACGCTGTGTTTTTCCCTATGCATTCTTTCATCTGGAACAGAATCTACATCGGCAGTGCTCGGCAGTTGAGTGTTCTTGTCATGGTTAGCAGGGGAATCGACGAAGCCGGGAAAACTAGAATCAATTTGTAGCTCCTTGTAGCCGTCTTCTGATCTCACTTTATGTCGGGGCCAGGAGAGCCCAGCTCACGATCGAACCGTGAAGCACGCCATCTTGCATCGAATCAACCCTGAGCCACTCGCTGAACTCACACGGAACTTGCTCAATATGCGGTCCTGGACCCTTTTCCGTCCCTAGATACACTTTCCATGGAGAATCTCGAGATTACTGCTTGAGGAAATCAATTCAGAAAGCACCCGGCTCTGATGCTGACATCGCGCGCGCTCCGTCGACTGCTACAGTGGCGCCACGGCAGTGCGCGCCATTTTTTTCCGCGTATGCCCCACTGTGCGGCGTACGAAGAACGTAAGGCCAAGAGTAAAATCCTCTATTTAACCAGAATACAGCACATGTCTGAGCACAGATGGCCCAGGGCGATTCTGGACATGATGGCTACCACTAACCTCCACAGCAGGGCTTACAGAAGGATGCAACAACTGAAGGAGAGATATGAGTGCAAGGCGCAAATCCAATTCTGTCCAGATACGGGAAAACCGCACTGGAATAGATACAGAAAAGATGTCGACACCTGCATCAAAGCATACACTGACAGGTTGTGGAGAGAAGGCATGCGCCAGAAAGCCGCGGTTATTAACCATTGGGAGGTCTAGTGTACACTTGGCAACTCGAACCCGGGCGGCTTCTGAAGTCGTCCTGCAGTACAACTGATGGAAACGCAGCTTTCTCGGATGATAACTCGGCATTCAAATGAGCCAAGAGGGCCAACCGAAGTCCGTTGATGTGGTTGTTCAGACCTAGAGACGGCCAGAATTGCTAGTTAAGAGCTTAATTTACTTTGACAACCCATCCAAGAATTTTTTTGTATTTGAGTTGCATGGTCGTATGTCTCGATGTGATCTCCAACCAAACAAGCGAGTGATCAGTCGCAGAATCGGGCTGACTTTCCCGATTACCAGCATTCCACATCGTAATCTGACGTATGCTGGAGCACCATAGCTGGCTCTTAGGAGCTTCTGTCATTTCAGCTGTTCGAATTGAATGAGGGACTGTAGAGAAGATCGCATTCTTGAAATGATCGCGAGGTCTACCGCTGTTTCACAATTTGTTCAGGAGTTTCAGCGTCTGAGGACAGCTGGCGATTCTCTTCGCCTGAACTTCTCACAAGTTTCCCCGAGTTGAAATCTAAGAGACGACAGTAGTTCCTTAACCATGATCTTGCTGCGCTTCCTGAGATTTGTTGTCGTTGTGTTTTGTTTTATCTTTGTCACGAGTGAGGTTGAGGGTGCATTGAAGCCTACGAAACGGAAGAAAGCGAAGAATGTCATCGATTGGAACAATTCATATTACGCTTCGAATTTCGAGCCCTGCAAAAAATTGAGAATCTTCAATCCCGTTGAGACTGTCAGAGCTCAGGCATATGCTGCCTCCCTCTTCCGTAAATGCGTACCAAAGATGTTCATCAGGTTGGGATCGAAGTACAATTTTCCAGCCTATGGTGAGTGACATGAAGGCCGCCCGAAATCTCGCAACTAGACTATGCAAATAATCGCATTTCAAAATAACCGCGGTTACGGTTAACCGATAACCGCAAATCCATAACCGCATTTGCGGTTAACCGCAAATTTCGAGCCGAAAACCGCGGTTATAACCGCAAATAACCGCGGTTATATTGAATGGAGTTCCAAAACGTACTTTCGAGTGGGTTTCATGACTGGGTGATCGATTTCGAACCCAATCGCCTGAGAACGAGCCAATACCAAATGGGAGCAAAATATCTGACGAATCTTTGAATTTCCGTGGAAACTCAGAAAACTTTCAAATGCGGAAAGAAAACTGCCCATGGTTTCCCAGGGATCCTCTGGTCTCAATTTATTTATGAAATTTTGCGGTTATTTGCGTTTATAACCGCGATTCGCTTGCGGTTATCGCGGTTAATAACCGCAATTTTTTTGCGGTTATTGACCGCGGTTAAATAACCGCTGCAGAGTCTACTCGCAACCCGAAGAAAACTCGGAACCCCGAAAACCCTCTTGCCTCGATCAGAGGCTTTCCCTCGTGATGATCGGTTCCCGAACTTTATAGCACAGAAGGTTCGCTTGCTTCCAATGAGTCTAGACCAGTGGTTCCCAATTACTGAGCCGCCGCGACCCACTGTCTGGATGCATGTTCCTCCACGACCCACCATGCACGGGTAGGTAGGTGGCTCAGCAGGTTTCTATCTACGATTGAAAGACCATACACGGATGGTCGTAATTTAATTCTCTCCAAAAATCAAGATGATCGTTAGAGAGTGTCAAGCTCGTCAGCCCGCACATTTTCAGTTTCCGGAGTTTTTCCTCTTCGTAATATTCCTCCACGGGAGCTCCCTGTCGATGTCGCTCATTTGTCGTGCTTCTCGAAAGAATTCTTAAGATGTTCTTTTTTTGTGAGATCAGAAGGTCCTCACTAATCTAAACAATGGCCCAACGTCAACAAATATTTGTCACGAAGATATTCTTACCCTGTTTTCCGCTGTTTTCTCGGAAATTGAAAGAGTCGAATTGAGACGTTCTGGATCTGGGCTCTTCAATCCTCAGTTTCTCCATCAACCTCAGGCTCCTCGAAGCCGTAGACCGCTGAACACGTTCCCGTTCAAAGTCTCAATCCCTGGACCCTATGCATACATGCTACTCTAGGCATACATTGTTGGAGACTGCTTCCTGACTCAGCGCGACCCACCCGCGATTTTTTCGCGACCCATTTGTGGGTCGCGACCCGCCTATTGGGAACCGCTGGTCTAGACTGAAGAGAAATGGTTTTCAAGCTCCAGAGTTGTCGGTCCCACTGAAACAGATAGTTTCTCTGAGGTGAGAGATGAACGCGACAAAGATTCGAGAAATCCCACGAGAGTCTTCGGTAATTTTCTGTGCGGGAACTTTCGCAATGTTTGGCGGGCCTCTGAAATGTTATCGTATCACATGTTGTTGCCCGCCATTTTCTTACAGGAATCATCCACTTCACGAAACTCATCTGCTGGCCGTTGAGCATAGTGTACGGCTACCTGGCTGACGATGGCGGGACCATAATCCCGAATCAACTCCAACATCTGTTATCTTCGAACTTGCGAGGAAATTCTTGAAAGTGATGAAAAATGCGAACCACATTATCGTCCTGAAGAACGGCAGGGAGCGTTTTCGGATCACTTTGAAAGTTGTGCTGGATTTCGTGAACGAAGCATTGCCCTGCGTTTTTGATGAAGAGAAAGTCACTCAGACGGACGTCGATTACCTGAAACATGCCATCAATCACTGTAGAGTTATGCTCCTCTGAGGAGCTCGATCAATTCACAGCTCCAAGATACGTTTCCTCAACTCGGAGATTACATAACCTCCATCTATGAACTGTTGGCCTCTTCGACCCCAAGTTTCGGATTCGCTTGACGGAAGCTGCGATCTTCTGCGACTTTGTGTCCCCCGCTCTCCGATTCCAGCAGGGCATCTTTCGAAACTTGGCTGTCGTGAAACCAACTGAAAACCTGTCCGTCTAAAGAGAAGAGGGTCGCATTTCTGCTTCTTTTCATTGAATAAATTCTGATTCGTTCTCTGATTTGACATCCTTTAATAAGATACGTAATGAAGCTGAAGTCTGCACGCCATTTCAACGAATAGACAAAAAGATTGTTTATGTGCTCTTATAATGTACGTACATATATGGATGAGTCGATTGCTTTTGCAAAATCTTGGGAACTGTGTTGATCGGAGTGCTTAAGCACTACTGGGATTTTCAAACGTGTAAGGCAAAGCGAATCATTAAAAAAGGCTTGGTTCAGAAGCTTTTCCGGATCTCTCTGAGAGTTTTTTATTTGTTATCTGCTTCCTTCTTTTTCATGAGTTAGGCTCCAGACTTTCCCATCACAAAACTTCCAGATAATTCTTCATTGGATTATTCTTCGTCACCTTCACGTTTGCCCCTGTCCGTGTCGGAGGTGTAGGATAATCCTGGTCGCTCCGTTGGAGACGCACTGCGAGTGTTTGATTCATCTGTTGGAAGTCCCTTGTTGTTTCCCTGTTGGAGTTTTTCATTAATTTTCCCGAAGTTTCAACCAAACGCAGAATCATTCATTCGCCTTCGAGTCTCTGGTTCAGAGTTTGCCCTCGGTGCTACCCATCTACAAAGCGGAGCGTTGAGACCGGACGCTCCGCCTCCACTTTCCTCGCATGTCACGCCAGTAAGAAGAACAACAGGGAGAGTCAGCCAGAAAACGAGTATAATGCCTGTTGGATTATCCTTCTCAAGTGGGGACATCCAAAGGCAAGATTTTCTCGGGAAATTCGCATTTCAGACCGTCGTAGAAGAGTTGAAGGGGGGTGTATGGTGCTGATACTTCATCCATTCAGATACGAATCGAACGATATATAAGATGGGAACAAAGTTATTTTATAATTTCCCGACCCTGGACACGAGCCCGATCCGATACTTCCACTTCGACCCTTCACCCTACCCTCATAATCCTGAACTTCTCTATATCTTCCTTTCGTACAAATCTACCTCTTCTTTGACGTACTCTTACGATGTTCGTTCCACACCACTTCCTCTGTTCGGTCGTATCCCGGAACGAAGTTTTCCTTTCACCGACTTCCAGTGCCTTCCTCCGTCCCGGGACGGGTGCAGGTCGATTTCAGCGCGAGGCCCCCTTGCACGTACGCACCACAAGCATCACTGTGGTACTGACTACTCAGGGCTAGTACTGTACCAGTCAGAGACAGACGTCGGGCTCGGTGTTCCTAGAGTATAGACCCGGCAAGTTAAACTGCGAGGCGCCAACACGCCAAAGCGGCGAGTCGAGCAGGCCTTCGATGCACTGCCCCGCGGGCATCAGCTTGCGCCTGCCGCTCGCTACGCTCGCGGGCCCAGGTGATTCCCACTGCCCTAGCTGCAGCTATCGCAGACCGATGAATTACGACAGAATCATTTTAACAGTACTCGCCATCCGTGTGTTTGCGTTAGAGAATAAGTCGCCCGGCGCCAGTTCGAAAAGAACACCATAGGGCAGCCTAGAATTCCCCGACCGCAGCCAAATTCCGTATGATTCCGGTTACGGTCGCTTCGCACAAACGTTCTCCTCGTCGGCTTTATGCGACGATCATTTCGTACCACACTGTTTCTCTGAGCACCCTCGTGTGCGCTGAAATTGGCCTGTGCTGAACTAGGCCACCACAGACGGAGCGCATGAGCGAGTCACGAGTGACGAGCAAATCTCTTCTTATGAACCTCAATATTACGCACCATTGCCTTTTTGGAATATACTAGAACAGAATGGGAAGATTCGGGTGGAAAAAACCTCTGAAACAGCCATCCTCGCGCCAAGAAACTTCACTAGTTGAAAAAGAGGACGTCTCGGACGGCATCGTTCACATGATGGCCTGCTTGCGAATTCCCTCATCAAGAAGGAGCGAGTTCTGGGCGGCTTCATTCGGCTGATGGCGCCATCATGTGGAAGGTGAATCTACGGAAAATTGTCAGAACATACACATTCGGTGCGGAATCCTTGATTTTTTTATGGTATAGAAAAGAGTTCCTTTTGCGCAATATTTTAGGGTGATCGTGCCGGTCAATTGTCGTGTGAGCTGTATATACGAGACATTCTGCCACCCTGATTAAGGCGCGAGTTCTTCTCTCAGCTGCCCTCATAGATCTGGACTTCTCTTGTGTAAAATGTATGCGTTTCTTCGAAATTGGCGAGAGTGAACTCTTCATACAGTTTACTGACTGAGTCCACTCTATTTTTTGTTGAAAGCAAGCGTTCCCGGCCGCCCTTCGCCCCAGCTGGGAGAAAAGCGGCGGGGGAGGAGGAGAAGCAGCAGTCTCTTGAAAATACGAAATGGAGTGGGAGAGATTAGAACAAACAGGGGAGGATCGATCTCGTTGTTTACGAGAGGACTGATCAGGAAAAAAAGTGGGGAAATAGGAGGGAAAAATCGTACAAGAGAGAATTATTCTCACCGACCATGACTAACGTCACCTCCTGGACTGTTGGCACATTGAACTATCGTTCATGTCCGCCAGGAGGAATATTGTCGGCCCTTATAACAACCACGTTCCGTATTTCCATTCACGACGCGCATACGATGGTCAACCTCTTCATCAGTTCCCCCATGGAGTATAACTGGAGAAATTCTGCGTCTGGCAAAAGTAGAAGGGTCACTAATCGATGGTTAAGTTGCCCTTGTACTTTAAAAGTCGGCATAAAAATTTCTCCAATCATCTCTGTGGCACGGAAGAATTATATCAGGTTTCGCCAAACACAATTCTCAAACCGCGCTCGGTGACTCTCTCCGAGTTGGACTTCGTTATCGTAGTCAACAAACACCTCCCGACCCTGCCCTTCATTGACCACGAAGCTTCGTGATCCAGAAATTCTCTCAGAGACAAACAACGAAGTTCCATCACAGGGAACGTTTTTACGGTAAAACTCATTAGATTCTACTCCGGTACACGTGACGGGTGTCCTATTCACCTCTCCGTGTGTGCTCCAAGTCCCGTGGACCGACCACTTCACCCAACTCTGTCTACCTACGAACCACGATGTGTAGCCCGAATATAGTGTGCAGTCAGCGGCGAACACACATTTGCATTGATTGGGTCAGATAAGACATGCATCATCACGGCCTCTTAAACGGTGTTTGCGGGGGGGGGCGGTTCGCCCCGGGCATCATGGCCTTGGGGCATCATGTGAGTATCTATCATCGATAGGGAAAAATATGCGCAACCATGCATTCCAAAGTCTGTCGTCAGTGACAATTCTATTCATCAGAAAAATATCCCCAGACCTTCCGTCGGGTCCTCCGATCCACTCTGCCCCTCCCAGCGAATTAAACAATATTCTCGAGCTTCTGTCTTCGCGGATGACACTTTCAGAAAACGCGCGGGAAACGCTGGGCTGATTGGAGCGCGCCACTCCAGCAGTGGACTCAGAATCTCTAACGGTCATATTCGTGCGCCATAGATGTAGATGGCGCTGCGGAAGTGAAGAGGCGAACCCCCGCGACGTGTCGATAAATCACAGTTGAATCACAGTTCACGTAATAATAATTTTGAGTTCTTCATGAATTGTCCTGAATCTAAGGCACCAGAGACAGTGAATGTGTTCGTTTCTACACAGCTGAAAGGATCGTGATCCATAGTGAGTGTCACCGACACTCCGGATTACTCCTGAAAGATAGAAAAGTGCGGAAATCTCACTTGGCGAAATCGATACCGAAATCGGCGACGTGCTTTTCCGAATGTGCAGCCGCAAGAACATGTGAATTCGTATGTAGAATGAAGGTTCGACTGCCGTCACTGATGGGGCAACGAATCGATTGATGGCTTCAAGGTCGCCAGTGAGTTGACTAGGTACGAGCTGATCGTTTATCTGGAAGGAAATCAAGATCAACATCAAGGATTGCCAAATCGGTTCCGACAGACTCAATCACCTTAAAATCGCGCGTATAACTCTCTAAGAATGTAGAAGCATCCAAAGAGTTGTTTGATTGACTAACTGTGTGAGTTCGGATAATTTAACATGGTAGCGAAGAAATTGATTCTCCATGGGAAATTGTCAGAACATGCACATCTGATCAATCAAACGAAGTCCTAAATGCTTTCATGTTTTGAAACGGGGTTCGTTATACGCGTGAGTTCAAGGTCATTCCGTTAGGGGAAGACGACGGTTTTGCTTCGAAACACAGATAGTGACATGAAATCGGCTACGAGATTATTGAGGATAGACTGTCTCTCCTATGAGTCGGCTGCTCGAACACATCTCTGCGAACGGCTGATGGCTGACGGGCGAACCAAGGTTCCCAGAAAGAAAATGGGGGCATCATTCACCGGGGAAAGTATTCCGTCCCCGAAATTCCTCTCAACTTGGAAGTTATGATAAAAATCCAAACATCGGAACTGAGTGACCCATCTGCCATTCCAAGTCGTTTCTTCGCTCACCGGGCTTTGTGGACGTCCATTCAGGAAGAGTCGTTTCCGTAATTTTTGGATTCTGTTCCGAAAACGATCACAATGCGACCGCAGAACTCTCCTTTGAATTCAGCGAAACAAATCCGACTGAGGTCTTCCAGTCGAAGTTTCGCATCGATCGTTCCTCAATCGGTCTTTTTTCCTCCCCTGAACCGGAAAATTTTGGAATAAATTCTGTGAAAATATGCTGAAGTTGAACAACGTGCCGGTTCCGGGGTCGAAGCATCGAATGCCTCGCCAGGTCGACAAAGCAGCAGAGTCTCATTAACTTCCTCACTCATAGAACGTCATGATCAGAGGTTTTTCACAGCCGATGCTGTGGAAGTGGATCAGCCCAATAGACCGCTGATTGTTCGATGGCAGCATGTAGCGTCGATTAATGAGGCAGGGCGCCTTAGTTAAGCGGAAATCAGCGAGCGATTGCTGCCACCGATCGTGGAGCGTAGGCATCACCGCGACTACGAATCCATGTGAGTATTGGCGCACCTTTATTTCACGCAGTTCATTGAGTCCTGGATCGCTCACTCACTCTGACCTGCAACGAATGCTTCTGCGTCGTGGATTCTCATGGATGAACTCTCTTCCTAGATCTCGAACGGCTCTGCGAGTCATGTTCTGGACAGTTTGTCTAGAAATGAAAGACGTCTAAGAAATTTGCTCCAGGTGGTCTTGACATTGTTTTTGATCGCATGGAAATAACCGGGAGTGTGATAATCACCAACTGTTGCCAGTAGTCGGGTGCGGCATCGGAGTCACGCGAAGCCAGCCTACCTGCTACGAGTTCGGGTTTCAAAATAAGAGTGAGCACATGTAAATGAGCGTTTGCCACAAGTTGTATTAGAGTAGTTTCTGCGCATTTTTTCTGGACAACTTCAGCATCGTCGGTAGAATGGTCGCTGTTTTGTCGGCGATCAACATTGGCGAAAAGAAAGCATTCGTCCTTGCCGGAAAAGAGCGTTCTATCATTTTTTTCTGACAACCAAAGAAGACTTATTGATTGCGTCCGGGAGATGTTTTCAACTTCGGTAAGTTCTCCCCGGCGACACTCATAGAAGTCCCCGTAAAGTTGCAGCCTGAAGGACCCAGAGAGAAGCTCAATCGTGCTACGGTTCCCGAAACTTCGTTACAGAAAGTTATTTTGACGGATTGTGAGACAGAAGCTTGTTGCGGAGACGCCTCACTCCGAGATGTTCTACATCGGTACTTTGGATCGATTCCCCACGAGTCATTGCTGGTTCGGGCCATGCGCGCTCTTTTTGGCCCGGATGATGTGGAGCCGGGGTGCGCGGACTCCTCTCCCTCTCCCTTCGAGCCCTTTCCATCGGTGCAAGATCCGTGATCCTTTTCGGCCTCATAGGGCCCTGGCGCCGCCAGCTGCCGAAGAAAGCAGTGCCGAAGCGGCCCGGTCGGGCCCTCTCTTCGTGTCTCACTCTCTTGCGATTGTAACACGAACAGCTGACTGACTTGTCGGTCGATTCGCGGTGCCGGAGAAGACCCAATTCCAAAGGTCTTCTACTCCGCCTTTGAAGCGGACCTGGATGCTCGTTCACCAAAAGATGCGGCGAAATCTAAGGGAATTTCCAGTGAATTGTTTTAGCGAGCGCTCGAGTTCCGCTTGCGAGTGAAGTTCCGGTTCGACCTCGGTGAATTGTATGTGTTCATAGGCGGTGCTAAACTTGAGCGAATCCGAGGAAAGTGAGCGACAGAAAACGCTCTTGACGAAGCGTTCCGTGAGTGGAAGGCGTGAGTGACCACTGGAGCGTCAAAATCCGAGCGACGTTTTCTCAGAAAATAAAACAGAAAGGAAAACAACAGACTGAAATGTGAGTGTTGAGCGACGATGTGATGTGATTTCGAGTGTATTTATTCTCCCTCGAACGAGAGTACAGAGGAGCTCTGGCAAAGATTCTGCGGAAGGAGTGACAAAAGAGGAAGAGTCATATTGTGACTGAGTGTTCTTCGGGGGAGCGAACGGCTGCCCTACTTTCACTTCTGCTGATTCACGACCCGATAGTGACCGTCGTTTTCGACGCCACCCGCACCGTGGAATCCCAAAGTTTCTTCCGGAAATGTTCGTTTGCCATCGATTCCATCGCGTTGTGAGATTTCTCCGTCCGGAGAGAACACTTAAGCTCGCCCAGGGGATGCTGTAATAGTTTGAGAATGGGTTCCAAACTTCTGCCGTTTTCGTTAGCGACCGAATCCGACAACGGGGTAGAATGGCATCGAAGACACTCGAGTGTTTTCCGACTGCGAGAGCTGAAAATCTTCACAACTCGACATTTCTCAAGTGACAGACTTCACATGCCTCATCAATCATCGTGCGACAAACGTCGTTGATAACCTGACGGTGCTTCGGAAACGTCACTCGATATTCATCTCTAGACATTTCAGTCATCGTCTCCGAGTAATTCTTGGCGGAAGAAAGTCTCGGCGACACTGAATCGATTTGAGAAATTCTCTCGGAACTCTGAAATATTGAGAATCCGGAGAAAACCCGCGGTCGCTACACCGAATTTTCAAACGTGAATGATTGGAGAACGTTCTCATGGGGGTATGCAGAAAGAGCTCGAGGTGCGCAGTGAGCAAGAGGAGGCTGGGGGCTGTTTTCATTTGTTCATCGAGGCTACATCCGATCCGTTCGGTGATCGGGGACGCCTGAACGTCACATTTCCTGCTCTCCACTTCCCGGGAGCTATAATCTTCGCGACAAATCCTTTACACTTAACCCATGGTGAATTTTGGCAGAGAACTCTGGACTCCGGAAGAATGTGGTCGGATTTTCCCAGGAAAATCATGCAAACAAAAGCGAGCTGTGACGTTTTTTGATGCAGAAGCTTCTTTTCTGCGACAGATTGTGTGGCGATGCTCCCAAACAATTCAAACGATCGATGCTGCCGGTTCCGCGACGCTCTTTCGTAAATTTTGGAAATTCCGCGTTATTGTGGTCCTGCCTGTGTTCCATGACCTGGAGTTCTAGTGGGAAAAGATCAGAAATCCTCCAGAGAAGTTTCCAGGGACCTCTCAAGCAAGTTTTTGGGAATTCGGAGCAATCAAGCAAGCAGTTCCGTAACTTCTCTTGACAATTTTCTCAGGATTCGTTTTGCTTGGTTAGTGACTCTGCTGGCGACGATATCCCTAGCGAAAAAAACAGCCGTTTGTCCGAGCCAAAACATCGTCCAATCGCTCGGATGCGTCTGTAAGGCAGACCTAAAAAGTCGTCTGATCGTCCGCTGTGATGCAGCGCAATGGAATTCGGAAACTTCTTCCAAGTTTGTGGAAACTTTCAACGGCTCCAAAATCTGGGTATGATGCGTTTTTGTTTTCGTTCATATTCTACTGGCTCATGATTGAACGCGTTCGTTTTATTTTCGATCCGATGTTGAAGATTTCTCGGTAAGATGAAACTCCTTCTGTGATTCCACAGGTTTTCCAGTTCCACGGCAGGCCGACGTGGGGATATGAGCAAAGCAGCACAAACGTAAGTTTTCATCTCGAATCGGACGAACTAAGGAATCGAATGAGAAATGCCCAACTAAGTCTGCAGATCGTTGACTTCATTTCTCGTTTGTAAAGCAGAGCTTAGCGCGGTCAGGGACCACAGGATTTTCGCCGTTCCTCCCGCTGTGCGAATCCCGAATATCCAACTTGGAGCTCAAGGATCTAATTTATGGGGGCAGAGCCCCCGAATGTCCGTTTCATCTCTGGGGTTTCGATAACGTGAAGATGGACTTCCCGTTATTCTTTTCCGAAATGAGGTAAGATGTTATTATGTGTAACTTGATTGTGATTTCGCGATCTCTTCGTCGCTGTTCGAACAGTTCGAGTTTTCTCTGTCTAATGATGCGCCCTTCCATTCCCGGCACGAAAAAAGTATGAGCGCACAGGTACACTTCATGAATCAGAGGAACATCACCGGTCTCGAGCATCTTCGATCACTCAAATCCATCTTCATCTACAACTGCAGCTCTTTTGACGGTGAGATTATCTCTGATCTCCCCTCATCGGTACAATAGATCCCAAGAGGCTGCCACCCTTGTATTCGTCGCGACGAGCATTCACCGAAATTATTTCGATAAGCACCAGAAGGAAAATCCTGAAATCTTCGAAGGGAGAACCACCTGACAATCTGTTCGATCGAACTTTCAGTCAGGAAACTCCGGAGCTTGAAGGACCTGGTCTCAATCGAAATATATCTGACAGATATACAATCGAAGGACTTGAGGGCGGAGGTTTTGCCAAAAGAGAGTGTTAACCTCAAGAAGTTCAAATGCAGGTGAGAAATGCATCTTCTCTTTTCCATCCCTCGCGACCTACAGTCAGCTGTTTGACTTCAGGAATTGACCTTGAGGCGATGACGTAGGTTTTTCCCTGTGGCGGATGAGATTTCGACGGGCATAGATTGTTTGAGGCCAAGTACCGAGTCGCATCTGAGATGTCACTTGCGTAAGAAAAAAAAGACGGGTGAATTTTGTTCGAATTCACAATTCTCAGATCACCTGATTTTCAATCTTCACCGTTTTGTGATGATTTCGAATGCTCATCCGAACCTCGGGCAGCGAGGAGAACGATCGGCACTGTATCACGCATTCTTACGAGAAAACTCTCCTTTCAAACAGGGCGTGTAACATCACCACCCTCGACTCTAACTTGCTGGAGAATCTGCCGCGGTTGACGGAGCTTGACCTTTCAAACAACCGCATCGACGATCTTCCTAAAAGTTTGTTGGAAAATCGACGTCTGAGTTTGAATATAGCTGGTAAGAACCCCGTAGCTCAACACCGGACTTCAAATTTAGCTTGTCTCAGCGATTGAACTCGTCTCAGGTTTTGACACGGGTGCGACATTGCAGGCAACCCGCTCAATTGTGAGAAATTGAAATGGCTGAAGGAGCTGATCCATGCGAAGGCAGTTGAACTCGTCGATGAAGAAATAACCTATTGTGCGAATCCACGCAATACTCCGTTCATGGGTGAGAGGAAATTGGACTTTCAAGTGGACGTGGAGGAAGAATCCAAGTTCTCTCTATCATGGGCAGAGATCTCAGCCTGTCTAGCGCTCTTTAGCGGTTTGGGGTTTCTTCTGACAGTGTGGCGTCTACAGCGAAAACGAGCAGCGCGTGATATCACTTGGTTCGAAGACCCGTTCCCTCGTGAAGATCAACCTTGGATGGAAGACGATAAAAACGATAATTTTTCAAATTCAACAGGAGACAATTTTATTGAAAAGAAAGCTCATGTGAAGCGATAAGAGATCCATGATAAATGATGAACGAATGCATAAAATGCAATAATATTCATATTCATGTCATCTTGTACATTGAAATAAATCTTGGGTTCCTTCGCATTGTACAACAAGAATTCGATTGCTACTTTTTCCTTTGGATATTTAACAAGGTCCAACTCGAAGCATTCTACGGACGGAGTCACAAACGTCTGTTTATAACGGATAAAAGATCATTCGTTCCTTTTGAATCTCATTTTCATCCTGGCACGAGATTCCCTTCTCTTTTTCTTCGCATGGTTCCTCGACACGCGCCTAGATTACCCCGATGTACATATAAGTTAGATTTCTGATAATTCTGGTCGCTTCAAAACTGTAGTGAAATTAACTTTTAGTGGCGGTCAATGAAAAGGAGCAACCCCCCGTTCAGAATTTCGTGAAAAATTGCCAAAGCAATCAATGAGGAAGCATATTGTAGAGAAGAAAGAGAGCTATTCGATGCGCAGAAAAAACTTCTGCATCAGGAACAGAATTGACGGCGAAGTTTGCGTTTTTTCTGATTTCCTCGGGTCTTGTTTGAAGCCCTGCAACTTGGAACGAAATGGGCGGCGGGGAACCAGAGGTGAGTGATGTTGGAGCGCGGAAAATAGCTTTCGATTGTTTCTTCTCTTTCTGGGAACCCTGGGTTGGGAGATACGAGCTTTTTCACCTGAAGTCGAAAAATAGAGCTCGTGGAAAAAACTGTATACATGGTCCGGAGAGCTCTGGGGAGATTGATCGTGGGCACTTTGCCTTGCCGCCTCACATTCAAGTTCCGCCAGAATATTGGTTCTAGCAAGTCTTCCGTTCGGTAGTCACTCGCCAATTCTTGGTCGGTTGTTCACCAGCCACGTAAAGTGCTGCTGTAGGAATAATTTCACCAGATCACGAGAGGGGTTTCGTAACTCATCGTTGGGTGTATATTCAATTGCCGGCAAAACACTTCGAATTAGTGAACTTCTGAATCACGAAACATGTTTTATAACTCAAAATCACAGGAAGTCCCAAGAATTTATTGCTAAGCAACATTGTCACATTAATTCATGCGTTCGCCATTTCTAGGTTAAACTATCTTCAGTTTCACGTAGATTTTCCAGGAATGTTTGCAGTTTCTGCCTCCAAATAATAGCGTACTGCTTCGCCTTGGGTACCGGTGATACATCATCACGGACGTCGTCCAGGAAAGAAATCAAGTTCTTGAGTCCCGCATCTTTGGGCTGGCCGAGGTAGGAGTAGATAGGGATGCCATTATCTCGCTGGATCATGTAACTGGCTGGATGGTTGTCGACGAGCAGAATCCGGCTTAGCGGCCGCCCGAGGAATTCCAGGTCTTTGATGTAGTACTCTTTGAAGAAGCCACAGTGCTGCCTGTAGAGCCGATGTTTAATGTATCTTTTAGGGTCGATTTCATCGAGAATTCTGTCCGCGTAAATCGGTAGAGACGCCGTATACGCCATCACCTCGAACCACTTGTGCGCGAACTCGAGAAACTCCTGCAAGAAGGGTCTCACGAGAACGAACACCTCCATCACTCGTTTGCTGAGTGGAAGTCGCAGCTCAAATGTGAAATCGTACCTCGGCGGCATGCAATAAGTTCCATGGATGAGGGTTTCGTCGAGATCGAGAACGAGAAGAATTTTCTTCGCGTCTTCCGGAAGTGCCGGAGGGATGAACGGGATCCGCGGTAACGGGTTGCATCCTCGATACTTCCGCTTCTCGCTAGCTGTGAGAACAAATTTTTGACTCAAGTGGTTCTGATCGGTTTTCGTGGAAAACATCGAGGTCTTGAGTAATTCACAACGTTATCTCACAGCTATAGAGACGAAGTCTGACCGGACAAGGCACGGACGGCTCCCGAGCGAAGAATTTCTCTTTCGCCGCAAGGAAGAGGCACATCAAGAGGACGTGCTTCTGTTGGAGTATTGTTCTTCCCGGACCCAGGGGTCACGATTGAGTCGCGAATGGAGTTTTCCGCAAACTTTAGAGAACGCGGGGTCCCGGGATATTCGGATGACATTCCCTCAAAATGGCGAGCCAAATGCGGAAGATCGCGAAAGACGATCCGCGATGTCACGGAAGATTTTCGACTGCAGAATTACTCTCGAGAGGATATTGAAGTGCGTCTCTCGCCTGCTCCATTCAACCTTCGTTCGGCTCGAACATTATGACAGATCTCACGAGCTGGAAAACGAGGAAGACGACACGGCCGTGGTCAAACACATGTTCGAAGCTGTCGGGATGTCGCGATCGACGGGCAGAGGGTTCATTCTCTGCGGACTGACAGCGATAATCGAAGAGTTGATGAATTCAAATTCATCGTAGTGACCTTCGACTACAGAATGTCCAGTGAATGTTCCGTGAATTCTCCCTATAAGATCAACAGGGCAGGTGAAATGCTTCCGAATCCGTACTAATGACAGTTCCCATCTTCAAAATGAAGCATCCGCCGGAACAGTCAACGCACCGAAGGTCTTTTCTCAACGATGGTTCGGCCGGAGAATCTCCAACTGGGGGTTCTGTCCGCGATTCGATCCTAAGTCTGTCGTATCCTCGCAGAAAATGATTCTTCCTCGGCGAACACAACATGGATCCCATCGACAGCCTTTCGCAACTTCGTCCTCGGACCTCGTCGCAAGATTCTCGCAGGATGTCGAAGAAATATCCCACTACCATTGGCAAACAGATCTACAGATGTTCTAATTCCAATCTGGAGGTTTCGCGAAAAGATCAGATCTCAGATTGACGCCGCTTCGGAAGTAAGTCGTCTAGTTGAGATTTTCGCGCTACCGCTTGTCAGCTCATAGAAGCTTCACTAGCTACATGCCGTAAGCTTCTATGGTTTCCTGAAAAGGCGCTCGAAATTCGTGATTTGCCGGTATTCGCGGTTGATCGTTTTTGTCACAACGAGTGGACGGAAAACAAACCATGAGTGAAACTGTGTTGTATGCTGCCCTGACAGCGTGTCCTGTGATTTTTCCATATGCCTATGTTGTGGGAGGAACGTGGAGCATACTCCTGAGCATTTGTGCATGCTTCCTAACAGGTGAGTCGCCGAACTCCACGCGTGATTTGGCTCAAATTTCCTCAAAACCGGCAGGACTCAATCGGAGGTCATTCAAACCTTCCCGTTTGTTCGAGTAGAATCCTGGCGATCGATGCTACGTATCGTTCGCGAGCGAAAGAATTCGCACACAGGTCCTGTGGTTCCGAGAGAGACGGCCAGATTGTGCAAAGAAGCTCAAGATGAACGACACAACGAATCAAGACAACCATGGAATGATCTCAATCTGACTCTCGAAGTTGGTCCTCAGAAGTTCTGATTGAGAATTCGTTCATTCCAGTGCCCACCTGCGCCTTCATAACCTGTTCGCTACGCGGTGACAAGTTGGCGTTCACTTATCCGCTTCTTTTCCCTCTCTGTCTCGCGTTGTCGTTGCTTCTGAACCCGTCACCTCTCGAATGGAAGTACGGCGTTTTGACCACCGTCATCTTCGGATTCTTCGTTGGACTCCAAATTCTAGTATCGGTGTCCCGCGCTCCCCTGAAGGTGAGGAACATGCGCAATATTCAAGGGAAGAAGGGGCGAGACGAGCTACGAGAAAAATTAACCCTTGCGTACCGATTTATAGGTCCCTCAGATGTGCGTGTCAACGAGGCGTCGCATAGCTCATGTCATATCGTCAAGAATCTTCCCCAAGTTCTCCACAAAGTTCAATGTTTTCGTGTTCCTGTTAGTGATGGCTGCTGCGATGTCCATTCCGCTCACGGGGGCCATGCACGAAACCTCGGTAACCAACTTCTTCAAGGACGTTATCAGTGTGGCTGTCATGATGAGCGTTTTCTACAACACATGCTTGGCAACGACTCGCCTTTTCATGACCCTTCCGCCTCTGAGACTCAACGGAAGGAGAATCTGCGAAGGTAAATCCCACCACCCATCACTCTGCCAAACTTTCGACTTTCCGAGAGCGAACATCGTCAGATAATCGAAAGGTTTATCGAGATCAAAATATCTTCACAGGACTCGCGAAGAGAGAAAAGGTTTCATTTTGGGAGGCCAGTCTGTTCGTCGCCTCGGGCCGCGGCAGTCGCGAATACGTATGGGAGATCAGCCCGATCGGGGGGAGAATTCTCAACTGGGGAACCATGGTGGAACCGGCACTGAAGTGTCTCAAGGATGCAACTGCTTACTTGGAGAATAATCGGCCGAAGAAGAACAACAAGTACAGCTGGAAGAAGCCCGCCGTCATCGAAATTCCGGTAAGCATTTCGCCGCTCAGTCTTGCCGTAAGATACAAGAATCTTTCATCAGTTAGCTGCATATGAACGCAAGGGCGTGCGAAATCTTCGACATTTGATCCTCGCACAGCTCTGTAAGACCGTGATTGGTTATCAAATTAGGAAGTTTGAAAATGCGAGCCTAGAATTGAACTTCAGCTCAGACTGAGAAATCTCAAATTTCCGCAGGAACTCGAGCAGGTTTTGTGGTGCCTGGATACGATCGGGATTCTTGTGTATCACGCTTATCGAGAGAACAAGAACGGAGTGGTCCAAGTGCACTTCCGTCAAGTGATGGACATTCTCTTCAGCTTGGAGCTGGCAGCTCAAGGTCATGGTCCCACCATTCTACAGGACAGGATCCAAAACACATTGTACAAAATTTGCACCAAGTATTCATCATCTTTGCATTCCCTCGATCTCGATCAAAGATTCGTGGATCGTTTTGTGAGTTACTCAGACTTCCGGATCTGATTTCATGTTCTATCTGTCGAGACATTCGGTAACGCGTTTTCTTCTCGAGAATAATACCAGGAGGTCGAGTACCGGTGACAAAGTAGGCGTTCCATCAACCAAAGAACGTTTGGGCTCCCACTGATACCGTAGGCGATGGTTTAAATGCCACGGATTCCCGCTCGTACCTGTTTGTATAAAATGATGTACATAAAATGGAAATAATAGAATACGCGCTGTTTGGAAACGGCCGTCCGCCATTTTTCCTTCTGAGATGCTCAAGCTCGCTAGAATGAGGCTTTGTACTAAGTGCGCGAGAGATAACGAAAAAATCTGAGTTCAGAGTAGGTATTCTCCGTTCAATCTGCGGGAAAAAAAGTCCGGAATGGTAGAGGTTGATGCCGAAAACCCCATGGAAGCATTGGAAAACTATCTGTTTAACAACACATGATATCATATTCCATAATATAGTTTATTCCACGAATATATCTTCTTTGATTTGGTTTTGACATGTGGCCGCCTCTCGTCTCATCTGCCTGTTTGATTCGTTGGATCTCGGAGACGCTCCCTAGTACGAAAAAATCACCACGATCAAAAAACGGTCTATCAGTATATTTCCTCTCGCCAGTGGATTGCAAACGCGCCGTTTTCGTTTTACACCTATGCATTCAACAGGTGAACATTTCAGAAATTTTCTCGTTTCTAAAAATCGGTTGGTTAAGGATGGAAGTCGGACATCTCTGAGATGCTTCCCTTTCCGGGTTTTGAAACCTAAAAACAAATCCGCTCGGATATCGCATGGGAAGTTCTCTTCATTCTGAATCAACGCCAACTTCTCTTTCTGTCCTTGAAAACTGCCTGATTGACAGCGACACGAATTCGCAATCTCTCTCCTTTTCGAAGACCGTTGACCTTCGTTTCCGCATTGGCCACCGCCGAATCTTCTTTAATCATTGATTAAATGAACAAAACTCTAACGTTGCCGAATATTCTTTCGTGGCGGCTGCTGTCAAGTTAGTGTCTGCTTGTGAGTGTTTATGTTTGTGTGTGTAGACATTTGTTCTGGTCACTATCATTCTAATAGGAGTTCCCTGATGGTGGGCTCGCGTATCGGTACTGGTTAGGACCTCGGGAATATGGGTTCCCTGCACCTCCAGGCGACATCGATCCAGGGAACGTGGGTGGGGGACCGGGAGGCCACTGGAAAAAGGGAAAACAATTGAATTTTTTTTAGGTCACAAATGACTTTTAGATTGACGATGGACGATCGAAAAGGTCGAAGGTGTTCGATTGGCTTGAAACAGAAGACACGGTCTCCATAGAAGATGGCTACGTATTTCATCAATCAGATGGCCGTAATACAACCGTCTCTTGCGATAGGAGCAAGAGACTTACCGCTTGTTGACTTGGAGCAGGACTCATGTTGGCAACAGGTCTGTTCTGCGGTTGCTGGCCTTGGGGTTGTCCGGGAATCTGGCCCTGCTGTTGACCGCCTCCCAATGGGGAAGGTGAGGGACTGTAACCCGCGAACGGTGCTTGACCTGGGACTCCTTGGTTCAAGGGATAATTTTGAGGAGCCACCTGAGCCATCCTCGCGTTTCCTTGATTTTGCGTGAACAAAGAAGCCACTCCTGCAACGAAGACTTGTTACCTTGACGTTCTCCTGGCTTCCACCGTGTTCTCGGAGAGCGTTACGGATTATATCCTCAACAAGTAAGCCAGATCCTATCCGGGATTCCTATCATCAGGACAAGGATTAGAGGATCTGCCTCGCGACTTACCTTGGTTCACCGGTGCGCCTGGTGCACCTTGTGGATGGATCGGAGGTTGTTGAGCAGGTGGTTGTTGCTGGAGGATTTGCTGAGGAGGAATTCCTTGGGGAGGGATTTGCTGTTGCGGCAATGTCTGCGGGGGTATTTGTTGCTGGGGGATCTGCTGGGGTTGAAGTTGTTGTTGTTGCTGAGGCATCGGCGGCTGGGGCTGCAGCTGCCGGGGGTTCGTGTCCTGAGTCGGACCAATCGGTTGCAGCGGTTGACCTTGAAGAGGCGGACCTTGCGGAACCTGTGGCGCTCCTTGAGGAACCTGTTGCTGGGGGATCGGCTGAGGAATCATGTGAGGAACTGGGGCTGGCTGTTGTTGTTGTTGTTGTTGATGCTGCTGCTGCTGCTGCTGCTGCAAAGACTGTGGAGTCTGTCTGGCTTCAGGAGGTCCTTGGTGGGACGGGATTCCGTGTTGTCCAGGCTGCTGCTCTTGCCTGTACTGCTCGAGAATTTTGAAGTTTTGAGAAGAGTTACTTTCGGCTGGGGAAGGACTCAACTTCGGCTCTCGGCTTACGGGTGCTAATGCAGTAGGAGCTGGGATCGGTGAAGGCCTGTTGTCGGGGACGGATGTCGGCGAGAATGGAGGAATCGACTCTCGCTTCGGTGGCGTTGTCTTCGAGGACTTATCGTTTGCCGGAGATGAAGATGAGGACGCGAGGTCGCCGTTCACTGAGCACACAGAATCAGACAACGCAGTTAGATTGGTTCCCTTCTCACCTCTTACTTCGAAAGAAAATTTCAGAAGGATGTTTCTCGAATCAAATATCCAAATTAGGACGGACAAGAATCGAGGGTGAAATCGACGAGACGACGATTTTTATTGAACTTATTATCGAAATTTGATTCCTGGATGACCGCTCGAGTGAGAGATAGGAGGCGGCGGCTTCCGCGGAGGGCACTCACCCTTGGGCGTTGGAGCTTGAACATCGCCCGAACCACGGTCCAGAGTCAGAAGGAAAGTTTTCTCGATCAGCTGTTCAACCTTTTCCCGAACCTTCAGAAGGTCGGCACGCAAGTCACTCACAGAGTTCGATTCTTCGTCACCTGTGGAACGCTCGAGGTTGTTAACGCAGTTTTCTACAGAGTATGGGCGCTGTTCGTTCTTTCGCGAGTCCTGAATCGCTCATATCCCGGGAGACTCGAGAGTTCCGTAAACTCTGAGGAATTTTCCCGAAGCAATCGAAAATCTTTCCTCTTCTTGGAGTATTTTTGCTCTTTCGTGCTTTCCAGTTTGATCATTAGCTTTCGGAATGGGGCTTCACCTTGCACGATGACTTTGAGACGAAGAACTCGAGAGCAGAGTATGGCTTGAGCCACATCGCAGTTGTCAACAATGGTGATCAGATCCCCGTCTTCATCCTTGTATTTGAGTCTGTTGGAAAACATCAATCAGTTCAGAAGCAAAGAGACATCAAGCCTAGAATCCAATGGGCGTGAGCATCCTCGTCCTCAAGCATGATCGGAAACTCTCATTCAGACGATACGGTGCTTTAGACATTGGAATCAAGATCACGAAAACGTCAAGAGGCGCAGAGAATGGAGAAAAAGAAACAAGCAGCGCCAACGCCACTCACGTTATTTGGTCTTGCGTTGACAGACTGCCTCTAAACACCCGTTGCATCATCAGGATGAGTTCATCGAAAGTAATGTCTTCATTATGGATGGCGATTCGACGGATGTCTTGGCCGAGCTGAGCCTGGAAAACATGATTGCAACATTGCATTTTAAGAATATCAATCATCTTGGAATCCCTGGATAAGAACTTCGAAAGGAGCAATGTTTGTCGGCTTTCGAGACACAGATGAGTTCCTCTTTTGTCTGATTCACAGCACGCCATATGTGCGATCACGTACGGGATCTCTGACAGAGGACAGAATAGCTGTCCCCACAGAGCCCGATGCTCACGAATCCCATGATGAGAACTTCTAGGGTACAGTTCTACGGAACTTCGCTTCTTTTGGATATAGTCCTCTTCAACAAGATTCGGGGTAGACCGTCGAAGGCAACAAAGATTCCCGAAGTTTCTGACGCGGCTGCCGGCCGCGAGATGTCGCCGACCATTTTTCTTTTCAGACGCCACAATCAAGTCTCAAATGCTTGTCAATGAACTTCGTTGCGCGGAAGTTGAAGTCTTCGACAGATCCTGTCTAGACGATGTCAGACTAAACAGCAGAAACTAACCTTTATCACGAGCTTCCCGGCAAGGGAATCAACTTTGTCGCTTGACATCCTTCAACGATGGTTTCCCACTGATTCTTCACAGGAAAAATAAACGGTTAGCTTTTGAACTTCTAGCACAATTCACGCATTCTCGCGAACCACCGAGTTCACACAAATTACTTCACACGTATCAAACAGTAGACACGTCATCTCATTTTTCCGAATTTAGCAGTCGCCGCCACGAAAAACTATTTTCCTTCGGACTATCATACACTACGAGATAGGGGGACATCTAGCCGATGATGGAAATAAATTCTCTTCACACATACCGATGACAGCGGAGCAATTCCAAGACGGGTTACTTTCCTATGATTTGAAATGCCGTCAAGCCGAGATAACTTCCAGCCGGTCGTGAACGAATCAGTTTTCGACACGGTTTAGTCATTTCAGCGTGTGTGTTGGATTTTCCGTCAAGCCGCGGAATTCACAATATCAGATGTCTCCGTGACGAACTTCTTCTCGATTTGTGCGTCTAACCCCGGTACGGGAATCTCCACTGACTTGGCATTTCCTTCTCAATGCTCTGAACAGGGAGCCTGATATGATTGTCGTCAATCCAAAAACGTAGTCGTCAAGAGGGAATCTTGGATCGAAGTTGGGAACAGTGACCCAGACACAGCCTCCTCCGCTGATATCAGATGGCACAATCCAGGCACAGATATTCGAAACTTCAAGAAAAGTTCATCTGTTTTTCGCGTCAAGGGATTCAACTCAGTATTTTTGGAGCTTTTTCGCAACGAACTCGCCTGGAGCTTGCGTTCATGTTCTCTGTGGCCACCAAAGCTGCGTCTCAGTTTCGGGCTCACAGATCCGGAAGCCCATGAGCTCGCAGCATCCTACGTACTCCCTATGATTATTTTTGAGTATTTAAAATATAGAAATCTCTACGAGAAAACTAAGCGACAACCCCGGATTCCTCAAAACTCCAGGTTCAACCCTTTCACGTTTCTGAGGGACCAGACTGGCCGCAAAGTCGGCCAGCAACCTATGGTTCTCATTCTTATTTTTCGAGGAGCCAACCTGTTCGAACGATGAACACGCTTCCCTTCACGAACTTGGCGATCTAGATGCAGAGTCCAAACTCACGCGCAACTTGGAAAACCCACGGAACATCGTTACTTGGCGAATCTACGCGGGCTTCAGGAATTCGTCGCAGTCCCATGATTTCAATTCTTTTCGAAAGAACCAAGAACCGTCGCTTCCCCATTTGTGATAATCATGTTGAGGGATACTATTGTGACTCTGCAATCGGGGCCGTCGGTGTGTAATCCGTTTTTGCCCGCATCTTCAATTATATCGGTGAGCTAGCGTTGAGAACTGATCATTATCCAGTTCCACGGTTTACGAAGTTCAACAGGATGAATATCCAGTTCGGTTCCTAGCCGTAAATCCTGAATACTGTGACACGAAGTCATTTATTCGAAAATGTATGAGAATCATCGAGCAATGTCACATTGTGCGATGGTCCACGTGGTGAATATCAGATGAATATCGTCGATCCGATGGGTGACTTTCAGAGGTTTTGACTAGGGTTTATTATTCACTGGGGATAGCCGAATTTCGTGAGAGCGACCTGGAGATCATTTGAGAGTTCGTTCACTTTTCGCACAGGTTCACTTTGCTCGATACGGATCACACTCTCTGAGAGATTCAAGAGCCTTCGTTGAAGATCTACGAATGACTTTGTCGATTCCTCGAGTGCCTTGAAGTAATCCTCGTTTCCTTCGGCAAGGGGATTCAAAAGATCGAACGCGTATTTTTCGTCGGAGCATCGCAGAATGCGTTTCAGTCTTCGTCCGTCTGAAATCATGGAGATGACCTCCGCCTCGATTTTCCGTGATTCTTCCATGTTTTCCTCCAGGGCAGGTAAGCCGTTTTCCGCGGACTCCAATGATCGATGAAATGAGTCGATGAAAGCCTGAATCTCGGCGGCCGTGACTGGCTCTGCTTCCCTAGGTTGTTCTTCTCCTTCGTCTTCTTCCTCGATGACGGGAGCTTTTGGTAATTCGCCCGTTGCAATCATGCGTTCCATATTCCTTATGGTTGAACGCATGCTCTCTATTTTGGCAGCGCTTGCGATCAATATCCTGTCCCTTCGCGAGGCCAATGCATCTGATGCTCGTTTCGTGCTCGAACAAGTTGTCGCTAGGTTCGAAAGTTGAGAGCGGAGGTTGTCGTTATGGGAATTGAGAAAAAGATCTTCCAAAATCTCGGGCGGGACCTTCCTCTTCGGCTCTTTCGCAGTAGCCGCATCGCCCTGGACCGGGATTTCTTCGTTATCTCCCATAGCGACGGATCGAGCTTGAAAGTTCGGAGTTCGCAGAGTTCCGACCCAAGCAAACCTACGACGTCTTCGAAATTTGAGCATCTAGTCCGATCAGCTCTCGTTGGAAAAGAAGATTTTCCACAACACAAACCGCATCGATATCGAGGATTCGGGCGCGCTGTAGTTCATGCACCGGCACGGACACTCACTAGCTGAGGCTCTCAGGAAGAAGCGCACGAGTAGTGGTTGAAAAGAAGGTTCAATGAAGTGAGACTGGGTTCTATAGGAGAGGGATATTGTATCCCGAGAGCGACCGTTCTGATGAGTTTGTGGTTGGAGTGATCTACGAGCGGGGTCTTGATGAATCCAAGTAGGCAACTGATTGCTCTGATGAGTGCAGAGTTCTTCACTCGAAACCGTTGTGTTTTTTTTTCGGGTAATGTTCTGCCGGGGGTGCAACCCGTATTTTGCACAGACTCTGAATTTCAACGATCCATGTGAATGATAATCATCTATACATCCTTAGAGAGGCATGTCTCGGTTTTCTGATGCGTTCCGGCAAACCCTCGTATGTTCCCCCCTCCGTATGACCTCACAATGAGTTAGAAAACACTGCCCACTGGACCTCGGTTTCCCGCATCATGGGAGTCTCTCCGTCGACATGAAAACTGAAAGCTCTTTCCGTGGATTCAAAAAGCATCTCAAGGCTTACCTCCTATCTGACTCTGCATTTCCCTGCCCTTCTTGTTATTTGTTATAATGCCTCATGAATGCAGCCACGCTCGCGAGTGATTGTATCATCTAATAAATACGTACGTATATAAAACTCCGAAACTTGTTTCACTCCGCGCGTCAGCTCATCCTTCAGGTTCATTTGAAACAGAACCTCAGAGAAATTTCGGCGGCAGACACATTGCGTCGGAACGGTCATGTACTTGGAAAACGTTCCTCCGTTCCGAAATCAAACCGACTCTTCGTTCAGAATATTCAAGACAAGACCATTGACAGATGAGTTTCGCGCGAGTTTCAATCGAAAGCCGGCTCTCTGTGACACCCAGCGCGTGTGTGGGATCTTCTATCGAGGCGCGGTATTTATGATGCTCGGGACCATCATCTCAAAGTTTTCGATTGTTCGAGAGTCACTAAACGGATTCGAGGACTCTGGTGAACGTGGATGTATTTTTAAGTTCAGTTGGGAGGAATCTTCCAACGATGGCCGTAGAATGCGGGTTTGTGCTGAGTCCCGAAAGTAGCTTTGAATCAAAACGACTGCCCACTGGACCTCGGTTTCAGAATCAAAACCCAGACACAACCGCTTTCGCTGTGGCTTGATGAAAGCTCTCAGACACACTTGAGTAAGTCAATGCGATACATTCTGAAGAGGGGTGGAAGTCGTCAGCAGCGGCACTGTGGTGGTGACTAACGGAGCGAAACTTCCATATAGAGTCATTGTGTTTCGACCAATTCACTCTGCTGCTTCTGCCACGTTAATACGCGAAACATTTCAGGTGAGAGTTCGACGAAAGTTTCAAATCGCGGTGACCGGTGTGGATATCGAACTCGAGTTGGGGACATGCAGCATGAGAGCTGTCAAACTTTGGCGATCATTCGCCTTCCTTGGAGTTGACCTTTCTGCGGTATAGCTTCGAGCTGCGAACACATCCAGAGCCTTGATGAGTGATCGTGCTAGAGAGAAATATTTTCTTGCGCAATGAACCTTCCCTCAGATGAAATCTTTCGTGAAGACCACGAGAGAACTCGCCTAGCGTTTCTCCCGTGAATTTTTTTTGTTTTGAACGTTCGACCGCGGAAATGTTGGAAGCCACTAGATCAGTCTGAGAGACCAAGAAGATGGTGGTGTACTCGTTGAGGAAAAGTTTCGTGGATCACAGTTTCATGGTCTTCGTCGGATATTTTCGGTGCAAATCGATGCATCGTTCTACAGAACAGTTGTCAGTGTTTCGAGCTGTTACTGACATTGAATCTCTAATTTTCCATTTTTCATCGCATTCCAGGAGGCGTCTGACACCAAACGCTCGAAATGATCCTCCTCGAGACGAATAACAAGATCGTCGAAGATATCCTGAGAGTGAAGTTTAGCAATCACAGAGCAGGCTCCAAGGTAATGGCGGGCTTCCATCGAAGCCTGATCTTTGTGAAGGTCGAATATCAACGAACACAACGGAATGACTTCGTTTTATATTTTTGGCATATCTTCCAAATTGTAGGCGGATTATGTGGACGCGACTGTAGCTGATTTCGATGGCGTCCTCTTCCACCTTTCCAACCCTGGCGTCGACAAGAGCAAAATCAGATTGTCCATCGCACTCAAATTCTACAGGTCAGAGTCGTATTGACGCTCCATTTTCACACATGAACTTAACATCTGTGACCTCCGAGGTTCACATTCGATCTCGGTGGATACCGATTTTGATATTGGTGTATCCGGTTCTCACAGCTATGACTGATCGTTTCTCTAGATAATCTTGTTTGTTTCCTCCTCTCAGAGAACTTCAAGATCATGGAGCCGATGAGCTTTTGATACGCGAGTACGGTGAGTTCTCATGATTTCCACTGACGAGTTCTCTCACTCCGGACAAATTGTGTCTGAGAAAAAAAAATCCCGATAAACCTGAGTATCGATCAGCGCACGCTTCACGTGTATGGATTAACTCTCAGAACAGAACAGAAAATGAAAACGAATGAAATAGAAAGATGAGATATCCATTCCTTTTCAGGAGAGCTCCTGGAAGCTACACCCGAAGAGATGTACAATGTGTCCATCTTATTCGACATGGACGCGCTTCCTGAAGATTTCGAACCCCTCGTGAAAAAAGTGGGTAGTAGCTTTTATTCTCTCTGGTCAACAATTATTACTCGATTCAGAATTTGAGCGCTTCGGATACTCAGCGACGATTTCACCACGATTTCCAGGCTGGTCAGCTGAAACGGAACTGCTTCGCTTCAGTCTTTGAAAAATACTTCGAGCACCAAGCCAAATTGGCCGAGAACCCCGAAAACGGAGATCTCAAACGCGCCGTGATTCACTACAGGTGAGCCTGATTTCGGGAAGACTCGCGAGGTTTTTGATGGATTCCCCAAAATCGGTTTCGGGATACTAAGAATCGACTCCTGAATGTTCCAGAGATGACGAAACCATGTACGTCGAAGCTAGTCACGATCGCGTGACGGTGATCTTCTCAACCATTTTCAAAGACGAGGACGACGTTGTCATTGGCAAGGTAGATAAGTTCGGCACATTATTTCGATTGACAAGGTCTTACATTCGCTGATTGATTCGAAATCTTCCGCCGTGAAAATTGAAGATGATCCATTAACGTGTTCGGACCAACTTTTAACTTGCAGGTCTTCATGCAAGAGTTCAAAGAAGGCCGCAAAGCTTCTCACACCGCTCCCCAAGTTTTGTTTAGTCATCGAGAGCCTCCGCGAGAGCTACATAACACGGATGCGATGACTGGTGATAATATTGGTGAGTCTCGCATATTATCATAGCTCACGATTTCCAGAACAGAGAGATCAGCCTAATCTCCAGAATAAAATTGGCCAGCTGCGGCAGATCTTGGATTGACGGCGCGCCCTTGAGAAACTTCGTTGATTTCATGGGCGGTAAACCCCTGACTCAAACGCTTCAATTCATGCGAATGTTTTCTAGGCGGTCCGTGTTGGCCAACCTCCGAAGTCGATTGCGCGCTTTCAAGTGGGAAACCTTAAAAAAAAATAGCGATACTTGTAGGTGGCAATGGAGCGAGAAAAAAATCCACCCAATCGGTGTTAACGAATTATCACAGGAAAACGTTGAAATATACCAGGGAGGACTCGGATCCGAATTTCTAGAATACAAGAATCAGGATCCTGGTTCTGAGCTTCCAGCCTCCCCATTGGCTCCAATGTTGTGGAATATGATTTCCTCGGCCGAAAATCTCGAACAAATCGGAGCTTTGGAAGAATGGATTCCAAAGCCTTTCTTCTTTGCTCAGAATTTGATCGTTTCTCGATCTGAGAGGACTTGAGGGAGAGATATTAGAAATTGAAAAGTTCAAAAAGAGGACCAATCCTATGATGTGTCTTCTCGAAAGCCGTAGGGGGCCTCCCTTAAAACATTTTCCGCCGAAACGGGTATCCCCCGACGACGGCCGAAAAAAACGATCATGTCACCAATATGTGTATCGAGAAGGAAACCTCAGTTGATCGCTGTATCCGGGAAGATACGTTAGTTGCAGTCATCCAATTCATTCTTTCAATTTACTTACCGAATCCTATCGGGTGCAATCACCCTCCCCTCTGCGATGACGGGATTGTTGAGGATTGATTATCGGACAGGAGCCTCTAAGAGTTCAGGTCCTGAAGAACATGAAGTGAAAATTTCCTACCTTAGTAATCGAAGTTTTGACAATACTTACAGATATGTCACACTTCGGCGGTAAGCACCAAGGTGTGCTGTGTTTTCCCATTCACCTCGATTACATAATGTCGAACCGAGAATGAATCACTCCTGGAGTTGTTGGCTTTGTTTGGAGTTCACTAATCGCTCGCAGAAGTTTCATAACACAAGCCCATAGGTTCAGAGTAGTACATGCATGTGACTGGTCTTGATTGCTAGGCAAGAGAAGGAGAGAATTTCCTATGTCACATCCGCACTTCGAAGTCTCCCGTTCTCTTGGCGAAATGCGGGAGGATCTTGAATTCAAGTCGTCCTTCATTTCCACAAAATAGTCCCCTCGGTCTGAACATGAGAGAGAAAGACAAAAACTGAGTTCTTGGGCGCTTCCCTCGTTGTTCGAACCCTTTGGTAGCGGGAGGATGCTTCTGGGGTTTTCGATTGAGGGGATTTGTTGTGATTATTGCATTTTTGCCTGCTCAGTTATATTCACAATCTATTTGGTTAAGGACTTGAATCGAATCCTCTCGTCAACAGGGTACATCACATTCGTGCTCTTCCCGAGGCACACTTCAGCTCAGGCCCGAGACAACACAATCAATCTGATTCACATGTTCAGGTATGAGGATGAAACTATCCTTCTTGTGCATCTGGCAAAGTGGTAGAAGGTAGAAATGAGGGCCCATCCGTTTTCTTTTGATAAGCGAAGCATCTCCTTCCAGGGACTACTTGCACTATCATATCAAGTGCTCGAAAGCATACATCCACTCAAGAATGAGAGCGAAGACCTCGGATCTCCTCAAGGTGAAGATTCGAACCTTAAAAGTCGAAGAAGAGGTTCATTATTTTCCGCTTCGAGAGTTCATCAAAACCTCTACAGAATCTCAACTGGCTTAATACGTTTCAGGTGCTCAATCGCGCTCGACCGGAGTCGAAAAACGTCGAAAAGAAGACCATCAGCGGTCGAACTTTCACACGGACTTGATGCTCCGGACCGATGTCAAGTTGATTCCTGGTCTCGATCGCAGAATTCCATTCTTCCAGAACAACATTCATAGAGCCGTTGCTTGATGAGTCACTTTCGAGCGGAATGATCATCCTAACTTAAATTGAGATAGTTTCGAGCTGCCGTCGACAGTGGAATGGATAGTAAAAATGATTTTAAACGCCATAGTGTGAGTTGCGCATTTCGGAATATTTCGTTCAGTTCAAGACATTGTAATAAAGTGAAACGAGGTCTCGACAAAACTCTATTCCTTTTCCATTCCTACAAAATGCTCTTGGTCTGAGCCGATGCCAATCGCGCTCCGTGTGAAGGAGGGAATACTAAATGAGATCATGTTCCTGAGACAATTCTCATTAGTCAAAATGTCTAAATGGTTGCATCTGACGTAAAATATCAGCCGTTCAATCAAGGATTTGCAAACGAACGTTTTCGCCCTGAGACTAATTCAGTGGCTATGAGGTCCCAACTCGACTGAACAACGAAATGTGAGGTTGGCTTGAAATGAAAGCGCGCGAGAGGGCCCGGCAGCATCTGATTGCTTTCCAATGAGGGACACCGAAATCGAAGTAAAGAGAACGAGTTTTCCAACTAAACCGATTTCTATATCATCGATAGCTCACTGAATCTGGAATTTGCATGCTACCAGCCTTGTATCAGTCGCAAAGCTAGAGACAGTCCCATTCGTGCAGAGCCCACTGAAGGAAATACGTCGGATCTCCGACCTAAGCGGGCTCTGTTGACCAATATCGGCGCTGGCCGTCGTTCAACAATCAAGAGTCTCCCAGAGCCTCTCCAGACGATTCAGTTCGTACTTTTCGTCCCGAACCGACGGAACCCGCTCTGAGTCAGGACTTTAGATTGAGCCGTTTAAACGTTCGAGATGAATTTATTCTTGAACGAAGTAGACCACTGTCTGTGGGTCCTGGCGTTTCAATTTTCGCCTCTTAGACTCCACAGTAAAATAGCTGAGCCAGCTTCCTCAGGTTCGCCTCTCTGATTGTAGCCGCCGCAGTTGTTCATCGTCTGAGCTCATCAAAAGTTGAGCCGTTTAGAAGTAGATTCTTGACAGAAGCATCAAAGCAGTCGTAAAAGTGTTCTCAAACCAGAGCCGATTCAAGAAGTCGAACGGAAACGTTAGTTTGACTCGAGACAAAACACCTGTTCTCAATCAAAATAACCTGAGCCCGTGTTACTCGGCGCGCGGACGTATTTCTCCCATCTCTAGGTCTTCATCAGAGAGTACTCCTCCACCTTTGGGACTAGAACTGGACCACAATCAGCTCGCGGTGTGCTTTGGAGTCATCTTCAACACAACCCTTGACCTCGCTACTCTACTCTACATCCTTGGAAGGTTAACAGGCGGTCGGACATTGATATTGGTTCACTGAGTTCGGAAGGGTCGAGTTATCATAGAACACAATGTGTTCTCCGGAGTTGCAAGATTGACCTCCGACGCTTCCGGACCTCAGGGTTTCGGAATCGAGAACTGGAAAGCTGTTTGATCATGAAAATGGTCAGAGGGAAGTCAAGGGAAGAGATATTTGAGTGCACGAGAGTCAGTCGATTGCTGCATGAGATAAGTTCGTGGATATCTGTTTGATTGCTTGCTTGTTCTGCCTCGGACTTGTGCTCGTTTAGGGCGGAAATTCGTCTTGGAAGAGGAAGAGATTCCCGGTTCCTAACGGAGATCATTTCGCCGTCGATTCCCCGCGCTTTCTGGAAGCATTTGGTCGTAGGACCTCTTGGGGAACCACCAAATACGCTTTCGGCAATGTGTGAGCCCCCACAATCTTGTCTACACCTGTTAGGTCAGAAGATGAGGGACAACTTGGTAGACGGACGAAAGTTTAGAAGAAGATGGACGAGAGATCCTCGACCGGCCCGGTGTGAAAGAGACAGTCGAAGTCATTGAAATGCATTTAAACAAGAAGCGGCTCTTTTTTTGAACAGCCCGTATGTTAGGGGTGGACGGTATGGACGATGGCCGGCCCGCTAGCTGACGTGGTTTGGTGAGATGCGCCGAAGTGAGGCGAGTCAGTTGAGTCGCGAGTTATGCTCGACTCGGTGCCCCAGAAGCAGGATAGGGTGTGGTGGTCTATGCCGAAACAGAGCTTGTCGATTTGCCGAATTTGCCGGATTTACCATTCGCTGATTCAACCGACCGACTTATCAGGGCGGACACAAATGCCCGCTTAACAGACTCTGACCGACCGTTCGTCCATCCGTCCGGGTTCCGTTCGAACGAAATATTAACCAACGAGGTCTCACGGTTGGTTCTCAGGCGAGACTTACCAATCATTATCATCGTCTTCATAATGATTAAGGTATGCGCTGAAAACGCTTCACTCGAACCGTTTACTTCAAGTCTCGGATCCCTTGTGAGGAAGGAACTTCGATTCCTTGATCTCATAGACCTTCCGGATGAGAGTCATTTTCTGAGTTTGAAGAAACACGACTGGGCAACCGGAGTCAGCGGACGACGGCGTTTCCGTCTTGATGAACTTTTCGGGTTCTCCCTTTCTCTCTGACAGAGATTCATCGAACGTAGATGAATGTCTCCTACCGGTCTAATGAAATCGCATTCAACCACTTACGCAGCGAACTCGGGTGGGCGCAAGACGACCCACCTTTCTTTGTCGCGGATCGTTTCTTCAAATCGCTCGTATCCATGGCACCCGTCGTTGAATTCAATGATTATCTGGAATTCGGAAAGACTCCGCGTCGCATCGTCGTTAGCGCAGTCGAGCCCGTATTACTCACTCACAGGTCCCGAACAGAGAATTTTTCAGATCTGTTGATTCTTGCAGAAGACTTCGGGATTCTGATTAAGCTCCTCAACAACCGTGGCGATCAGAATTCCAGAAAAGAGGACTCTGACTCCGTTGAATCATCGAAGCGATCGAAGATTCGCAAAGTTCAAAGAATGTTCCGACCCATACCGACTCGATAAAATTGGCGAAAGATCCGGTACCCAAGGAATCCCCAAGATCATCGGTGGTCGATCTCCGAGCAACTCTTTTCTCACATCGATATTTCAATATATGTAATGTTTGTATTCACTTTTGATGATTTTGCATCTCTGAGAACGAAGTCGCAACGATCGTCCTCAACACAAATATCCGATATCGTGGCTCAAGCGAACACTGAATGTATCCTCGGCGTTATTTGTGGGCAAGTTATCGTCCCGGGGCGAATCTGAGGTTGTATGATATGATTAACGGAGACTCGATCATCGAAGACTGTTGGTAATGACAGAGCTGAGCAATTCCTCAAGCAGTCACCACAGTGGCAGCAGCAACAACATTCGTACGAGACGAGCAATTATGTAGTTATTGCGTAAGGGATCACCAAGCTGAAGCCAAGTCGAGAAGGCGGATACGAGGAGTGGCTCTCAGTTTGAGACGATAATCCAGGGGTACAATAACATCAACGACAACAGCAACAACAACTACGCTGCAGTTGCTCATAGGGCATTACGCGATGTCGACCACTGCGGCTCTCAAAGTTCTCCGATTGAAGGCTTGAAACAAAGAGGCCTGAAAGTTGTAAAGTTCAGTTCCGAGTTATGGCGCATCATTCCGTCTATGCAGCTCAGAGACCGCGAAACCCGCTCCTATGGGGAATGCCCTTGGACAGAAGAGTGAGTTTCGGACACAGCGAAAGAAAAACTCTATAAGAGCGAGAAGAAACAGGGGAAGCATAAAGTCCGGCTTCGGCTCGGCGCTTAGCTAGCAGGCGGTCGGAGATCAATTTGAAGCTGACAAAAAAAACGATTCGGCGTCGTGAAAATTTTCAGTCAAGATTTCCGCTCGTGTGAATTGATCGAATCCGCGCGCGTTCGCTGCACTGATCATCGTAAGAGAGTTCGAAGCGCCCCTTTTAGCGTGGCTTTCTTTTTTTTCTCGCGGCTACGTCTAGCATCCGAATGCGAATTCCGAATTGGTGTCCCACAGTGCCAACAGTTGTCAAGCTCGCTTGTTCAGGTTCTGCTCGCTGACCATCAAATCTACATAGATTCCTCTCGAAAAGGAAAGCTACTTATCCTCGAGTTTGAGGCTTTGGCTTACACCAAAATCATGCTGCTTCAAGAGGATCGACAATAAACAGTCACTCAAAATGCACATCGGGATATTCAGAGTTTTTTCTCAATAACCTCGTAATCTCCATTGATTTCATCCCGTCTTCAACCTGAAAGTTCTCTCATTCTCTGCCTACTTTTATCTGGAGGGGTGATCCACTGGAAGTGTTTACCAACTTCCGTGGTCAAGTCCGAGGCAATCAAGTTTTCCTAACAATTTGTTTCCAGGGAAACGAAACTCGATTCGAATTCGTGCTCTCTTCTGGAAACGCATTCCTGGCTTTAGAGTTTCCGGCAAAATTTTCATCTCGAGCTCTGCGCGGCCAAAGTATCCGCTTTCAAGCGACGCGAAGTACGGCCTTCGCACAGAACTTGAGTTTTGAAGTCGATTCTCATTTTTCGGGCTCGCTTGAGAACATGGGTGTGTGAATGTACGCTTCAAACGACGCAGTCCGCTGCTGCGAACAGAGCGTTTGAGAGTTTTGACTAATAACTATTTGATAGAAAATATTTCATTCTCACACGTACATTTCAAACTGCTTCCTCGGTGATCAGAGACGAAGACCGAACATTTTTTCGTTTCGTTCTGTTGCTCGAGTGCCGCCAAGCGAGTTGAAAAGACTTTCGGAGCTGAAGGAAGACTCCACACGACAAGTCGACGCAAGGCTTAGAAACAGAATGAGATTCGATGGAAAATCGATGAATTGAGGTTTGACCCTCTCCCACGCCACAAACCGTACTGTTCTTTGGCTGGAAATCGCCTAGAAACCAACTTCGGTTTGGGCTCGTTCAGTTCAAAGCAGAGAGTTTACTTTTCTTCTCAAGGGTAGCGTAAGAAGGGTCTCAGTGAGCGTCTTCGAACGGCGACCCTCAGGAAGCGATGGATGGATAAATAGATCTATCGATCATGATGGTCGCCGCCATGTTTAAAATGATAAATGCCAATTCAGCATATGATTATCGACTTGGGAGGCAGAGAACTTAATCGGCCCCGTTTCTAATGGTCAGCGTCAGAAACGTCTTGCGTGTCGACGAGCATTAGTCAGACACACGAATCCTATCCTTTCTCGTTGGCCCCTGTATCTTGATCAAACAAACACATCCAGCACGACTGTGGTCGAGGATTTCTCTTTCACGGGTGACGTGCGACGCGTAACACTGAGACCGTTCGTCATTTATCCAACCTGATTATCGATCGATCGATCGATCGACCGGGTAATTTCCTCAATGGCGATTCAATGCTTGTTTATACATAGATATTTCCATCGCGTCGGCACCATTGACTTGACCGAAATTCCGACTTGATTGATGTCGGTCATATTGAAATCGACTCCGATTAGCGGACGTCGAAGAGCCACACGTTCGGAAATCATTCCAGCTGCCACCTCCGTAGCCGGCGCGACCTCTGAAGTGTTAATCCGAGGAACGAAAAAACGGAAATCGCAGTCTCCAATCCAGTGCTCTCTCGAAAGCGGCCTCGGAAATTGATTCGATATCGAATACGATTGTCAGAAACTGCGGAAAACCGGAAATCCATCGAGATCCGTCACTCAAAGAAATCGACCTCATACTCTCCGAGCCTAGCGCTCCAGTTTCAGCTGTCGACCTACTCTGCTTTCGGATATGCGACTCCCAAAAGTTGCTACAATGTTATGAACATTGTTCGGACATGAACATTGTTTATTATTCCGTTCATTGTCACATCGTCCTGGATTGTTATAACTATCATTATCGAGTTCATCACGAGCGGCAGACGGAGAAAATTGCTGTCATCGAACGCGCTGACCACGTCATGGAATCAATTCGCGGAACAGAATCTCAGTATTACTTGCGCTGATCTACTGCTCCGAGAGGTCGGGAGAGTCGAGGAAGTTCTGTTCGAATCGATGACTAAGGGTTGCGCCGAACCACTGATTTTCAGAAAACACGAGCTCACGGAGCCCGGAAGGAGTGTTCGAGTGCGGAATTTCACAAGCGCCGTCGTTGCCACCACTCTTCCAGAGAAAATGGTCACTCGCGAGCCTTTTCTGGAAGTCGCAGTTTGTTTACGACGACAGAGCATTGTACACACGCGCTGTTATCATCTTTTCGTCGAGCGGCACTGCTTTATCGAAAAACGGTAAAAAAAAAACAGGCAGTGATCCTTTACGGCGGTAATGAGCTGCTGTCGCTTCTGCTGTTACGTGTGCGACGTGGCGTTTAGAGCTGAAATCTGAAGTTCAAGCGGACTGACTGACTGACTGGGGCTGAAAGGAGATAACCCGAAAACGGTCGCCGCTTACTAGCTGGCTTTCTTGCTAGCTAGCTAGCTTGCTCGTCAGAAATGATGAAAATTTGACGCGACCGCGCGCGGCCGGAATATGCAAAACGTTTGAAGATAAGCGAACTGCTCGCGCGACTCCTCGATGATTACTCTTCTTTACTTGATTCATCTTCGCCAGACCCCGCGAGTGATTCTCTGCAAGACACGGGATCGGATTTGAACCGAAGCTCCCCTCGATATCAACTGGAACTTCGTAAAGTCGTTGTCAGCGGTGTCATCAGTCAAACCGAAGTTCCTTCCGTAGGCGCCAAGCAAATTTAGGACCGCTTTCAACTCTGAACGTCAAAATATTTTGGCCTGAAACATCTGGGAAATCTCGTCTCGACGCGTCATTGTAGAAAAAGATCTTGATAGATTCGAAGACAAGGCCATACATCTCTCGACGACTCACAATCAGAGAAGATTCTGAGGACAACGAGCCTATCGTCTGAAGTTGAAATTAATTCCCTTGAAAAACCTTTGACTCCGAGACCTTCCCCAGACTTGAATCGAGCTTGCGTTGGGGTGTCGGTGGAACATTACATCGGGATCGAAATTTCGGCGTCAGCATATACATATCTCACCTTGGAAAATTTTCAAGCGTTGTCGTTGGCCAGCGTCCTTCGCGGAATTTCTGAAAGTTGTCAAACCTGTTCAGAGAAAAATTTATTTCCATCGATGATTCCCTTCCCGTGAACACGAGCTTTGATTTTGATGATCGGGCCCCACGAGCTCGAGGACCGCGGCTCCACGGTATACCAACATCAATATCGCACAATCTCTTCAGCTATCTCGAAGTGTCGTACTCGTTTTTGTTTGTGGTTATGAGCATCATTGTTCACTGTTTCGCGTGCCGTCCGTGGATCTAGATTCATTATTATGAGAATAATTTTCTTCGAGATAACGTCTAGTTTCCTTCCAAAGGGGTAGTTCACGGTTTCGGGTGACGTTGCAGCAGTTTCTTCTTTGTATAATGCGCATCTCGCTTCTGATGGTCGTGGCGGCAGTGGTAGGGTTTATCTCGTCCACTCCTCCGAACTTGTTGTTTACGAAGTTTCCCTCGGAATACCCTCTGGATTATTAATTACGATTTTATGCTAATTTCTACCCTCTACGTTGGCCGAAGACGTCGTTCTGTTTCTTCCTTCGGGCTTCGATTAATGTTCCATTCTTGTTGGTCGCTCTTCTAAAACGGGCCTTCTATACGCCTGCCCACCTGACTAAAAAAACATCCGCCCATATACCGAGCCTCCCGTGATGCTGAGATCCTTAAAGGAAGGTACGGACGGACGGGCCCAAAATATCGGCCATCATTGTTGGAAAAAAGTTTGATGTACGCACGTGCTCAGATTTTTTTTTTTTTTTTTTTTTTCTTTTCTTTCTTTTTTTTTGATCTGCGGAAATCATACCGAGATAGAAGTGAATTCAAGAATCCGACCCGAACTTCTATTTCATACTGCTGCGTCGCCTCCACGATTCAGGTTACTTCTTGCTTCTTGCGGTTTCAGTCGACCTGGATGCGGTCCAACAACTGGAATTCCAGCTTTTTTCGTTGTCCAGTTGACCGATGTGATAGCGAGATGAATTTCGAGGCAAACTCGGTTCTTCTCGTGGAAAATGGGGCTTTTTGATCCTGTTGGAGAGAGAACGGCTCTGGAATTAACTGACAGAGTGACGGGGTTTGGTAAAAACTGAGAGTTTGCTGAGATTTTGAGATGAGAGGGACGAGACCGTCGGCGGGTCAAGCTGTCGGTTATTGGCCCCCGCTTCTGTAAAGCCGGGGTGTATGTTTTTCGTGAACGCGTAAGCTGCGATAGTTTTCGACTACTGCCGTTCATCAGAATAAATCGCTCGTTAATCACGCACTTTTGACAGTTCGATGGTGCCAAGAGTCATTATCGCTCAGTTGTCGCGGACGATGCGCCAGAAAACTATCACAAAAACAGAAAGCCATGCGGACCGTGAAGATGGAACCGAAGCAGAACGACGACGTTCGTGACTATACCGCCGCCGTCCCGGAGTTATTCATTCCGTTCGTTTTCAAAACGCACAGCGGGAACTAGAGTGAGCATTCGGGAAAACAAAACACGATTTGATTTGTTGAGAACATTATCTTTAGTTTCTTGCACCGAGTCTCCATTGATGCTCACATCGTTGCGATCGAGGCCATCTCAGTCACTCGGTTGCAGGTGCATCGAGTAGGGTGAATGGTTTGAATAGCTGGCTTTTTATTCCTACAACCATCGGCATATCATGAGCAGTCTGGAATTCCATTCCCATGTGTGTTTTTGTCGGCGTTCTCGCTTTTCTCAATCGGAGCATCGTCCTCTCCGTCCACTCACAATCAGTTTCCTCCCCGGTTCTCTCTACTAGCCGCATACCTTCGCTCAAAAACTCAATGAATCGTCTCTCACACTCGTCTGAGAGCGGCGGAGTCTGCCACGACGAGTTTTTTGAATTCCAGCCGTTCGGATTCTTCGTAGGATTATCTTGAAAGACATCCGGAGGTTGAACTGAAAGCAAAAATTGAGCTCATGGATCATACCACAGACTGTTCTGGAGCTTCGAACGAGTCGATTCAAAAGTCGATTCGTTAAATCGACTGGAAGATGAAGACTGCCAAATTTCGAAAATATTTGAAGTTATACACCGAATTTCTTGATCCCCTCAGGGGAAGCGAAATGTCGCCTTGGAAAAGATCCGACCATGTGTTCGTCACTGATTCAGCCGGTTCGGAGCTCTTCATCGACGGAAACAGATTTGACGTGAGGAGAACTAAGGAGGGACGCATCGAATTTGTCGACCTGGGACACAGCCGAGAGAAAATTAATGCAGATCGTGGTGAGCCAAATCGGGGGATGCTTCTGTTAATTTGGTGCCGTTTTTTTTCTGAAAGCGGATCCGAGACGCTTCCAGAAGAGGACTACATCCAAACAAATCCACGAACAAACACTTCAGATGCTGTTCTTCGACCGAAGTCGAGGCGTCGGACGTTCGTGACCGCGCGATTTGGCCGCGCGCTTCTTCTCCCACTAAACACTACAAACAGAACAGAATAGAAAGAAAAATATATTTGACGCTGGCTTTCCAAATTTGAATCTCAACCAGCGATCTTGCAATAAAAATTCTGAGTTCGACGAACATGAATCTCGTCTCGTACATCTGAATCGGCCACAGGGGAAACCAGTTTTGTTTTCCACTCCAGGCCTACGATCACGATGAAATCGGTTTCGGACAAATCACACTGTCGAATTGTCGGTCGAGTATCTTGAACTCGATTCTCGGCTCTCACATCAAATCTTCGATGAGATGGAAAGGATTACCGACGCTCGGAACGAGAGGAATTCTCTCGTTAATAGTCGCTCTCGTGACTTGTCACTCCGACTGTTGAGGTGTCGCCGCCGTTGTTGTCGGAGCACGACGAGCCATCGATCAGTTGAGCGCGAACAAACACCCGCAGAGAAACATTTTGGAATTTTACCACCTGACTTTAAAATGATCTGCACAGGTGAAAAAAAAATCACTCGAAATTTCAGGTGTGTTGACCGAGAAGAGCAGCGGACGAGAGAAGAAGAAAAACGAGCGGGCCACCAATTCACTCAGAGTTTGTGGGAGGTTTCGAATCGATTCATTGTTCGCCGGCGACGTTTTTGGGCTGCAAGCCCATCTCGTGTTTGCGCAGCTTTCTGCCGGCCGGCTACTGAGTGTCCGTTGACCAATCGAGCATCCAGTGAATGACACCACCATCATGGGGTTTCTCAGCTTGATTGGCCAGAACAGTTGAGCAAACGAAAGAGCTAAATCTCGCATGGAATTCAGCATTTCAAACTTCGTCTCCACCGCCCCCGCTCGAAGAATCCAAGAAGATTTGGATGTTCGATCCACGAAGATGCGAATGGGTTCCGTGATCTTCATGAATGAGATCCTATCAAGCGGGAAGAACAAAGAGAAAGGTGAGACGAGATATTTGAAAAATTTTCCAATTGTCAACGGCGCGCATCAAGGTGTTCGAGAGCAAGCGAGGGCGATCGCGCGCTCTCGCTCATACGGTGTTCGTTTTCAGAGAACCCTACGTGAGATCGCGCGGCTATCGGTGTCTTTTATGCGTTTGTTGCTCGTGAGACGATCCCTCGTACGGACTTGTTGTATTCAGCGTTTGCCCTTGAGTCAAGTCGACACAATGCCGTCGAACGAGTGCGCGAAATCCATTGAGAAGAATTCCTCTGATCGTTTCGAGTTCGCGGAATTGATATGTGATCTCCAAAACTAAACAGGCATTGATTCATGATCATCATCATAACAACAACAACAACAGCATAGGTCACGATACGATAGCTCAAAACCGAAAAACAAGCTCCCGAAGTGACGGAGGGAGGGCGATTAGCGCCCACGAGCTTTGGTTTGAGGATTAGCTCCGGGATTCCTCAGAAATCTCAACAAGGCGTCAAAGCACACTCACCGCAACCGGTGGAAAGTGTGCCGATGGCGGTTTGTGCTCGATGGGAAGATGTGAATTATGATGATTACGAGCCTTTCACAGTATTGATCGATGGTTCCCGTAAGCTTCTCGAGGATTTTCCAAGTCGGGGATTCTGATTCGTCTCATCACGAATCACTCGGCTCAGAAGACCAAGGAATGCTGAACCCGAACGGATTGGATTTAGAAAACCTCAATCCGAAGATGGAAACTCCGCGAACATTACCAGGAGCGACAAATCCGAAAGCGCGTTCACTCGTTCGCAGAAGAACGTTTTCCTTCCCAAAGGTCTTCGGGAACTCTTCTCGTAGGCAGCAGGGCTGTAACGGGCGGGAACTTCAAGAGTTCACAGAGTCGTCGAATTGACCATTTATGCACCATCGTTTTTCACATGACAGACGCACTTTGTAAATGTTCGTTTAAACGATTCCGATTATTATCAGCGACGCGTCGTATAAAATGGTGCTAATTCGACAGCAGTGGGTGCCTATTGAGTTCGAGTGCGGGAAGAAAGGAGCGACTTTATGGCAGTCTTCATCAAGAACTCGACTGCCATAAAAACATACGACCGAATTCGTGATAAGCGGCGACAGATACGGCTCGCGTTGGTGCTAATAGTGTCTCCGGACTCTTCCGTTGAATCTTTCTCATCTCTCCATCGTCGTCTTCAACGAAACGCGCGACGTTTTCTGCTACGTGTAATGTTTGCGTTTATCAAAACACGAGACAGATGTCAAGCCGTAAATCAAGAAGGAGCTTTTTTGTGCTTCTTTTTTTCGTCTCTGTATTCCGCCACGTTCTCAACGCGAAAAACGTTTGTCGAACGGCCCACCGCGCTACTAAGTGGCGAACTGACACAGGCGTGAACGATGAGATGGAACTTGGCGGAGCTTCGCGATTTTTGACAAAATACATTCTCGGAGGAAAATTCGATTCCACAAAATGCACAATGATGAGTTTTCTTCAACAATGGTGATGTCTCATTGCTCTTGGAAACGGCGTGAAGATGAGGAAATGGAGGAGGTCTCGAAGATGGTAAGACAGGTGGTAAGACGGCGACAGAGTGGTTTCCGCAGGAAATACGCGTTTGGTTCATTCGGAGTTTGCCCCCGCAGGCAGTCGTTTGCCTCCATCCGCTCATCCATCTGGACTTTCTCCGTTCATTCAGCTTCCTTCCTTCCTTCGCCGAATCTCAAGAATGAACGGAAGCACGCGTCGAAATCGATCGCGAGATGAATTCCCGTTCCACCCTACCCGAACGTGATGAGGTTCTTGAGACACGGACCTTTGATTTGACACACGATGAAGGAACTAGAGAACACGGTCCTTGGACGAAATGGACGAAGTTCCAGACGAATCAGTCGGAAAGCGGTTCAGCAGACGAACAGGTCGGAAGAGCCTTCGTCGTCTCCGCGCAGAATCTTCAAAGTTGGGCACCTGTAGTTGCTGTTAGAGCAACACTTCGAACAGAAAAAAGCTCCACCCAGCTCGTGACCCGAAATGAATGAACGTAAGGGGGCATTTATCTTAATGAAGCACGAACAGATTCGTGACTGATCTACTCGTAACCGAGCAAGCCGTTGGCTACCGCTGAGGCGGAAGACTTCTTACGTGCGTCCGTATCGCTCCTTCGATTTCTGTTTTAGACCTCGAATCGCTTGATGAAAACTTCTCAAACTCCGCATACTTTCGGTTAACAATAAGTTTTGAAGATGATTAGTGTTTTCGAACAAATCATCTCGAGGGAGGAATGGAAGTGAACTGGAAGCAGCAAACCAAAAGGAATCTTCGAGGCGGAGACGAGTGTCCGAATGTTTTGGATTGATTCGAAAACTATGCAGTGGGTGATGATTTCTCGGAAGACGCGCTCCATCCTCTGGCGGCCAACTCATTGTGCTGTTTCAAAATCTTCTCACGAATGTGTGCACAGAGCGCGGCTTCTGAGAGTAGCCGCTTGTTTGAGATCCAAATCAAAACACCCGTTCCCATGATATGTCTCTCCAATCGGTAATTTCTCAGAGTGCCGAGGAATGTCTTTCTAGCGAACTCGATGTTTTTCTTGGTGAGCCTCTTCATTCATCGCTTTACTATGGCTCTTCCGTCGCGGTGTAGTTTTGACCTCGGAGCGTCTGTGTAATGCAACGACGACGACATTCCACAGCGTTCGAGTCCGGTCATGCCCTAACCGACTTGAATAGTTGACTCGGGCAAACTAGTGACACAATTGAAGCGGAGTTCATTCTTGAGGCCCTGTCTGGACGCTTGAACAGGTAGCCTGTGGGAAATTCGTTCGAAATCCGAGACAGGTCTGCGTTGTGGAGGCATGAGTGAACTTATTCGGATATTCACACGTCCGAGGCGGCACTCTATAAGCAATGACGATCGATGAAATCTACAGATCGACGAAACTCATCGAATTTAATAAACAGAGAAAAATAAAGAATCGAATCGGATTCGAATCTCCAGCTAATGCCGAGTTTGTAAAGAATAGTTCGTGGAATTCTTTTGATCCCCTGAGACCTCGCTGAAACGTGAAACCGTTAGTTCATGATGTAAGATAGTAGCGGGGAATGAAATGAAGTTCGCCGCCTAGAATCCAGGCTCCGAAGCAGCAGAGATGTGAATTCGATTGTTTGAGCGAGCAAACAAGCAAGCCAGCCTGGAGATCGAACAAAGACTCGAAGCGGTGAAAGTGCAGCCTATGCTCGTTATCGCAAACTTCATCTGCTTCTTGAAACAGCTAATGACGGTGGTTGGTTTGCGGAGTTCGTTCGCACTTCAGCAAACAGAGCGCGTCGTGAGAGTCTCACCTCAGTCTTCGAGGCGACTCGAGGATTAGCAGCCGGCATCGTCTCCCTAATGATTCAGCTCTCATTGGTCACACTCAGATATTCATCGGCATTTCACCGCACCGACAGTTCGAGCGCGAACTCTCCTGTAGAAATCTTGTCAGATGACGGATGGAGCTCTCAAGACAATGATTTGAACTTCTCCGAAGAAACACCGATGATGAGGTGAACTTATGATCTTCTGAAATACAAAGCACAAGTGTTGGCTTGTCGGTCAAGTGGACCCTATTCGCAATTCCCCGCAAATTCTCTGATTCAGTGGTGGTCATGGAAGATTTCTGAAAACACCGTTGTGGCGAGCGAGCCCGAACGAATGAGTGGATATTGGTCACACGAGCAAACTCTCTTTTTTTGGCGAACGTGTTTATTGATTGTACGCTAAATTTAATCATATAAACTGAATTCTTGATCTAAGGACCCCACATTCCAGGCGAGGCTTCCGTGGTGTTGCCACCGTTGTGCCTCATGATGCCTGGAAAGCCTCTTCGATCGCGTCTGGGAACATTCAAAACTTGACGGCCAAAAGATTCAGTTTCGGCTCGAAAGTACATTTTCGAGGAGGATGACTTCCCCCGAATGGTTTTCGATTTCTCGTCGTCTCTTCTTGCCGGTTTTCGCGCGATCATCTTCGAACAGTCGACCATCCCTAGAAGAAAACAAACGGATCGAATGAAGGAACACGCGGGAACGAATGACCGCCAAACTGTCCCAGGGCACTCCCTTGCGGAGCCGAGAGAAATGAACACGGAGAGAAACTCCACAATGACAGCCGAATGCCGATTGCTCATAATGAAGCCGAATGGTCGTCAACGTCGACGTACGATACTGGCGGATGTTATGGCCTGTCTATGAAGGGACGTCAATGGACAGATAATACGTAATTATGCTGCGGAATAAAAAGATAGCGGCAGCAGTTTGAGTTCCTCGGCAGCGAAAGAATCATCTATCTACGCCGACGGTCGGGCCATAGATCACTTCGGTCGGAGTCTTTAAATCCATTTATCAAAAACGCTGCAGTTCACGACTGGTTCTGCCAGAAGTGTAGCCAAATGCAGCGATTACTCGACAGCCGCGGCGGCAGAAGAAGCGAAAGGAAGGAAGGAAGAAATATATATATATATGACACCGGATCAAACGATTCTCGGAGCCCATTCTTTCCTGAACAGCTAGAGAATCGATGTCAAAGTCCCCCGGATTACCGTCGATCACGGCGGCTGATTTGAGCTCTTTTGAAAGGCGGCTCCAACTTTCCTGATTCTGAGCATCGTTCCTTGGTCAGAGGATCGAAGTTGACAACTTTGATGTTCCATTCCGATTATAATGTCCTCAGAGCGGGTCTGGAGCTCCAGAGCAGAAGACCGCGCGGTTCGTTCCTCGATCGAGTTTTGTGCATTTCCTCTCGGCTCTAGAGGAAACTAAGGTCAGAGTTGATTGCGCAGAAGGTCGAGCTTTCGAGTCGTATAATTTCCCGGGCGGTCTCGGGGGTCGAATCCCATCCGATCGGTTCGGTCGATCAATCGATCGATCACTCATCCCGATCGATAATGTTTTCAATCTTCTCTCGTCCTTCGCTGAGAAGCGATTTCTAGATAAGCCTTTATCAAGTGCGTCTGCCGTCTGTTATGGAGGTGAGCCACTGCTAGCCAGACAGCGCGCTGGCGAGGAACGGGAAGAACGAACAAGGTACGCGCCTCCAACGCCGTGCGGCATCGTCGTCGCGTCCTAAATTTATGTCTGTATTATTATTGTAACAGTCATTATATGTCGGTCGAGTGGCTGCTCGGCCGGTCGGTCGGTCGGTAGGTCCGTCCGTCTATTGAGGAACCGAACGATCGGAGGATCGATTCGACGTTGTTGCCGTCGGTGTCGTTGAATTATAACCGGTTTTCGCTTAGAGCCTATTTGTTCCTTGTTCCGTCCGACGCCGCGACGGCCTCAATGGCTACGATCGACTCGCGACCGACAGTGAAGTCAATTCTGCCTCGATTTTCAGTCAGAATGAATCGAAAACGAGAGGAAGGATTAAGCCGTTCGACGTCAGAGGCACCTTGAAGCTCCCTCTCTTCCTTTGGTGAATCACTCAAGGACAAACAGGAGGGCTCGAGCTCACGGAGTTTCGCATAAAGGAATCACATATTCGATACACTGTCTTTTATCGATAAATCAACTGTGTCATGTCTCATCGAATGCGGTGTTCCGGGGAGAGAATCAGAAAGAGCTGAGGCTGAGGGATTTGATAACTTTGCGACGAGAGCGAAGACCGGAATGGAAATCTTGTGAAGCCGCTACTCTGCGGCACATTTCAGATCCTCCGACATGCAAGTTGCGATTCCATCGCCTTCTCCAACTGCCATCTGTCCCGAGTTCAAGAACTGTGGACAATCGTTTTGGTTTTCCTTCGTGAAAGCTGTACCGGAGGAGCTTCCGATGCTGAGTTTCACGTTTTGTTTGCTTCGAAGCGGTTGAGCCAGAGATCGTACGACAACCGTTCCAGATCTTTGTTCCCACAGTCCGTGATGACACAATGTCCAGCCTGTTTTGGGAACGAACATGTTTTCGGGTGCTCCGGGCACCTCCGACAGTTGACGAATTCGCGGTTTCACTCTGTCGTTGTTGCCGCCGCCGCCGTAAACGCCGCCATGACCTCGCGCGGAGCGGCTCCAGCATCACCGGTTCAGCGCTAGAGGTTCTTCAGCAGCTCAATGATAACAGAAACATTAAACAAACGAACGGTTCTTTATGAACCGCTAGTGAGAACCTCGTCCCAATGAGAACGGATGGACAGACATCCTGAGTGATTATCGCTACGTGTAAACTTAGTCTCGGAGATTTGAGCTTTGAGGAAAGCCATTCCCAAGGCGTAGTTTGTGACATTTTTTTTATTCCTTCAAAGTTCACAATTCATTCCATTCTCGTAGTTCCTAATCTGAGTATGTGTAAATAGAAGACACACGGAGGAAGATTTTCGGGTAGTCCAGTTGTCACCCCCGGGAGTGTCTACAACGAACGCGCTAGGTGAATATTTTTCTCTCGAGAGAGTGAGCTGGAAGTCCATAAGAGTGTTGTGCAGGTGTCGCCACCGGAGCGTTCCTGCCGTTTCGCCGAAAGCGGCGACGAAGATCCCGGGTGAGCGAAGTGGATTTCTGTAACAGACTCCTCCTTCAAATGGAAACCGAACGTTCACTTTCTTTCGGAAGCCACTCAATCAGACGAGCGTTCGCCACATGAGAGTAGGAGCCGGCACCCCAGCTCTGTCATGTGGATCCCTCCCTCGTTATCGACGAACTCACGGTCAGAGCAAACATCGACCACAAATTCCAATCGGTGTTTCGACCACGGGCTCTTCGGACGGATTCTGGAAGGTAGTCCGCACCGAGATTCGGTGCGGCCACGGGCTCCAATGTCACCGTGATTTTGAACTGTTCGATATCCTCTCCTCAACTCGGACCAGAACAAAACATTCAAGATGAAAAAGAACTCCTTCTGCTGAATAAAAGAGAGAGGAAAATCAATAAAAACCAACCGCCGAATGAATGTCTGAATCTTCTTTTGGTAGTTTAGTCTAAATGACAGCTGCTTTCGAAGCTGGGTGCTAGAACGGGGAACCGAGAATTTTTACGACTTCTCTGGAATCGGTCTCTTCGGTTTCTCTCTCCCGCTCTCTCGTCCCTGTCGCGCTGTCTCCGTTGGTTTCTCACTGGCTGTGGGACGGCGACAGAAAGTGTGTTCACAGGCAAGGACGCACTTGTCGTCCGAGCCCAACGAGGGTCTCTGATGTACCATGCATCCGATTCGGTTCGCTCGGAAAGTGGAAATTGGGTCACACACAACATCTATCAGACTTCCAGTTTGCGTCAAGCGAAGGAAGCTGGAGCAACAGTCGGTCACATTCACCGATCGGCCGACCGAATCGAAATCGTTTTCTCCCAGAGGAAAAAACGACGCGACGAATGAACGACCGGACGAAAAATCCGCGGAGGAAATTTCACCTCGAGAAGGCGAATGTCCTCCGTGGAGGAATCATTCCGAGATCGTTTATGGACCTTTGACGCGAAAGAGAGTTTCTCTTGCTGTTCAAGCTTTGGAATTCCTGACCTGGTCAACTTGGAGGACTAGACTCCAGGAAACCCTTTCTTCCGTTAGTTATCCGGCAATAAGATGTTCGTCTTGTATTTCGATTCAAGCGATGCAATCGACTCGAGGAGTTCTGTGACGAGATGCGATTTCGGATTTCAGAAATTGACATGAAACGAACCCTTCTGTTCGTGTTAATCGGTTGAATGATGTCTCTTGAAACGACAAAAACCTCGTTCAACGCTCGACAGTCCACTACGCTGTGTACTTAAGCAGCCCCGCGGATTATGTCGGCGCTATCTTTCCGCCGAAACAACGGCTGACAGTGGTACACACTGGCTGATTGAGCGGACGTTCGGCTCGGAAGTCCCCTTTTCTCCTCGAATATTATTTCTCCCTTGTGGATTAAAGAGATAAGGCTAGTTGGAGAAGCCCGCATGCCTGACAACACAACGGAAGGAATTGAAAACACGCGGATTGAAGGGACGCGACCCATCAACTTGGCTCGAGATAACGCCGGATAAGCGGTTGGAGGCTTTGAGGTTTGAGAAGGCTTTTCGCCAAGTTCCTGCCCTTCGACTACAGCAGAAACGTTTGTTGACAAGTTCCTGCAATTGCGAGAGTATATACCGACGGAGAGTTACGGAAGAATTGGGGAGGGGAGGGGAGGGGAGGGGGAGAATAATATCAACCGGGAGAATGGCCAAGGGGACAGTTCGAGGATGGTTGCCTTTGCTCCCCGAGCGCATGGCGGAGGCAACTTCCCGCCAGACTGTCATATTCTCGGTTGCCCCCATTTCTTGTGCCTCGGTCAGAAATCATTCCAGAAGAGACATGTAGACTTCCCAGGTACCCATCCACACTCAGCGGGGATCTATGTGACCGAATATCAGAGACTTCGATCCCGCTTCCTTAATGACTTGACTCCGGATCCGAGAAAAGCTAAGATCGTAACAAGCAATCTCGAACAAATTATTGTCAACCGCCATCGTCGACAGAAGTCTGAGATGCCACGGAACTGAAAACAGAAAAGTATCGGTCGTCGTGTTTAACGTACGGCAACAACTGTCTTTTAGTTAATTCGGTGCCACCCGTGGCGAGGTTTTAAGAAGTTTAAGTTGTTCGGCCGAACAGCAACAACAGCCACAGCAGAAACACCGAGATGCTATCTCTGGTTGCGACTTACTGGAGGTCTGCGCTCCTTGCTTGCTCTTCTTATCAGCGGGTCTTTCAACTCAGCCTCAGCCGAAATCTGTTCATTCGTTCGTTGCTTTGACGGGCTTACTGGTCCGATGGCTGTTTGTCCGATCGGACTGACATTCATACGACTTGGAACACATCGGATGTATTTATCCCACGACGGCGTTGTGCGTCGCCGCCACCGCCACCGCCGTCGTCGACGATATCCCACTGCGCACAGAATACGCGGTGGTGGCCTATGGGAATGCCGTGGACATCTAATGGACACTTTGATTTGCCACAGATCGGAATCATCTTGAAAAGAAAAACCATGATTTCGATCCGGGTTTTCCCCGCTAGAACCATCGTTCCGACTATTTTCGCTCTCGGTGATTCCGTTCTACGCGGAGTTGCTTCGTAAAACGCGAGGAAAGCGATGAGATCTGGAGGTAGGTCTCGATAATTGACTTCACCATGAACATTTTCCCCATCAGATACCACCGAATCGATCGTCGGATCCCAAATCTGTTTTCCAGGATCTGAATCGACTTTCGCAGCATGAGAGTGAAGACCGAAAAAATGTTCTCAATGGCTCGAGGATGCGGTTTGCTGACATCATCGACGGACTGATCTGTGGAATTCTTGAAAATTTCGTCGAAATTATGGAGTTTTTCCGGATTTAATAAACTGTCCGACTCCAACAAACAAAGCGGATAATTATGTCAGGAAGTTTCTCATGCATAATAGTCTCAAACTCCGCTGGCGGACACCCTGTCAACTGTTCTCGGTGTCTATCCAACTCATTATACAGGAGGAGTTGGGGAGAACACACAGAAACCTTATCTGAAACTTGGTCAGCTGGCGCGGCGGGCCGGTGGTGGTCGCTGGCTGGATGGGATGATGCCGGAGCCTCAGATTTCGCGAAGCGGGTGCAGAAAATAAAAGCTCAGTATTTAGTTTGGTTAACGGATGTCACGGTACTCCAACTACTAGTGTGGTGGTATATGCCTGTCTCGTTTCTCGACCGTCGACGAAGCTCAACCGACAGTCTGACGCTACGCAGGGTCGGTTACGCTCCCGTGAACATCAGCGTTCGCTGACGGCTTTTGAGCATTATAATGCTAAAAACTTTTGTAGTTATTAGCATTTATAATCGCTGTTCCAGCGACGCTTTTGTGTGTGTGAACATCTGAGCGGCCACACTGTCGCTCAGGCGTCCAGTTTCGAAAAAGAGTTTCCTCTTGCAAGTTCTCCCGTTCGTAAACGCGTCCTTTTCCATGAGCTCGAAAACTCTTCTTCAAAAGGGTCCCGGGATTTTCGGGAAATCTCGATTCCTGAAAAGAGGATGGATTGCACCCGCAGAGAGCTCTAATAATGACACTGTCCGCTCCTTCATTCTGTCAACCTGGAGAAATTAGCGTTGTCGGGATTGTATTATAATTCTCAGACACGAAATTACACAATCCAGGCGGAGACTGAAGATGCTGTTTCGTTTTCTTGATTCTCTTCAGTTCCGCGGTTGCTTGTTTGTCTGTGTTTGGCCAAATATCCCCTTAAGTGCGATTCCGCGGTAATTTCGGGAACAACCATTAGACGGTTGATATCATAATTCGGTGCAGACAAAGCTCGCGGAGCTTTGTCATCACAGCTGTCACTAGCGAGCAACGGACACGGATCTCTAGCCGAGATTCACTGCTCGGCCGAGTCAGAAAACTCGTGAACAATGAAGTTCACTGTCGGACAATCATCAGGAACTCGTTCATTTTTCACACAACACGTCCCTTGGGTGTTCGCTGTGGATGTAGAGAGGAATCTTTCCTGGGAGAGGAACGACTCGAAATCCGCTGCGAAGGTTGGATTGATCTCGATGTGATCACTGAAATACTGTGAGCTAGAAGTACGGCACTCGGCAATCGATTTCGAGACGTGGCTTCTGCGCTTTTTTTCTACCATTCGTGGCCTTACGGACTTTCTACTCACTCTCACGCGTTGGCAAGCAAGTAAATGTGTTGTACGTTTGTCCGTGTTGTGTCGTCGGAATGGCGGAGCCTCATACGGAGGCGTTCGTAGGAACTGTTGAATTTGTCTTTTCTTGCTTCTCCCGTTTTGTAACGGCAGCGCGATGTCAACTTTGTCAAATTCGACATCTTCACCATTTGCGCCCGCCTCTGAATGACGCCCAGTCAGCCCGCTTCTCCACAGGCGAGAAACCGTTCTTCAGCGCACGCTTCACGAAGATCCCGTCGAACCGATGCTCGGTCCATTCTCATACGACGGAATCCGGAAAGTTCCAACAGGACCTCTCGTCAAGGAAAGGAAAGGTCTTGTTTTTGATCTCGACTAGCTATGGAGGACGAGTGGAGATAAGTGTTCGGCAGAAGAATGACGTCCGCACAGAATGTGTTCGACTCTCTCTGACAGAATGAATGCGCAGCTCATGTCGTGGTCCACCAGCCTACTGTCTCGACGTGTTGCATGACCAGCGTGGGAAGTCTCCCGCAGCTGGAGATTAACTGCACCACTAACTGAACGCAAACGTCCAACAAAACGAGAGAACAACTTATTTCTCTCTCTTTACCTCCTTTCGGTCCTCTATTGACATGCAGACTCAGAATCAGATTCGCTCGATTCGCTGTCTCGAATCGACCTTCTACCAATCACCTCGATTTTTCCGCTCAACGAAAGAGTAAGGCACTTTGGAAACTAGTCTCTGAAGAATGAGACGATGATGACCAAAATGACGTTCTCGAAGTTCCGGACCCTGAGCAGCCCCTAGCTAGCTGTCGCGCACTCTCTCTCTCTTCATCTTCTTCCAGAAAAGCATTCCATCAAGTGAAGGCGGTTGAAGTTTCCGCTGGACAGCATCGATCTCGAATCAAAGCGCGTCTGATGTGTAGTCGTCGTCGGACACCCGAACAATGAAATTCCGTTTTCTGAAGACTTTCCAATTTTCAAGCGAGTTTTCGAAAGTCTCTCTCGGGAATTCTCGGGTAGAGGTGCGTACTCGATCTGATTCTGAGGCATTTTCGTTTTTCTTTCTGAATACATTCGAATTCTCCTGAAAACTTAAGTAAAGTATATCCTCACTCTGAGCCCGAAGTGATATTTGACTTCGATGATGGTGTGTCGAAGTGATTTGAGTTACGCCAGTACCTGTGAAGACATCATCCGTTCCGATCAAGGGTACATACAACCACGAACACGAAAAATAAATTGAGTAATAAATTCATCAACACTGAGGCGCTCCGTTTCGGAATCTGATGTTTCTATCGAAAAATCGCTCGCCAGAACCCGTCAACGAGTACTCACGCTCCCACAAGAATCACTGTGATTTTTTTATCTCGTTTTTTCATGAAATTCTCGAAAGAGCAAAAACCTACATAAATAATGCCTCGTCACCGCTCGATTGACGGCCAATCTACGGCGCTGGGTTCGAGCGGATCTTTTCGGTTTTAGGCGAGTCTCTCACAAGAGTCAGCAATTTCCCCCGATACAAATCACTCATTGTCGAAAACAATAAACACAAAGACCGAGAGCACTCATTCCCGCCTTTTTTGTGCTCGCCCTCTGATGAATAAACACGATCGTGGTTCGCGGATTTCTTCTTTAGTTTTTTTTCATCAAGGTCGGATCGAATTCGATATTCTCGGCTCGAGAGACTTCATAATTAGCTTCAGTTTTTCGCGCTCAAAACAAACGTCAAAAACAGCGGAACTCCAAGGATTCCTCCTTTCCGCTTCTTTTGCACAAGTTTGTTGATACATTCACAGGCGTGTTCACCCGAAGTTTATAACTGTTTGTAGAAATTCTCTAGTTTAGTTTTTTGGAACAGGCTGCCGCCGCCGCCGACGTCGCCGACGCGCATACTTTGAATACCAAGGAGGCAGCCGAGAGAAGAGAAGATCCTAAAAATGAAGAAGGAAAGAGAAGGCACCCATTCTGAAACAGCAGTAATTATGGGTGTCCCAAAGTTGAACTAGTTTCAACGCCCTTTCTCAAATATGTCCGCTCGCGTTTCCGTCACGACCGACGCAATCGATTGAGCTCTTTTGACCCGCGACAGCTGACTACTGTGCAGCACCGGTCGTGCTCGATTACCGGGGTGGAAAATTTGAAGAGAAAAAAGGAGAGGGAAAACTGTCGCTGAAAATCACGAGACTTGCGATGAATCGAGTGAAAATTATGAGCAGATGGGGCGCCATGAAGCTGAGGTCAATCCCGAAACAAGGCCTCCCCCCGGGTATGAAACTTCAGATGTTATTTATTGGTCAGAAATTTTTGAGAGAATGAAACTGTGATCCCGATTTCCGAGGAAAGAAAACTAGACTCAGCCGAGATAGCGATTTTCAAGTGACCTGAGAGATCGTGTGGGGCAACCGAGCTGAGGACACTAGATTTCCGATGTAACCTCGTCTGAATGAGTTGAACTGCGACCCGAAGTGAACCCGCTTGGCTCTGATTGAGAGATTTCTCCTGTGATAGAGATCCACAATAGTCGGAATTACTTGGGTGGCTACGGTTGCTCGAACAAACGTCGGCGTCTTATTAGATGGCCGAGCGTCACTGAACTTGGCCGTTCAACCCGACAGACTCACTCCCCCGCTTGAACGAAATGACACTAAATCGCGACGAACGTTCGAGAATCGTTTTGGTTGAAACGTCGCTCACGCGGTCGATATTACATAGCACGCTCCACACATGCCCTTACTAGTTATGCACGGTTGGTGAATTTGTGGACGCACATTCCAGTCTCGAACTATTCGCAATGATTCCGGTTTCTTCTCATGGTTTCACGGTTTTCCCGTTCGGATTGATACTCTAACACTGTGCGTAATGAGCTGCAACACTTCAGACATCGTCTCCACTTGGGCTCACGGAGTAATCGTGGTCTATTAGAATGTGGACCACCCTCGACCGCCCATTTTTGAAAGCCCAAGTGACCGAGACCCAAATGTGCTTCGCGTATTCGCGGAAATCAAACTTCAGAGCTAACTTCTCTCGTGAACAATCTTTCTCTCTGGCTAACCCGTCGTCGTCGTGGTCTTTTTTTCTCCGCGGCCGTCTCGCTCTCAGAAACCCCGCAGAGTCTTTGAGTTGTTAACCGCGCGACAGCTACACGATTTGGCAATTTCTCCGATACTTCCTCAGCTCTGAAAAGAAATGAAGAGACTTCTTAACAGGCGAGATCTCCGAGACGACAAAGAGAGGACGTAACGCTCGACTGCACTGCCGTGTTGGACAGGGTTCGGTCCGCACCGTTGATCTGCAAGACTGGAGCTCGGAACCGGAGTTCTTTCTCGGTGCCACAATAGTTGGAGGAGATCATCAGAGCGCAGTTAAGCTTTTGTGAGCGACCTGTTGGCCGCGCGTATTGTATCAACACGAATTCCTGAACACGATCGTTTATTCGATACGACACCGTACACGAAGGGATAGGGCCGGAGCGAGAGATTTGCGACAAACGAGAGAGTGACAAGAAGGCAATACATTAGAGACTTGTTCGATATAGCCGTCAATCGGAGCCGAGCAACGATTCTTTTGGTGCCACTTTTGATTTGAAAATAATGACCAGAATCGAACACGAGTCTCTCGGAAACTCGACGACAAATCGCGTTCTGTCCGACTGCAACAAGTGCCGAGTGGTCCGTGAACGATCGTGGAACAAACCTGATCAGCCAACTGATTGTATCGACTTCCAACTCGAAAGTTACTCTCGCTGAGAGAGCGATGCGTTGGGAGTCCTGGAACGATCGTATTGTAATTCTGGAAACATATTTCAAAGTTCTTTTCATTCGTGGACAACGCCGGCTGCAAACATCTGATGATCGGTGCGAGTTCGAAGTCGCTGTTCGACAACGTGAGGGGTCGGCTATCGCCTGGAGTTCTGTCTTTTGGAAACATAGATGACGAGAAGTGAACCACGCGTGAGTTACGAAGCTGAGCAGACCGATAAGAGATATAAACCGAAAATGTTCAACACAGGCCTACAGCGTCGAGACCACCCTTGGTCTCGACTATTTAATGCCTGTAACTGAGCAGGGTAGAGGAACCACAATAGAGCGGCGAACACTCACTCCCACGAAGTTGGCCACACATTTCTTTGCATTCTTCAGCCGTCGGAAAAAGTGCGACATCGTTGCCTACAGGGGCCACTAGCACCACACTAGGCCGACGACGACGACATCCTGGAACTTCATTGTATTCATTCTATGCGCGAATATCGAACCGACTGAAGGACTCGACGACTGCGCAGTATCTTATCTCGAGAAGCGATCGATCGATCGTGTTGCATTGTCGCCTCGAGCTTTGAGAGAGAGAGATAGATAGAGATAACGGACTCACACATTCGAACAAACACTGACCATAGAAGATAGCAGAGGTTTGGGAAGAGGAAAGCCGAGGACAATGTAGGCGACATATGGTCGACTTATAAGGCTCCAACAACTCGCAAATTGCTGATTTCCAGCACTCGATAAGGAAGCACTCGTTCATGTGGTGGAAGAAGGCAACAATGGGTCATGTGCGCATACCGGAGATGCCACTGACGGATAGCGGCCTGAGACCTGGTGTTGACATCGAACGGCAGAAAGAACAAATTCCTCAATACTTAATGTCACATAATTCGTCGGTAGGCATTAACAGCCGGTCGCTCGCTCGGTTTCTCGTCGTTTGATGAGGCGGTGGCTGTTGTTGAGTGAGTCTGCCGACGACCGACCGATCGGACAGAATTATAGAAAGAGATACGGAGTGGAAAATCCATTCGGGTTCGCTATTTCGTCCACTACTCAGCAATTAGGACAGCGGGGCTTAACGGTGGCGGCGGCGGCGGCGGCTGCGAATGACGATGGGCAAAGTCTATGAGAGGCTACTGGTTGACATTTCATAGGTTGTTGTTCATTGAAGATTTTCTCTTAAGGTGTCGTTGCTTCGTGGAGCCGTTCTTTTTCGATCCGTCGACGACCGTCCTTCGATCCGTGTGTCCGAAGTCTTGAGTCAAGTGAAGTCGAGGAGTCGACTCCGAGCCATGAGAGGTGCACATTCGTTAAATGCCATTCTACGCAAAGCGCGTCATACAAGAGACGGAAAGATTGCTAACTGAAAGAATACAGAGAGAGAAAAATATGCGGGAGGTAGCTACCTCCGAGCAGCAGTTTGTCGATTTCATGACGAAGTTCAGCTATCAAGCGGCTGGGCTTCTGAATGGGAGCCATTGGATGCTGATAGTTGATTCCGTTAGACTTCGGTGTCTCAAAGGTTCTCAGATCGAACACTGTCCTCATTCTCCGCCAAAGAGTTGAGGAATGAGAAACTCATAGAGTTTCAATTCATCGGAAATCAACTCGTGAGACGAATCGGGAAAAACTCCGCGAGTTCGACACTTCGAGTAAAGTTTCCTGATGCTTGGAAAGCTCTTGACGATCGGACCGGAACACTCAAAACAGGAATTATCCCCTTAGACATTTCCGCGCCAGGGCAGCCATTCCAGTATTCCAGCACACTATGGTGAGAGATTCCATTTCATCACCGATTCCTCTGCCGCGAGAACATTGTCCGGAATCCTATTCATTTCTCAATTGAACTCACTTCCGCCTTTTACAAGAAACGAATTTGAAGTTCGCATTTTGAGTTTCTCACTCATTGAAAGCAATCTCGTTCCACTCGGAACGTTTTTTCTCGATGAGATTTCGTCCGGCGTGGAATCTTCTCGGGAACTCGTTCTACGAACAATGAAGTCGATATTTTTAAACGAATCCCGGGATCTACCGTCGCAATGATCGTTTCCAGCGAAGCGATTTCCGCCGAATTTAGATCTCTTCAAAGATTCCGCCGAATAATACCGATAACGAGGCTGAATCCGTTCGCGTTTCGAAGATGGATTCGCCGCGGGCCAGATTTTCTGAAGGCAAGCAAGCCCACCGGCGAGCACCTCGGAGCGGTACTCTCGTTAGCGTAAGATTTCCTTCGTTCCCCCTCTGGAAATAATTGAAGAAATCCTCGTGGGACGAATTAGAGGAGTTTTTCACAGAGCAAGAGCAGCGGGGAAACCGTAGGGATTGTGGCTCGAAGAAAGATTGAGAGGGCCGCTATTTTTCGGTGTATTTCTTTTTAATGAGGAAAATCCCGTGCGGTATTTGGTTGCGATGGTTAATCGCATGATAAAATTATCCGACAATCATTCACACGCTGACAACCGCCGCGGATTCCGCTCCACCGACGACGTCAACGAAGAAGACGACGACTGTCGGAGACGTTTTCGTCGTCGTGGTCTACGTCGCCGCCGACGCCGACATTCTGAACTTGCCACCGGGGAAGTCATTAGCCAGCCAGTCAGTCAGTCAGTCAGTGGACCGGCCGGTCTTCGGGAAAGACACTGAGTTGGAGGCGAAACAGTCGTGGTCGAAACTGCGGGGAGTCATGTAAATCAATGTGTAACAACCACGACAACAACGGCAAGCATGTAACAAGCATGTAAACGATGCCGCCGGTCGGCCGGCCGGCCGATCGATCGGCGGCTCGCTCGCTGACTGACTGAGTGGGAGCGATCTGTTCATCTCAGCGCACCGATCGAGAAGGTCCGAAGGGAGGCAAAGGTCCAAATGTCACAAATGGCGGGGGTTGTCGGGCTCTGTCTCCCTGCTGGGTGGCTAAATTTCGATCTTGGGGCGTCCGCAAGTTCTTCGCTGATGTTTTGAGGTCTGCTTCGAAAGAGTCGATATTTCTCCACTGATTGACTACGATTCTCGGTTCGGAAGGAATCACGGACTAGGTTCGAGAACGAAACGGAACCGGTTTGCCTGGAAGTCGTCGGATCAACCGAATTCCGGAAATATCCTCCAGAAACTCGGGAGATTGCAGCGTTGTGTTCAGGTTCCATTGTTCTCGAGACGAGGTGGGAATTCCACGGGCATGAACGTGAGTTGGATGTGTAAGATCCGAGAGGACACCGAATCGTTCTCACCCCGTCCTACTTTCCACCTGGTCCCGATCGACTCCCGACTCAAGGGGCTGGGAGAGTTATTGGGAGACATTGTAATGATGGGAATGAATGCCTCCACGCGGCGTACGGCAATGGGTCCGCAACGCACGACTCAAATATGCGAGACATGGTTGCACCGCGGGATAACCCCCACGAATGTTTGCTGAGCTTAAAAGTTTGGAGGCAACAAAAGCTTTCTCAAACGAGGGATCAGAAACTCGCCTCTACACCGTGAAAGACGACGTTTGAACCGCTAAACTAAGCAAAGTAGTTTGACAAACATCGGGATACGAATATCACGATTTTCTCAGAAGATTTCCGTTGCAGGTCGACAAGTTGCACGGCTTCCAGTGTGGTCGAGGCTTTGAACTCGGTCGAGATGTTTCAATAAATTCCTGATGAGAAATCGGAACGGACGTGCGCCGCTCCGAGAATTTAGAGACGAATTTGTAATGCTTTCAGCTGGGGAATTCATTTTTTTTTGTTTTGGGAGCTCCCGCTGCTCTAGCACCACCACCACCCACTTAAATGTCTCGCAACTGAATGGATCATCGGCGTTAAAGAGGAGACGGCGGCAACGCGGCAATGGTTCGAATGGTTGTTACCCAAAGTCGAAACGGACGAAGAATTCTTCAAATTCTCACCGACGCTCATCAATAACGCCAAACGTCCAGCAGTCATCCAGCTAGCTGGCTGGCTGGCTGGCCTGCCTGCCTAACTCAGTGGCGGCTCGTCCTTCGACCGACGAGATCTCTGCTTAGCAGAGTAACGAGGCGACAATCAGGATACTATTACACTCGCGGTTCTAACCCCTCATCTCTCGCTGTAGGGCTCACGATCTTTGATTGAAAAGCATCTCTATCGTTCAGAGTTGAAAACGATGGCAACGCATCTCTAGACGCTAACGATCAGGTTTGGTGAACCTGTTGAATGTGTTTAGCTGATAGTCAACAGGAAGCATGGGGCGAACGTTTTGGTGTCTTGTCATGTGTTGGAAATATTTAGACAACTCAAAGAAAAACCATGTTTTGTGTGTTTTCACTTCGTTTTCTGCTTCTCTTCTTCCAGCTTCGAGTTCCTTTCAGCGATCGACGAGATGTGGTTTGTCTAGAAATAGAACGAGAACCCTGTCTTGAGAAACGCTCGAGAGCAGCATTTGTTCGGGGATTAGCTGTGGTGCCATGTTTATCGTTAACGCCTCTTGAGTGAACGGAGCAGATGTCTTTGCCATTCCGGAGTCAAAGATTTGGTTTGAGACTTCCGGAAAACATGGCAAATCCCTCCCTCTCTCCTTCCTTTCCATTTGAGTCTGTTTGAGGACAGTTGGGTCGCTCTCCCCGGCGCCTTCGTGCTATACTCATTGAGAACCTATCCTAGGGCGACCGAAAGTCTTTCTTCTCTACTTGAGACGGAGAAGTTTTCGTCCATTCTCGAAGACAGTCCTTCCTGTAACCTGTTTCGGTAGTTGGAAGATCGATACTTGGGTCTGAATGGACTGATTGTGAGGAACCCTTTCCAGCTTTGCGCCGTCACTCAGTTCCGTGTAGATGCGGCACCTCTATCGGTCACATCGCAAGTCGAGTCCAGTTTTCTTGAATCGATTGAATCTATCGAAGTGAAAACAAACTATTACTTCTTTCCTCGACACCGTTTTTGTTGTTTCGAATACTGAACGCTCTCTTTCTCTTGCGTTCCGAGGCTGAAACGCGAGTGCTTTAGGGATTCGCGGTCAGAAACGAAAATTCTCGGAGGAGAGCTCGATGTCGGTCCAGGAGGGGAGGTCAGAATCATCGAGGGAGGAACAGAACCAGAAAAGGACGGCGAGCCAGAGCTCGTCCGTCAGTCAGTCAAGAAGGCAGTTGTAAATGTCACTGCGCGGTGCCTTATTCCTACAGAGCCGCTAATCCCAGATCTGATCCCGGCAACAGATGGAAGCGGCAGAAGACGACAACAGCGACGACGGCGACGGCCACCGCCGCCGCTGCCGCAGTGAACGAGAAGATGGAGGAAAAAAGAAGAAGAGGCCTTTTGAGCTTAACATCCTTTAGAAGAAACGAAGATAGACGAAAAATCCACATTGACAACATTGGGCTCTCTCATCCGATCCATGCTTACTAAGTCGTGTCTTTCGTATCAGCTGGGAGAGCTCGTTTCGCTGCTTTGGTTCCGCTGAAAGCACCGAAATATTCTTTCAATTCGAATTCCTTCAAATTTTCACGTTCCCAGAAGTCGTCTCATCGACTTTGAATTCGGGCTTTTCCGAAATCAATTCCAGAATCGAGGAGGGACGAACGGATCTGAGGCGGGTGGGGTGAGTCATCTTAGATATTCCGCGCCTGCCGAAACAATGCATCGCCAGTGCATTATGCAGAAGAATGTCTTCGGATCCAGATTTCGCGGCAGTGTCTAGCTAACCCGCTCGCTCCTTCTAGCGCAATCGTTCGTAGCGTTCAATAGGGAAGGATTTACAACGGACTTCGAACAATGGCAGCATGGAAAAAAGAAGTCGGCGGGAGCGGGAACGTTAAATGGCTTGACGGCGGTACCGTCACTTATACGGGAAACGTAAATGGACAGAAACACACAGACACAGGAGTCGCTCGGACAGAACGACTCTATCTTGCACGAACGTAAATCTCCGCTGAAAAGTGGTATTTTCTTTTCCTTTTTCTTATGAGGGTTACCCGCCTGTTTGTTGGCTTGCTGCCTTTCTCGTCGGCCGTCCATCCTTTCAATCGTTCGTTTACCGAGAGTCAATATTCGCGCAGTGCGGTCGTGTGGAATTCCTCGAGCCCGTATGGCTGCAGCCTTCTAGGCCAGGCCGACTCTTCAACTACGGTTTCTGGCCGGCCGGCCGGTCGGCCGGTGGGGGGTCGTCAGCTATGCACATGGTCGACTTTTGTCGTACGCGCCGATTCAGCTTCTCGATACACTACAGGCGGTAGGTCGTGGTCACGCTACGTTCGAAACGGCACCTGGACTTTAGGATCCTGAGCCGAGTCGAGAATCCCAGAGCTGGAAGTTGAACGTGTACGCGCGCGACACATGACTTTCCTTCATTTTCAGCATAAACATATCTTTCTGCAAAATGAAAAGAGAACACGTTCTTGATTTGACGGACCGCCCATCGAGATAATTTCGGGCATTCGCTTGGGTGGATTCGCAAACAAGAAACAAAAAAAAAAGAGTGAGCTGGAGGAACGAAACGAAAAGCAGAGAAAAGGCGTCATGAGTGTATCAACACGTTTTGTCGAGACGTTCCGAGATTCTTAGGCGCGACGTTATGGTGTCTGCTGTCTGGATTTGTTGCCACTTCTCAGATCTTCGAACCGCGGACGAGTGCCCGTCTGACTCTCGACCATATCTTGAGACTTCTTTAGCATCACGAAATATCGAATTAATAAAGTATTCCGTCACCCCGCGGAAGCCTGAAATAGTTCAAACCCTTCCCATGTGATTCAATGGACGTTCGATGAATCTAGAACTTTCGGAAGACTCTCGAACAAGTGATCGATCAGAATCGGATGCATGAAGCCATGATTAACGCGGTTGGCCGATTCCCGAGAAATCAAGGCACCGTAAGAACAAAGCAAAGCTGTTTCGCTTCTCGGACTCATCCACAACTCGATTTCGAGCCCTTTGTCTCCCTCGAGAATTCGGTTTGATCTTCGACTTATCGATTCAGCCCCATCTGTTCCGCGTTTCAGTGTTCGCCACCGCGCGCTCATGTGCGGGCAAATCCCGGCAAGTTGCTTGGTTGCCCGGTCCGAGCGCGATCACACAACAACAATCATCTGAGTCAGCATCGGATCGGAGGGAAGCTGAGGTTCGTTGTTTCGTGTGAGGTCGATGTTGAGCAGCCACCCTCGAGCGCAGGGGGCTGTGAGACCCGGGAAGCGGAGTTTTGCACACCTGAGAAAGCTGAGCAGGAGGAATGTTGGATCTTTTGCGGAGCCGAACGGGTGTCAATCATGGCCGTACAAGTGCAGACATGTTCCTCGGGGGGAATTCCCCCTGGTTCAGCTGGAGAGGCGATTGAGAGCGTCCGGGAAATCGAGGTTCAGAAGATGGTGTTTTCCAGTGGAGCTTGAATCCCGGTTGAAAATCCACTTCTGGGCGGACGAGGAGATGGAAGAAAGACGGGAATGAAGAGTCCGGAGAGTGGATAAGGTTTCGGGCGAAGGACCGCATTGTTCTAATTGGCTGTTCTGTTGGCTCAGAGTTACGGAGTTGCCACTCAAGCGATAGCTGTGGAAGTAGATTAGATAAATGCGCGCCTCTTCTCGACTTCATTGGCTGCTTAGTCGGCGTTGTGGATGTGCTTCGGTAATGGTCGATGAGGAGGTGGTGGTGGTGGCAGAAGACGTGCAGTGAGGCCGAAAACGCTCTAAAATACATTTATTTTCCTTATTCAGAAGTGAACTGAGCTGAACTCGGCATCGTTCAAGGCGAAAATCGTAGGCGGCGACGCACTTCATGCCATTCGTATGTGTGTCGACAGAAGTTTCCGAATTTGCGCCAGTAACCAGATACGACACTCTCCCACCACAGGACTTTGTTTTCGATCAGTTGATGCTGCCGTCGCAACCCTGGTCAGGTCGAGAACGAGAATGTTTTGGGTGATGTCTATCAAGGAACGTCTGAACTTGTAGTCCGGACTTCGGGATGCAGAGTTTGTTGTGAAGAGACGAGGTCTGTGTTCTTTATTTTGCTCATATCCATCGACAATGTAGACGGATTGTCGTTTGCTCGCTAATCCTCGTTTTCTTGGATGCCTTTCCGTCCGTTCCTGATTCTGAAGCACTATCGTCCAAGAAGAGAGAAATGAAGCGATGGAACAGAAGTCGAGAAGACCGCTTGAGTCCAGAGACAGTTCGGGCGACAAACAGTAGGAAAAATGAGCTTCAGAAAGCCCATTTTGTTGTTTCTCACTGAATGAGGGGGCGATTCAGAGAATTTACTCGAGCGCGTGTTCGGTCTATGAGGCCGCAGCAGGATCGGCGGCGGCAACGACATACGGTAGGTGATGGTCTTCGTACCATATGGATGCCTGTGACGGAAACGGTGGACTACCTATATCATGGGGAGAAAACGAAAAAGAAGGAGCAGCGAAAGAATGGCTCGCAGACGATGTGCCAGACTCACTGCATGTTCGGCGAATTTGATGACGCACACTCTGTCAGACAACACCGGCGACCGACGGCTAACTAAGACCGGGCCGGCTAAGATGACGATGAGCTCGGCATACTTGGGCTTCCAGTCGTCGTCGCTCGGGCCTCGTTAATTGCAGGTTACGAAAGCGCGAAGCTACTTAAGTGAGTCGGTAAGGTACAAAAATGGGCTACTACTACATCAAATGATACCAGGAAACTTTCACCTTGATCCTTCCTAGTGCCTGCCGGAGTAATTCCAAGCTCGAAGACTTATTAGCGAACGGGGTCGAGGATTCGATCATCTTCCACGGACGAATATGTCTGATGGGGGAATTTTTCCTCAGGAATTTTCCTCCAGATAGGAGGCTCTGGCTTCTGGGGAGGGAGGAATGAAGCTTCTCCTCGAATCGACTTCCCTCCGATGGCATTTCCGATCGTAGTTGAAAAGACAATTCCCGTCTCGAAGTCGAACACACCTCCTCTGGCGTTCCCGTTGGCGCTTGCCTTCGGTTCACAATAAAGCCGTATCTCTCGGAGATAGCGGATGACCGAGGTTAAAGGTTAGCTGTGCGCCTTATTTTTGCCGAGCGCGGCGTCCACAGCAATGGAATGAGGACAAAATATCAACCTGTACTAGCCTCAAGAAAGCCTGAAGTTCCAGCTGTGCCGAAGTTCACTTGCTCGCCTTCATGTACGCTGTTTATTTCCGACAGCGGTTCACTTACGATAAACATCTACGGGAACGGCGTTTCGGTATCTCACCGATGGGAGGCGCTCGATGCGCATTCCTGCTCCTCCCTTTCTTCTCGGACCTCTTAAAAGCAGAAGTCGGTGCTTCGGAGCGACATTCCTGCCGATCGCCCCAACTTGAACGTAGTCGCTCCGAACGAAACGAAAATTTCAGACAGTGAAGCAGTCAGAGAGTTGAGTGACAACCCGTGAATTTCTGACACTTTCCCAACTCGCTTGAGAAACTTTCTCAAAACCCAACTCGATGCTCGATCGGATACCAGAAGTGAACGAGTGTTCGATGAAGGAGTTTTGTGTCAGCAACGTCTTCTAGTGCCCGTGGAAACGAAGAGACGAGTGCGTGCGTGCGTGCGTGCGTGATTTATTGGATGCCGAAACTTTCGTCTGAGATTGTGTGTCGTTCAACAAACATTGACTTTGGACAAGATGTCGTACTACGTCGATAGAATGCCCACCTATCAGCCGAACACCATGGTCTATCCCGACCAACGAGTGGAATCCATTTACGCCGAAGTGATCGAGCCGGCGAAATCCTCGTCCAACAAGAAGTACATTGCAGCTGTTGTAGCCGCCCTGTTGCTCGTCGTTGTCTCGGTAGCGATGACGCTCTTGATCCTGTCCGGTGCCTTCAACCAAACGCAGCCGGAGCCCGTTTTAGGTCGCGCTGAACAACTGATTGAATCTACCCAAGTGCCGTTACCTCGGGTGAACAGCTACGTCGTCGTGAGCAAGCAACCTCAGCCCCGAAAGCCGATAGCGCTCCGTCAACTGCGATACAACCGTATGAGCAGCACGGTCGAAACGCCGGTGCCAACGACGGCCGAGCCCGTGTCGCAGCTTCCTGCTGTGAACGGGATCTTCTGGAGCGATGCTGCCGAATCTTCGGTGCCCGCCGGTTTTCATTCTCGCCAGGCGTCGCATTGGAAAGCGGCTGTCAAGGCGGCCACGATTGTTGACATCCGCGAAGGTTGTGGACGAATGCAGAACCGTCTCGTGGAGCTCAACGACCAAGTGCTCTCGTGCGCTCGCTACCGCCAGAACAACGACCAGATGCAGGGCGAATTATTTTCGTTCTACCTCGCTCAGCTGCTCGGAATTCCAAACGTCGTGCCGGTGGTGGCGACCCGCGCTGTTGGTAAACAGTGGTCGGACGTCACCCCAAAGATCCAGCAGGCTCGCTGGCAACCCAGCCGACCCGTGCTTCTGTCTCGCTATATCGACGGTCTGGAGCCGGCTTTCATTCCCGAGATGCTCCGCGACAAGAATCGTCACCTCCACCCCTCCGACGTCAAGAACATGACGAGATCTCAAATCCAGGAGCTGGTCCAGTGGTCGGACCTCATTCTGTTCGACTACATCACCGCCAACCTCGACCGGGTCGTCAACAACCTGTACAACCTGCAGTGGAACCCTGACATGATGTCTTCGCCCGCCCACAACCTCCTGCGCAACCCGAAAACCGGACTCCTGGTGTTCGTCGACAACGAGTCCGGACTGGTGCACGGCTACAGACTCCTCGAGAAGTACAACGTCTACCACAAGAGCCTCCTGCAAGCGCTGTGCGTCTTCCGAAAGCAGACCATCGCTTCCATCAGACGTCTCGTGAATCTTTCCCCGGAGGAGTTGGCCCAGCTCCTGCAGAGGTCGTTCCAGGCGAACTCGCCCAACATGGACGGCTACCTGCCCTTCCTCCCCCACAAATCCATCGACATCCTCAGGCAGCGATTGCGGCACGTTGAGGAGCAGGTGGAGAAGTGCGAAGCCCAATACACTCCGTTGTAGATGGCTTCGTGATGTACATAGAGATGTATTTATAATAATATACTATGTTTCGTTAGGAATGTGAATTGCAAGCTTTCGAAGAGGAATCAGGCTCCCACGACGAATGTAGAAAGAGAGAGAGAGCCGCGAGGATTAGGTCACATTGTTAAGGCTGTGGGCCTTTGTGAAATATGTACATAGCTCTAGATTCAGACGAAGTTTACAAGCTGGAGTCTCGACTGTTTTCCCCGTTTCTCGTGTGCGATTCTCCCTTCTGGGAACGATCCCTTCCTCAGTCGTTCTCCGAAGGTTTGGAGGAGACCTTCGTGCAGACGATGTCCTCCGCGGCACCCCCGGCATCCGGTACGTTTCCGGCTCCTTCTAGTTGACTACCCTGTCGTGTCTGTCTCAGTTACTTGACTAGGATCTTAGCTGCCCGGCTGGTCGGACCGCTGCCTGACTGACTGCTATCCGAACACCCGCATCTGATCGCAGGTGCATTCCTCTCTAAACTACGGTGGCGGCGGCGGCGGTGGTGGTGGTGGCGACGACGAAGACCTTCGCCGAAGAGAAACTTCGCCCCCGGAGAAGAGTCGAGAAGGAAGAGAAGCTTCAGCCCATGTTCTCAAAAATCGCTTGGAGTTGAATTCCTGCGCAGCGGTGGTTCATACACACACAGCGACCGTCGCCGAAATCGAACTAGGAGAGAAAAAGTAGCAACGACGAAAGAGAGGGAAAAACAGAAGAATGAGCATGAGAAGATATGGCCATGAAAGCGGGTGGTATGAACCCGCAGCTCGCCTTAATATATGTCGCTAGTCATCCTCCCATGTGGGACGCGCTATGAGCACAAATATGTATCTACAACTCAACTAGCCAGGAAGTGTGGTCTCTTGCTTTTGAGACAACGGTGATGATGTGAAGTGGTCGACTTTGCCTTAAACTTGTGTAATGAAAACATGTAAATTATAGTGAAAGTGAAATAAAACTCGAGCAAAAAAGAATGAATGACAATGCTACTGAAGTAGCGTAACCGTAAACCTTGTGTGTTTCATGAAATTCAAAAATCTAGCTAAATATTCGAAATCAACCATTATCCAGCGATCTTGACCATCTCGTCCTTTCTTTTTTTCTTTTCTTTCTTTCTTGGAATTGGGGGTTCGTATGTCGATAGCGACAAGGGAAACTTGGAGGAGTTTGAAGGTGTTAATGACCAATGATAGGAAGGAATGGTGGAGATAATTACAATTTGACAAAATGATGGAATTTTGTAAAAGATCAAGCGTGAGAATATGGAACTATTTTTGAGACTAAATAAGGGATCGTGCATGATGGAAGGTTTGAAAGGATTCCACAGGCTGGTTGGAGACCCTGCTTAAAAATGCCTAACACTTGTCTTGACGGTAGCACGCGTCGAGCGCAGAAAACGTCAAAAATGACAATTCGACACGGCGAGGAGCACTTTATTCTCAAACGCGGTCGACCAAGTAAAAAACTCAGCGGCAAAAACTCTTCTGGGGACATAATCGGATGACGGCGTGAGGCGATCAATGAAGTAGATTTGTTCGTTTCGTTTTCGCTCTCGTAACATCCAAACGAGCAGTCAAATCTGTGGATCTCTTATCGATGATTACTCGTTAGTCTGTCGGATCGTTTTTTCCGCTCGGCATGCCGTGCTAGAATAACGAGGTTTGTTGGAGCTCTCACTTTCTCCGAGTGAGTGAGTGAGTGAGCTAAGACCTTGCCGCCGCCGTAGAAGTCGTCTTAGTTGTCGTGTGGGGCACCTGAAGCCAGAGCCGAAAGTTTTGTCGTAAAACCTACTTTGTCACGAAAGCTGCTCTGACAAAGGCATAAGTTTGTGAGTCATTTGTACAGATCAGACTCCGCTTGTTGAGAACTCGTTTCGGCTGGCGGCGGCCGTCGTTGTTGATCGAGTGTGGTCGATCGTTTGGTGAATGAACGCACGTTTTCCATCTATCCACACTTTCATTCATCCGATATTCATCCATCCACCCATCGACCCACGTTTCGTTGATCCATCTGTGATCGGCGGCCATGTTTACGTTAAAAACGTGGATTACACCGACTCAGATCGAGACTCTCGTTCGTTCAGTTCCTCACTGTCTCGTATCGTTTCTTGGTTCGTACGTTTTTCGTGGCTCTAAAACGGGATCCATAGTGGGAGATCGTGAGTAGCCAATCTGTGCCGTTGTTGCTGAGGCAGTTTTGAAGTAATTTGGCTTCGATTCGTTCCTGCTCAGCATCGGCGGCAGTGTGTGTGAGCGAACAACGAGAGAAGACTCTCCTGCCTACCGAAGTCACGAAGCGGGGGAGGCTGACTGAGGAAGATCGCACTTGTTCAACAATTTGCCCAAATTGCTTCCCGGGCTACCTAACGATACATTACGTGGATTGCCGCGAGTGTAACCGCCGCCCATCAATCGTACAAACATCGGATCTGAACCCTGACCGCATCGAACTCGGCGTCCATATCGGAAAGTGTTTGATGGTCGCTGATTTCCTCCATATGATTTCATCTCAGCAACTACCATAGCTTCCAATCCGCATCTCGAAAGCTTCACCTAGAGTTCTCCGACTCAGATCGTTCGTCTGTTGTTCGACATCTGAACTATTCGCTTTCGCTGAGTTTCTGATATCATCTTCTTCTCAGCAATCTAATCCGTTATGACCCCGGGAATTCCTTCAGAACTCCCCGGTCCGAACACCAAAACGAATCCGAGACAGAATCGAATCGGCAACAAGCTGCCAGCCGCTCTGGATGCCGTCCGGCATTTCAGCGTCCGATCGGCCGGAGTGAAGATCGAGCCGACCTGAGCTGAACCCGAACCCTACCTAATTCCGCTCGATTCCTGGGAGAGCTCGCGCTCATTCCGCGATGTTAATGGAATTATGAGACACCATTGAGGACGAAGACTCGAGTGTAAAATGGACGGAAGCAACAAGCCGTCCTCGTCGGCGAAGTGGGCGACACCTTGAAGCATATGTGTTTCTCGTCGAGGGAAAGGAAAACCGATAATAAAGATAACGATAATTAAAATCGTAAGACGGAAGGTAATCGTTTCAAGAAGTCGAGCTGTTCGATGTCGGGCCCTGTGAAATTTCGATCGACACAGACGAGGTGTGAGCATATGAAAAACAAAGTGTGGATCCAATTTAGAGGCCGCCATGTCTTGAAGGTGAACAAGAAGAAGCAGCAGCGAGAGAAAAATTATTAAAAGTCTTATTGGAGCCGACTGAAGTGAGTGCGTCCATTTTGGGAGGTGGCTGAGAACACAACGTTGTAAAATGAACGGAGACAGAGGTATTCAAAAAATTCGGTCAACAACTTGTCCGCTACGAGCTGCAACATGCACTTGAAGACCTCATCCGCTTGTCTCATGATGTCAACTTGAGTTCGCGGGTCTTCGAAGTTGTCACCATCGGTTCTTGATCGTCCTGCTCGTCGATCGTCGATTCGCCCGCACATGGGCTCACTGAGGAGGGATAATTAGCGTTAGTGAAACTGGTTCCGTTCCGCGTTAAAGATTACGCTTACTTACACCCGGAAAATGAAGTGTTATTTCCTCATTCTAAACCTCCTCAGATCAGAAGATTTCGTGATTTCAGGCAAGAAAGGGGTCTCGTGCCGATTCTCGAGGAAAACCTGAAACTTGATCCGTTTGCCGGCCGGCTGACGTCATTCATTGAGCGGATGACTTTTGAAACGTTGTGGCGCCGCCGTTCACTGCCAGCAAACTCAGCTTTCAAGAGTCGGAACCTCAGTTTTGGGTCCTCTTCCTTTCTGCTACGCTTCCCGGCTCAGTTTAAGACCCTCAGAATAGTTAATAGACTGCGAGGAGCTTTTTGTCTGCGCCTGACTAATATTTGGCAATTTCTTCTTGTTCACATAGATGGATGAATAACATCATTGCCTTACTTGTTCACTTGTCGGCCGACCGACCGACCGACCGGACGGACGGACGGCCTGCCTGCCCGTTTGTGTCCGTTCGTCCAGCCATCGGCACTCCCAGTCCGCCTTCTGAGATTAATCCGTTCGCAGAATGCACCACTATCCAGATGACGCCTCCCTTTACGGCAACAGCAGCAGCAGCAACAACAGCGAGGGCTTCAAGTACGGCGATAGCAGCAGCCGCCGCTACAGCAATCAAAGACAGGTTCCGTCAGTTTGAGTAATTTTTTTTCCGTGTTCTGGGGGTGAGTCTAGGACGGCTCCAGTTTGTTCCGCAATCGATTCGGCGGCCATTTGGAGTCCAGGATTGATTTAAACGATGATGATGATGATTTTGATTGAGGATGATTGCGCTGACCAGGCCTCCGATGAAGACAGTCCACGTTCTAGCATCCTCAATCGTCCGTCCCTCGAATCCTCAATCCTCGATTGTAACCGGATAGTTCTCTGTTTGCGCTTAGATTTGATTTGTGTCAGACACCGCCCTCACGAAGTACGTTAAATTGACAAAATACGAAAAGGTATTGGAGTAGAATGTTTCGATTATTATCGTTCATAGTTTTCGAGTTCCGAGGAAATTCAGCATTAGCATCGAACGGACGGACCGGTAATGGAAGCAGCTGATAAGGTACAATGAAGCGATGAAGGGGAAAAATGGTATTAATGCGCCTGACTCATGAATATTGATGACACAGAAGAGGAGAATTCACGTCCGCCCGTTCGTTGTCTCGCGAACATCTTCTGCATGCGCGATGATGACCAGTCAAACAAGCAGTAAAGTCTCCATCTTGTGTTGCCTTTTCCTGTTTCTTCATCTTGTTCAAAGTGGACGACGAACGCGACGAAGACGTCGACGTCATGCCCGTCGTCGTTTCGAACGTAGTCGCCAAACGAAGGACTGAAGAAAAAGTTCACTTCGGAGCTGAAGAGACGGAGTGATCAGACAAATTGGCCGCCATCACCCCACGGCAGTAGGGTTGGGCCTTTCTTCTCCGTGTTCTAATAGAGCCGGCCAGCCATCCGTCCGTCAGTCAGTCAGTCAGTCAGTCAGTCAGTCAGCGATCCAACTTTTTCTTTTGCTTGCTTGCTCACTCACGTACGAACTCCTCGTTTCCTGATCGCGGGTTTGCGGAGTACCTCGCTCAACAACTTGTTGCGACCTATCAGGACTTCGCCCATTTCATGTCCAGGACCGAATGTGAGGATTAAATTTCTCTTCGATTCTCCGGACATGACAAGCAGACAGATTTGTTTGTCAAAAGCGGTTCAGTTTTGGCTAAGTGAGGAACTGCAGACGTGAGGTCGAGAACCTTCCCATCGGGGACATCCATATCGACCACGAGTTCCCTCGAAGGGAATTTGCGACGTATCCAGATGGTGGAGGTACTCTATATTAGACGCAAGTGTGTGTAGAATCGCTTAAAAAGCAAGCGGTAGGTCAGTTTGAAGACTGGCATCGCCTAAAGAGAATGAAGCATCCGAGACGATATGGACCAGGATCTAGGTTCGCTCGGCGAAAATAAAATATGGTAGGAAGGTGTGGTGTCTATTTTGGCGTCGGTGCATCCGCCTGCTTGCCCGTGAGCTGGTGAGCAATGAGAAAAACATCCAACCATCGCAGCCGCTTCGTACTACAACACGGAACTTTGGGATCGTCTACTTGAACGCAACACCTACATTTAACATTTGTCGTGAAGCTTCAGCATTCGAAACAGATCTTAGTGCTCGTTGAACGAAGGTCCCGTGGTCTGGAAACGAGATTTCTGTTCTTCCCTCTCCTGAAATCGGTTTCCACATTTCTCCATTTTCCCTGCTCCTTGTTCTCAGCAGCGGAGACCAATCACAGGCGTGGTTATGGTCGTCCATTTCTTTCCAAAACGAGCGAACGACCGACCAAGAAGACGAGCACATGTTGCTCTCCTCCGTTGGCACCCACATGTTCGTGGCCCCCACCACACATGTGTGAATTTCGAGAGACACCGACTTTTCCATCGAGAACAGCACCTAGGGAACTAACGATCGGCGGTCAGACGATCCAATAGACATTTCTGTTGAGTCAAGGACAGGTATTCCGGAGACAGGTCGGTCGAAAAACATAAGAACCAAGCTCCTGAAACGGATTCCGCCAAAATAAAACGATACCGGCACTTGGATTCATGGGCTGTTCCGAATCGCCCGGGCAGAAGTGGGACGAATCATTTCCGAGGTTTCGATCTCGGCTTCTCTCCTTCTTCAAGCAACTGTTGCTTCGCTTGCTGGCGTTCCGAGTTCTTGCTTGCAACTCGACGATCAGGGATCGTCGGTGACTCATCGCACATTAAAACTTTGCAGATGGCTCGAAATGTCAATCGATTCGGTGTCTTTGATTTCGTTCGAAATCAAAACCCATAAACATTGTGAAAGTCTTCTGCCACCACCCTATAATTACGGAGTCGCTCGCCTGGCTGGCCGGTCTGGGTTTTCCTGTGGGGACCTTTATCGCCTCGATCTCGTAGCTCGCGAAAGAATCTAAGGCATTCTCAACAAATCCCCCGAAACTCTACTCGAACGGAAGTTCACAACCAAAAATCAGGTGGACCCATCGACCTCGAGAAGCGAGTTCTGGCCTCTCGCGTCCAGATCGCCGCCTTCGAATCTAGAACTAAAGTCGAGGCCATTCTTTTTCATACGGAGTCGTTCCAGCAATCACCGACATTTTCATGCTACGGATTCCGGAAAACAAATTTGACGATGAATTTTCGATTGGGGCAGAGGACGCCGTTGAGTTTTCTGAAGCGGAGTAGCGATGTAGGTGTTCCTCGCAGAACGAGTTTGCACCTGAGATTCGGAGGCCGCAGTAGCGTCGCTCGGTAACAACAACGAAGGCCGCCTCGTCTTCCCACGGTGTTTGAAACTGCTCAGCTCGGCTAAGAAGCTGAGGAATGCACACTCGTTCGGCCATGCACACAATCACCCCGTTTCGACCCGAGTCTACGGTCAATCCAGCGACGGCCTTTCTCTCTATCTCCCTCTTCTTTCTAGTTTCACTCTTCGTCTTCGCTGATGTCGTCGTTTCCTTAAGACATTCAGAACTGTGTGCGAAGGGTAACAGGGGTCCATGAAAGCTCCAATCTGTCCGCCTCCACATCGGTTGTGGCTTCCTGCTCTTACAATGACCAAGACAGTCACGGATTTTAAATCACGGATAGACAAACACGCACCTGATCTGGGAATCTATCGAGTAAGCTGAAACGAGCTCGGGGCCTGCCACCTCGACCACGTCCAGAACCGCGGGCGCGTCCTTTTTCGACTCCGGGGTATTTGCCAAAAATGTTTTTGTTGTTTATGTAGTCCCCTTTTAGTTGAGGATTGGACCCCGGAAGTCCAACGCAAGAACTTCCCCGAAATCCACGTTATCGCCTCAGTCATGGTGGAGAAAACCAGGTGTTTCAGAGAGAGCCGCACTCACTGTTGAAGTTACCTATTCGAGGATATCGACAGAATCGAGGATTTGACTATGATTCGCGCAGATCGGAGCGAGCATCACGCTTTTCCAGTGAGCTCAATTTGTCATCCGTCCAGAATAGTTTCCAAAACAGGGTGTGACCATAAAACAATCTGCGAAACTCAAGATGAGCTTGAATTCAGGCCGAAACTCTTTTCTGGGGAGTTTGTCACGTACGTTTCAATTCTCTCCCGCTCACAAGGGAACTTATAACTCATTGTCTTCTGTCGGCGTGAAGACGCGTGCGCCCCTGTTTTTCGTGGAGCAGAGACCTCGAATGAAATATCCGCTTGGAAAACTAGTTACATGAAGTCTGCTGCAGATTGGCTGATGTCGATACAAGACGAGCGCCCGATTTATTTCCTTTTTTTTACATCACATTTAAAATTTAGTAAAACGCTGACTATCTCTTCGACCGATCTCCGTCACGAACTTCACTTGGCAAATGTCGTCGGAGAGCAACGAGAAAAAGGGATCCTATCGTTCATTTCTCTCGCTGGATCTGCTGTTGAACTGCGGGCGAATCCACACAACTAGCGACTTGGAGATCGACGGGATAAGAGAGACAACATGGGCGCGAGAGTACGAGACAGAAAAAAAGAAAAAGAGTCATAAAAGTGTTTAAACGAAACGCAAACATGCTCGGATTGAAAAGAAGGGGGCTCGAACGGTCTTTCACAGATGTTCACACGAGCAATCTGTGGATGGTCGGACGGAACGACAACCGGCGACAATAGTTTGTTTCAATTGACGTCCCGTCCGGCGCGCCGCCTAACCTGACAGCCGTGTGTGTCCATAAACGCAGGGGCTCCGGTCCGAACGAAAACCAGAGAAGAATAAGTTTGGTGACCGACGACAAATTGAGTTCAATGCACCATTCCAGCCTTGTTGCGGATTGTCCAACTGTGAAAATAGGTCTCCGTAAAGGAACAGCGAATATGTAATATGCGAGTTCGTGCGGTTCTCGGGATACACGCGCTGTAAATTGACTTTTTTTGGACCCGATCAGCAATGTTTTCGACCGTGGCAGCAATTGGAAACTATTTCGTTATTGACTATATGTCTGATTGCAGTCCAGAAAACCACCTGGCGCTGACCCGTGACATGAACAGGAGCTCAGTACCTCCATCAGGACAACATACGATTGGAAGCAACCTGAAATGCCTGCCGGAGCTTCTTCCAAGCTCCTCAGTCCGCTTCTGAATCGGCTTCGCCAAAACCCCAATGTCTGAGGTTGCACTCTGTTTCAGAGAAGTAGTTTTCTCCGACTGCAAAGCGCCCATCGAAGAGTGTGCAAGGTTCTTCAGATGCTGCCCTTGAAGTTTTTTTCCAAATGCGCAGTCGTCTCCTCCAATCCAGTGTGTACGAAGTTCTCTCGCTCAAGAAAAAGTCATAAAAACGAAATTCCTCACATGTCATTTCACATGGTTATCATCAACACCGAAAGAATGAATTCGGATGGGGAATCTGTCTGAAAACAGCCGCCACATCGACAGAGCTCGAAGCTGTGCCTACAAAAATCAGAGAGAGGTGAATGCAGCAGGGCGAGAGCAAGGCAGGCAGGCAGGTAGATACAGTTTGAAATCCGATACAGCCCCTCTCTTCAGTGGAGTTCCTCCGCAGTAGCAGAGCCTGAAGTAGCCAACGCAGAAAATGTCGAAGAGGCTAAGGATGTGTTTATCTTCCAATCAGTTGGAGATCACAGATAGACGGCTGTCCGACCCACGGACCGACTGCTGGAGTGGTTACCCGGTCTCGTTTTCGAGCTTTCATGGACGGCTTCAGTTGGCCATCGTCGTTAGAAGCTTCGGGCGACAGATCGATCGGGAGAAGCGTCTCGCGGCTGAGGGCATTAACAATACATTCGGCATAACAAAACATCGGACGAAAGAGTGTGCTCATTTCAAGTTCGACTATTCCCAGAGCTCCTAGACGGCCTAGTGAAAAGCAACGAGAGAGCGAGATGAAAACTCAGAGATACACAGAAGGGGCACACCCTCAGAACCTCGCCGAGTCCGTGTATTGTCCCGATATCCGTTGGCTCGAGGCTTTTTGAGTTATATCAAATCGATGATTTTTCGGAAGCCTCGGCCACACCGCTTTGGAGACGCGTCCTTCTCTCTATTTCGGACACGTTTGCATTGTGGGACACTCGGATTGGATTTCTTTGCAAACACGGGGGCTCTTCCGGAGTCTTCCAGCTTCCAGGTTGGAGTAAGACTGGAAAACGAACGAGAGAGAAAGTCAGATTTCTTCGTCCTTGGAGCCAAATGATTGATGGAATGGTCATTGGAAGTTTAGACATGACAATTAACAAGGATTGCATGAATGTGAACCATAATTATCAAAAACGATGGATGTCTACATCGGCTTCCTGACTACCGACTGCCGACTTGCCACAGGGAAGAATATGCAGGGGTCCGCGGTGAAAACTGAGTTGATCCGGGAAATTTGCGATGAAGGAGACGGAATGTTGTCTTCGACGGAAGGAATTGAGTTCATTGAGATAATGTCTCAAATTCAGGATAATCTGTGAAGAAAGTTTTTCCTTTCTGGTCCCGTTTGGACATCGCGTCGCGTACGTGCTCGACGCTTCGCAGTGGCCCAGATATCATTCGGTCGGTGGGCTGCGCGCCACGAAAGTGACATTTCTTGCTCCGTTGAAAATTAGCCTCTCCGCTAAACCGTGCTTTATGCTTTGCCGTTTTAGCAAGGAGCTGAAACTTTGCGAAAAGATCCAACAGTGTGCGACTCGGGCTCGGACAACCAGAAGAGGGCCCTCGTTGGCCCGAACGACGAACTCATTTGAATCTCTTAGTGGCGGCAGTTTTCACATCGTAACATTAATAATGAGATTTGCATCAGAAAGGGAGCTCGACTGTTTTTCGGCTTGGTGCAGTGGTTCACACTGAGAGAAGAACTCGCCGACTGCGTGAACGCTGTTTGACCGACTGCCGGCTCGACATACTAATGGTTCAGCCAATTATATAACCGAGAGAAAAATCGAGAAACCGGAGCGAGCCGCCCGAAAGAATCCACTTGTCAACAGTCGGCAAAGCGCTCAAGGGAAAATCTCTCCAAGAGCGTCGCTATGCAAATGATCGTGAATCAAACTTCGCCAAAATCCCCGGGCCCGCTCGAGCGACGAGTTTTGTTTTCAACCATTCAAAAGTTATTGTGTAGATTTTCTCGACTCGACAAACGTGCACGCCACGTATTTCACGCTCTTGCAGCATGATGGATGAAGCTAACACCCAAACACTGCACTCTTAACTGTCCCATACGAGAAAGACTTCGGAATGCTTTTCAAATGAAGTTCCACACTGCAAACAGCTGATGACAGTTGCTTTGGGTAATGAACATGCCGGAGTGGATGTGGCTCTAGACAAAGGGATTCCAATGGAGGAAAAGGCAGCATCGGAGAAAGAAATGAAAAACTATCGTAAAACTTTGAAGATTTCACTGAAAACATGGTGAGATGGATGAAAGATCATCGTCGACAGGGATTCCGATAGCGAATCAGTGTCACTTCGGAATGTGTTGTGAACTGAATGCGGAAATTTGTTTCACTCATTCCCACTGAAGAGGGAACGCGACGCTTTGGAAAAATCAAACAAGGATTCTGCGTGGGTATCGTCTCCTAGCACCAAAGCAAATGTGCGGGTCAATTTATCATGGAATCGAAACAGAAAAAAAAAGGAAATGCAGACTCGAGGAGGAGGAGGTGGGAAAGAAAATTTTTCATTAAGAGAACACAGAAGGCGGCCTTCCTTTTGTGGTGTTTTCGAACGCGACTTCTGCTCTTCGGGTTCATTATTTCTGACAGAAAGTGCGGCCGGCTCTCGCCAAGAAAGTGCGAACGACGACGTGAGCGCAGAAAGTGGTTGAATCGGTTCAAACGGCGGCGGACTGGTGCAAATGGAAATACGCCGCGAACGAGAAACGGTGTTGTTCGCGGACTGGTCGAGGGTAAATGTCTTATTTTCAGGTGGCTGCCGTAATCATAGCTGGGACGATTCTGTTTCAGCCGAGTGTTCAGTTTCTTCTTGTTTTATTCTCACCCAGGAAGAGTTGCAACTCGGACATTAACGCGGCACGTGAAAACGCCCTAGCCTTGATTTCGTGTTCATCTCAGGAGGAACTATTGTTTGTTTCTTTGTGTTCCTGTAAACTTCTGTTGGAAAATCAGAGGTTCGGGAACAATGCTGAAAATGAGGGATCAAGCCTCTGTTGGCAAATTTCTGTGCGAAGTTTGCAGCGATTTTCTCAAGCCGCATTTAGCTTTATCACCCGAAGCGAAAAGTATCTAACCTCAATAGACTGAAAAAAAAATGATGCGTCCTATGAAAAATCGGATTCATCTTCGAATCGAGTTTTCGTAAACGGAATCAGTGGCTGCGAAGCGGGCGAAATTTCGTCAGCAACTTCTCAATGTCTTCATTTGCCGCTTCGGACGATCATCGCTGGTGTTTGGTCGTTTTACTCGAAATTGCCGCTAGAATTATTTTTCATTCTACGATGAAGCCGTCGGACATGAGCGCAGAATTTTGAGTTTACGCGGTTTGCGAATTGCAGTGAATTTCGAGGCCTAATGTGCGAGTATTCGGGCGCGGATAATTTTGTTCTATCTATCAGGATATCAGACGAGTTCCTGGGGACGGGCGGGGCAAATCAACGAAACCATGTCCAGAGCAGCACACATATTATATCGATTGATATTCCAACCCCTCCGAGCGAGCAAGTTCATTCGACCGCTCCCAATCAATTTGAATGTTGTCACATCCTCTGATTAGATTTCTAACAAATCGCTTGAAGGCCTTGCCCATGCCTGCTCAACATTCCGAACTGAATTTGAACGTCGCGCCGTCCGGAATATGCCGAGTTGATGAAATCTACCTTCTCGTGAATCACACGAGTCGCCCCCCAAAGATCGTGACTTATCCTATGATGTCCTCGTTGACCTTGTTGGCTGTTTCGTCAGTCGGCTGGAAGTACTGATTTCAGAAACTCTTCGGGAACTCCTGACTCTCGGAATCTCGATGGAGTCCTTGAAGTTCTCGAAAGGAGTAAGGTCGCTTGTTCTTGTGCCGTTCATTGTCGGAAGAATGCGATCCTTCTTCCACCGATTTGGAAGCTTTGTCGCGAACGATTTTCTCAATATCTGATTTATGTGACATCATCGATGTTTGGAATTACGCTCCGAATTGTTCGGATCGAAGCATTAAAACCCGAATTACAGTTCGTCGGAAGGAAACGTCCAAGGGCTTGGCTTTTGATGAATGCTTCCAGTTTTCTGCTTGATTATCGTGATTCAAAAGATCCGATTTCGGAGTTTTTTTCTCGTTGTTGAGCTGTCGCCGTGGATATCGATTATGTAATTTTCTTCTTTTCCGATGCATGCGTTTGATTCAGTAAATAGTTATTCGATCGCGCTGCTCCGACTCCCTTGCCCACGATCACCAACTCTTATTTCCTTCGATCCGATCACACAGGTTTTTCGATTGGCGAGAGGCAAAATATGTCAAAAACTCTTATCTGGCTTTCGGAGAATCGCGCAATCGATTGGAATTGATCGATGGAAAATGTGGAATTCTCTGAGAACGGAAAGATTCGCCGAAAATCGTCATAGCTTTCAACTGCTCATCCGTGATATGGAAAAGAGCGAGGGGAATCGAAGCAAAAAAAATACAGATTTGGGATCTGACGATCGATTTTTGCCGACGACAGCTCTTGGGTCCTTGACGACAACTACGCGAATTCGTGGAGCTGGAGGAAATCTTAAAAAACAATTTCTTATCTCTTATTCACGATCCGTCATCGACCGTCTTCCCGTTCGATCCACGATGTCGACCTAATCAACTCCAACTTTTTTCTCCAATCAGTTCACGAACCGCAGGCTGAGACTTCGGTTGATCTGGATAAAGGCGTCGTTTCCAAACCGGAAAATCTGACAAACGAAGAAACAATGGGTGAGATGATGCTCTGACCGATAATGATGAGCTGATGGGGCGGCTCCTGGACGAACAAGGTCATTGACAATGAGAAATCCATGAAGTTCTCGAGTGTCGTGGACATCGAGCTGGATTTTTCCGATCCGAGCGATATCTTCAAGCTCCATCTTGACAGATACTTCACGTTCCACCTACGAACTGCAACAAGTCACAGCATGTTAGATCTGAAGTCGATGAGAGACTTGCCGCTCAATCTGAGTGGGACACGCGAAATCTGTCAACGAAGACACGAAGTTGATTATCCAAGGGATGCGAGGCTGGAAGTAGATCGTTGTTATAACAGGATGTTAGGATGCTATGTTTGACCTTAATGTATTTGTCATCTCCCGCGGAAACCAAGTCAAGTAATTTTATTTAAGTCATCTTATTTATCTCTGCCTAAAGTCAAAGATCCCACTGTGCTCATTATCTGAAGAAGTAGCCAAATATGTCAAATGTTCGATGTAGATATTGGTTTTTAGGATGAAGTCGCTCCGGGTCTACGCGATGGCGGCTCCGGATGAAGGGAGATTATCGAGAGTTGCAAGAGATATCGGAATCATATTTTGGCTGTATTTGAATCCAGGGTTATGACTCCGCGGACTTTTCCAATCTCTGTGAACTTTTCCGATCTCCATAAAGCTTCATGGAACGGTTTTGTGTATCAAGCGATCAATCGAACGACATTCAGATCATAGGCTCTCCGATCCGAGATCATAGATTGGAATTTTCATCGGAAAATACGAATGCTCCAATTGACGCATCGGAACCCTTTGATGTTTCCAGATCAGTTCGTTTGGATAAGGAGCCGAATCCTGGCAACTCTAAATCCTTCAATTCTTCGATGAACGAAACGACCCACATTGTGCCAAGATGGCAGAAAATTCCTTGACATTTCTCCTACAAGCTTTCGGTCTCCTCGATTGCTTTGCTCCCCTTCTCTTCCGAAACCACGCCACCTGCGATTCGCTAACTCCATGTCGGAATCATGCCAGCAACAGGCAAAAAAGAGTTTGGACACCGGTCCAGAGGAGTCCGTCTGTACGCAGAGAACGGGTCCTGATCGCCGATGTTCAGACATTTTGTTAAGAGGGGGAGGGGATCTTCACCTAGGACGAATCTCCCGCTTCCAGATCGCGGAAATCAACGAAGTGGACCAAGAAGAAGCTCAGAATTCTCGGAAGCGAAGCTGTGACAGAAGCTCTGCTCCGATCACTGTTCACGTCCATCCATCCATCCATCCATCCATTCGGTTCCACATCGATGTTGCCAAAAAGACATTCATTACTTTCAAAAGTTGGCAACATCTGCCGAAAATGTGAAAAAAAAAAATTACGGGTACGTTCATTTCCTGTCGGTGGTGACGCTTATTTCCTTTCTACGGTTTTTTTTTCTTCAGTCGTCCGTTCTTCTTCGCGGGGATCGATCGTTTTTGTGTTATTGCTAATTGTCATCTTCGATGCGGCTGGTTTTCGTTCGCCTTCTCCGTCCGAGAGTTTTCCCGCTGTCACTGCGATTCGCTCGTGACGCGTTTCGTCATTGGTAAAGTGTTCCGTTCCTTCGGTCGCTCGAACACCGTGTTTCGCACTGTTCCATTATCCAGTTAAGAGAAAGAGTCCGCTTTAAATACAATGTTCTGTGTTCCAATCGCCGCAGTGTCTCACGAGGACCGAAAGTCGGTTTATTATTTTTATGATACATATTAAAGTCGCCATACATCACCTCAGCACCTCAGGGTGGTTTGAATTTTTTTTTAATAACATGCTCCTTTTTTCTTTCGCTTTTCCTTCGGACGCGGCGTCGCTGTCGCCGTCACCGGTCGAAGGTGTATGCGTGAAAAAACCCATTTATAACTCTGTTGTATCATTAGCAAGTAGTTAACAACACACAAAAAACTATTATCCCTTCAAAAGCCGTTCTCATTTATTTCACTGAACCCTAAAAAGTCGCGATGGAACAAGTGAGAGAAAGATGGATAGACTCATTGAAACAGCGAGCCGGTCGGCGAGAGGTTTTTGCAACACCGGCATAGCGCACATTTCAGAAATCACAACCGAAACTCCGGATAGTTGCTCGAAGCAGTTACAAATTGGACCCACGTTGTTCATTCCTAACGTGAGCGACAAGCTGCTCGAGAAAGCGTCATTTTCCTCTGTTTTCTTCCAGAGATATTCAATTCCTTTCCTAGACGTGAACTTCTGATTCTCACTGGAGGGACGAGCGCGCCCTTGTTGGCTGAATCACCTGAGACCTCCGTGATGCGAGAAAAGCGTACGTTTCCCCTCGCGAGGGGTACGCAGGGCCGTGTATTCATGCACACGTTTTGGTCCGTGAAAAGAACGTTCGGACTCGACTCGATTCGGAGCGTAGCGCCAGTCTTTGGTAGCCATCGCCGCCGTCGTCGTCGTTGCCACCGCCGCGCCGTTTTGGGATATCGTGAAGGTGTTCAGTACGTCTCTACGCATGAACTGCGATGGGGCCCTAGATTGAATTGAGATCTTTGTTTGTTCGTTTTTCTGTTCGTTCGTTCGTTCGTTTGTTCGTTCATTCGTTTGAATCCCTCCTACCCCAACACGGGAGGCAAACTGGTTGCCACCAGTCGCAGCTTCAGCAAACACAAATGACTCTTTCGAGCTTTGTGGAACTAATGTGTTTCGTCACAAACAACGCACACACCGCTCCTCCCATTGCCCCGTGAAATTTTCGCCCAACCATCGCCAGCCAACAAACTCAGCTTGATTGAATTTCGTCCGAGTTGTAGCGAATCAGCCTCGTTCAGAAGTTTCCACCGTTTCTTTCCTTCATGGCGATCACTTCAAAAGATGTCTCCTGTCATTCTGACCCTGCCGGACCACTGGCGAACGAGCGAAACCCTATCGTCAAATCGGACAGCTATTCGTTCATTCGGCTTAATCAGACATTCGCTTCCGAGTTGAGCATTGATTGAACTTTCTTCCGATTTCGCTACGTATTTCTTAGCTTCGACCAACAAACATATCGTTGAATATGTGCTTCATGTTCCTTGGGAAAACCGATTTCATTTTCACGTCTGGGATTGGAGAACCTGATCTGATTTGGAGAATTTCTCATTTGAATCTATAGGAAGTCGAAGTTATTCTGTTTCCACCACGAACTCGCTTCTCAAGACTTCATCTTCGCCCGACTCGCTCTATGTATATGTGGACGATGAGTAATTGTCCTGGATATTAGGGTTTATTAAAGTTTCTAATCTACTGTAAATGTCGTCGCATGGGATGACAGCGGACAGAATTAGACAAAAACTCGAGAAGAAAAAAGATACAGAGGAGAAAAGAAAACGCGTCGCGGGTACGGATCACACGAAAAATGGACGACTCGGCGACGCATTCTTCGCATTTCGTTCTGGGTTACGATGTTTATTTAACGTAGTTGGTCTGAAGCTCAAAAATAGCTCTGCATAGAAAGCGAGCCCGTCCGTCCGCGCGTAAGTTTGTGGACCACCCCGGACATGAAGAAGACACGTATTTCTGGCGACGAAAAATGCTTCTCTTTAGACGAGATAGTCACAAGAAATCAGCGGATACGACACCATACGACCTGGGAGGTCATTCGTTTGAGCCTCAAACAAAATGACATTCGCGGACGCGACGCCCGACCGGATCGTTGCTGCTAAAATTTGAGACGACGTCAACGTCACCGACGGAAAACAGAGGTTTTGCCTTCGCGCGTCAAAACTTATCTCAGAACTTGAACGTTAAATACAGAGCTGGCGATATCAACATCGAGCGATGAAAATGCCTCATTTCGTTGCGTTCAAGGGTTTCTTCGTTTTGATTTCTCACCTTCGGTACTCAATCTGTTACTCAGAATCCATAAAATGCTCTCGGTGATATGTATTTGGACAGAGAATGTTTCAAAGTACTCATCTATGAATTGGAGAAAGAACCATAACATCCGAGGTGAGAAGGCAGAACTCATGGAATGAGACCACCTTTCGAACCGACTGCAACGTCGAGCGGTGTAGCAGCGTCGGACGTTCTCAGTCGGTTCGGTTGACGTTTCCTTGGCTCAATGTCTCCATTCAGTATCAGCTCGATCTCCGAAACCGTATTTCTTTCTCTGGTTCTCCTCTCGTTTTTACAATCTGTCTGAGCATCTATTTATCAAGGCATCCAGCGCCGATCATACATCAAATCGAATGTCATTTCGTTTCCTACAGTGTCGAGAATGGAATGACCGTGCCGTTGTTTTGGGTCTCTTCATTGATTGCTCTCATCCCGGTTTCCGATTTTTGGTTCGGGAACAGATACAACTGCTCGCCCAGATACTTCCATAACTCAAATCGTCCGAGAATATTGCTCTAATCATTCCGCCCAGGGTTCAGCCGAGAATCCAACGAAGAATCCGCTCGGTGATCAAGTTCCAGGTGTCTTCCCCTGGAATTCAGATCCGTCGGTTGCCTAGAAGTGTCCGTAATTTGCGGGATCGGAGATTTATCAAACGATCTGCTACGAGCCGGTGGCGCGAAACGTTCGCCGCGACTGTGACTTGCAGTCGATTTTGGGCGCTGCTCTACGTGCGAATGTTACACCCTCGACGAGCGGCGGCAATCGAACAGAGAATAAGAAAGAGAATCAAGCAGGAGGAGAAGCAAATGAAACGAAGGAGAAAAAAACGTTGTTTCAAGTGATTGTGGATGACTTCAAGCCGGTAGGACGCTTCTGGCGCTGTGAAGATATCGATTTGTCATCCGCCCGCCTGCCAGCCAGCCAGCGGACAGAGCGAGCAACAATCTGCGAAGAAGGGAGGAAGCGCCACCAACGACCGAGCAGTCAGTCAGTCAGTCAGTCAGCCAAGCAGTTCACGAAGCGAAAGTCGACGAATCCGCGAAGTCGTATGCTCCGGCTTCCTAGTGAGATCATCTATCTCCTCATCGTCTTCGCGTTCGTTCGGCTTTTAATTCCCGTCCCGCGCGGCATGTCTTCTCTCCTTGTTTCTTGAGCGTTCACCCGCCTACCTTTCGCGGAGCATTGCACTGTAGGTATCCTGCGCACCGGATGGTCGAAGACTTTTTCTTTGTTGCGAAGCTTTGTTTGTGTAGAGACTTCTTACAGTCGAAAAGAACATTATTGACCAACAGAAGATGATCCTCGATCTCTCAGTTGGGATTGTTGTTATGAGGTCGCCGATGAAAGCCGACGCGGAGAGAAGAAACTTGAGAAGCGGATTTTGCAGAGGGTCTTGAGATGAGCGACGAAGACACCACAAGATGAACCGGGAGAGTTAAGCGGCGGATATTGTCGTCTTTACGTCATCTTTTTTGAAAAGCATACACGAGCCGCTTATTTCGAAAGATCCATGGGATGATCCTTCGCTTCGGTAACGATCTCTATGAGCTCGCAGAATACCGAAAAGTGCTTGGATACAGCTGAGGTTCTGGACGGAAAGCCCGCTCAAACGGTGGTGTCGGAGACGCGACGTTGGGGTCCGCAGGCGTTCTGCTACACTGGTTCGGCTAACAACTACCTTGTTGTCCTTGTAAAGATGACTCGACCGGAGTTCTCCCTTCGCGCGTTCACCGATTCCGTGTCCTTTGAGCGTGCTCAGTTCCTGTTTGACTAGCTCACTGGCTCGCGCATTATGGCCACACGGTGTGCGAGTTCCGAGATGAGTCCGAAAGATAGTTTTCTACATTAGCTGAGTAGGCCTGCGAAGTTCTGGATTGTTTATTGAATTTCCGAAATTAAATCCCGAGACTTTCCTCTTCGAAGATGCCTCCGGAGGCGGGATCGAGAAGACTCACGTTTCTCATGGCGCACACGTGATGTCCATCCGACGCGGGAGCAATCGGTCACTCAAACGATGGGTTCCGTTTTGAATTCGTCCCGTTTTTGACAGCGGGCGAGCGCCACCGGCATCATGATGAACGTATTTTCTTGATCCTGTCGATGCATAGCAAAGAGGAAAACGGGAGAAAGAAGTGTCTCTGTCAGTACCAGAATGTTCAAAATGCTAATCAAAATGGGCCCGCTTCAAATTCTGCCCCTGCTCGAGCAAGAGTCGTTTTGTGCTTAATCTACGTTGACGTTGAGGGATCACACGGGACCCCCACGGCGACAGAAATTCAAAATTCTCGTCAGCGGAACGCGTTTTCCTCCCGTCTGACGCAAACCCAACACCTCGTTGAGCGCCGCCGCCGGTCAAGAGAGTTTTCTCCAATTCTATTTCAACTCATTCGTCCCGTGGAGGAAGTTGAGCGTCGACAAAGTCGTCGGGTCGCGCCCCAGAACTTCAAGGAAGAAACAGCTTGAGAAGGATCTTTAACTTCTAGGCGACGATATTAATCTATTGTCGTCTCTGGAAGTTTCTCGGCTCCGCGGACGCGACTCGAGTTTCCCGTTTGTGGAACGCTCAAGCGAGATACGATCTTCAAACAGACGTAATTTTCGGTGGACAATGGAACATTCGTTCGAAGTTTTGTTTTTCCTCAGTAATTTACGATGTAATTGTAGCGCGTTTTTCTGTATGGTTGTGTCCATGTTTATTTTCAAGTCGTCCATTCGACGATTATCAGTATTTATTACGCTTCCTTCCCTCGACGATTCTCTCCTCAGTCACCAACGCCGTGTCTTCGAGGTGAGCAATCAACGACAAGGACAATTGAGATGTCGACGAGAGATACGGGACAACAGAAAACGAGAAAGTCCTGAGGTCTGATGATTTTTCCCTCTTTTCCCAAATTAAACCGATGGTGCTTCTCTTTCCTTTCCGCAACTCCGAATCGCGGAGAGGAAAGGATCGAGACGATTTGAGTGCTTGGCCGTTCAGTGCTCGGCCGAGGTGACATTTTCTCCTCTGTTACCAAGCTTGTCCACGGGATTGACCGCGTTTCGAAAGTTGACTGACGCACAACAACAGGACGAGGCATTTCGATCAGGTTTTAGAAATAATCGAGGAATTCAATTTGGTTCTTCAGGATCATATAAACCTCTTAAGAAAGTAATTATCGCCGGCTGCGCGACAAATGAGAAACGGGTTACGTCGCGAAGCTGGCGAACTTTGACGTAAATACGTCGCCCATTCGACCCTCCGTTCAGTGAGTCGATCGATCCGTTAGTCAGTTGCCGTGAGCAGAGCATCGACAAAACGCAGCGAAAATGAAGTCTCCTGGCGTGGAGCAGTCGTTCGACAAAAAAAAAATACGATCGATACTTCTTCAATCTTGGCGAGTTTGTCGAATAATCGATCGAGATCTAACGGAAGCGTGGCGCGGCACCGTGGAGAAACTTTAATTGAAAACAAAAATCCTCCACCGAGCCAGAACGGGAAAGGCAGAGGAAGCAGCGAGCACCTCCAAATTTGGCGATTCGCCATTTAACACCTCTCCAGCGCTTGGAGGGGCTGAGATCTGAGTGAGTGAGTGAGTGAGTGAGTGAGTGGACCCTAGCCGGCGATCCCATGAAGCCTATGTAGCCACGATCCTCGTACAAATCGTGTTAAGATTCTTGCGGGTGACAATTCGATTCGGAAGTTTCTCAGGAAATGTCGAGAAATCTGTGGAATTTCAATCTTATTCCAGAGCCGTTGAGAATCTCTCTGCTTCCCGAGAGATGTTCTCGACATTCTCAGTTTTGCCGCGCCACTAAAATGTCCACGAGTAGTTTGTTGATGATTCCAAGCGGTAGGTAGCATTTACGGCATGACAAGCTCGTATGTGATTTACAAAGACCCGATAACAGGCTAGAAAGAAGAGAAGCTACGCCGCGCCGTGCGCTGCAATCGAAACGTTCTTCACTCACGCTCGGACCGCCATAAACGTCGCGTCTCCGGCCGCTAAAGATCCGGCGAAACGCATTTAATTGATTTTTATCAAAATGACCTCATCGTCTGAAGCCAACAAAGAAATGGGTCGATAAGGATTTCTAAGTTTTTTCTTCATTTCATGATCTTTTTTTTTTTTTATTTTTTCCCCTTTTATCTTTTTCTATTTGTTTTTTTTTATTTTGTTTTATTTTTTTTTTTCTGTTTTTTTTTTTTTTTTTTTTTTTTTTTTGTTTTTTTTTTTTTTTAAATTAATCTTTTGTTTTTTGGTTTGGTTAAAAAAAAGAGAAAACATTACAGATGCAACAGTAACGATCTCGCGGAATCGTCGGTCTTTCGGTCGGATAGATCGAGGGGGAGACGAGCGGGAATTGTAAACGAGGGATTGGCTCGTAAATTTGATAAAAGACCGATGAAGAAAACAACAATGAATCGCGCGACAGACGAGTCCGCTTTCGAATGTACAAGCACAGATAAACACGGACGCTCAGACATAACGACAATCTCAACTGTTCTTCAGTGATAAAAGTCTGAGTATCACTTACTTACGTCGTCGTAGCGCAACAGCAACAAAGGAGAGAGCTGACACGCCCAAATCGTCTCTTTTCACCGATAGGTTTCTTGTATTTTGCTCTCATTCAAGATCGTTCGCTTCACTGTTGCTAATCCGCCGAATTCTGTTCCTCTCAGCTCCTCGACCTCGAAGCGACAGACGGCCGGATGTCATCGCTGCCGCACCTGGTTTTCCGATTCCACGGGAACCGGGCCCAACGTTATCGTTTTTGACCTTTTGTGACCGATTCCCTGGAGCAGGCTCGTCCGGAGTGAGCTATCGAGAATCTACGGAAACGAAATACTTATGTATGCTTGAGACGGTGGCGACGGCTACTTGCTCACGCCGGTGAGTCATGCACACGATGGGTTTGAAGTGAACGCTTTCAGTGGATCGCCGTGATCAGCCAACCAGCGCGGCGAAACGATAGACGGACCCACCAGACGATGAGTCAGTCACGTGTCGATCAGAATCCGCTGCCAAGTGAGCAATCATAACTCGATTCCCTTCATTCGTCGCCTCCTCGACCATTTCTACTTCAAATTGTGTAACTAATCGAAAACTTGTGCAACGAGGAGGGAAACGAGTCTCTCATTGAGTACGCATCCAGGGAGGGAAATTGAGAACGGGAGTCGCTTTCAGAATAACGGAAGTTTCTATGCGGAATGCGTCTTTTCTTTCAAGTTTTTTCTTCGGCGATTCCCGTCCATGTGGGTCCGAGCCAGCCCCTGAGTTCCAATTAAAGCGACTATTCGTCTCGACACAAACGAAACTGACTCCGGCTGAACGTCCGCTTGGGTCGTCGTTTGGTACTTCAGTCGACTGCATGTACGACGACGACGTCGTCGTCCCTTTGCCGCTTGGTACCCGCATCGATCCACACCGTCGTCGTCGTTGTTGTTGCCGACGTCGAGACCTCATTTTTCTCTCAGTTCCCCCGCGTTCGCCGACTTCATCCAACTGCCTTCTGGTTTCGTCGACGTCGCCGTTTCGATTCGATTGACCACCAGTACTTCACCTTTTACGAAGAAGAGCGAGGAACAACGCGGCGATGTAGACGTTGAAGAGGCAGCAACTCAGACAAACAGGCGGACGGGCCAACATTGACGGCAACAAATTCCAAGAAAGCTTCAATGCAACTGTCCCGTACAGTTCAGATCGCGCGCCGACTCCAAAACGTCTTCCCTGATGTCGGACATCACGCGCATCCGACAGAAATAACAACTTTATGGCTTCATTAGAGCTTTCCACTCGTAAAGCTGTAATTTAATGTGATCGTGAATCACCCTTGCGTCATGCAAAAACATGCTGGTGTCCATTTCGAATGGCTGATGCCGGTTCGTTGATTGAGATGCTCGTTGTTGTCGTTCCGTGAGGATTCGGAACGATCGGTTGGCATTGATTGATTACAAGTTGTTAGAGATCGTTGACTTATTGGCACTGTGGCTGCAAACTGATCACGTTGCCCAATTGGAAGTTGCGGGCGACCGGCACCCATGAATTACTCGTAATGAGCGCAAATAGATGCACCGGGTGTTGATCGATCGTTAACTTCTCGAATTCGTGTGGTTCATTGGGGACAGCGATCGCCGTGGTCTCTACTTTTTCTAGGGGGCTTCCAGTTTCATCCTGGTATGAAGGAAGCTGTTTGATCCCAGGATTCACCGGAGAGGAAACTTCGGAAATTCGAACGATGTCGGCGCATCAAGGGAGAGCTTTCGAGGAAACCCGTGGTCGTAACAGACTCATAAGTCGAAGATCGCGTCCAGATCACCTGGGGCGGGGTACGTTGTCTGTCTCTGTTGCGCCGGACGACCTTTCCGCCCCACGGGATCATGGTTAGCTAACCTTCCCAGCAGGGCAGAATACCAAACAACATAAGTTAACACCGCTTATTAAATGCTCGGTGAAGAGGCACCTCGATCTCATGCAGCTCCCGACGCGACACAGCACGCACCAGTCCAACTTGAAGCGACCCTCCGACAGACAAAGCGATCCATCGAGGCATCGATCCATTCCTTGAGAATCGTTCGTTCGTTCGTTCGTTCGGTCGATTTCCCCTCTTTTATCTTCTTCGCTACCTCGTCCGTTGCTTTCCCGCCGAGTCACTCTCTTACTCAAGCACTCGGTCGGTTAGTCATTCAGACAATCTGAATGGCGGGTACCGTGTCTTCCGTGACATCTACTACAGTTAACGCCTGTTCATCATCTACTGACGGCTCCTTTTCTTTCCTTTTCCGTCCGTTCTTCAGGCACTACCGATTAGCACGACGTACGTGACAGGACTAATGACACGGTGTCGGTTGTGTGCTCCGACTGTTTGGTGGCAAGTCATTGACGACGGCGAGGAGTCAGACCTAGGCGGGATGTCACAGTCGGAACAGATTTTTGAGAAGATGAATTTTTGAAATCCTCTCAGTATCTGGAGACTTCTGATCAGAAATCGTCCGGAGTTTGAATCCCAGGAGAGGGAGTGAAAGTCTACAACTCATCTCGCGGCCTCGATACCGGCGAGAACCTCCTTCAAGAAGCTGAAGGATGAACTTACAACTCGAATCGCTGTTGTGGCTGTCTTGTTGGTGTTACTCATGTCAGCCGTCGTCGGTCGTCAATGTTGTCGTTGTTGTCATCGTCGTCGTACTGTCGACGCCATTTTGACAGACCCAATTAGAGTTGTCAAAGCTTAAGCTCGTACGAACGCTCGTAATTATGCTCGATGCGGGACCCGAGCACCTGCATGATCGTGAGCTGAAGGAGCGGCGTCTTCCGTGCATTCGACTGTAGACGCGCGGTTCCGTAGAGCGCAATTGTTAATCACAGTGCCACCTTGAGCAGCTTCGGCTGCCGCCACTGCTCTTCGAGTCTCTCAACGTTTCGGGTGTATTCGGTCGTTGATAGCGCATACGGAGCGAAAATAGAAAGAGACGAAAATGAAACACGTGTATCATACTCGAGCAGAGAATTTTCAAGCGCTCACTTCGTTCACTAAGGACATTCTTCCTTCCCACTCAACCCAAAACAGAAGTGAGCATCTCCTAGCTAGAGGATGATCAGTTACACGGCGTCACATACACAGCCACACTTTGTACTACTCGTTCACAGCAGCTAATTTCCGGTACTTCGTATGATGTCACATCAAACTGGAGATCCGATACAAAACTGGATCCGAAGCCGAGGTCCTGAACGGGAGCTCAGTCAAAAGCGTTCTAGAAAGAGGGAAAATTTTCGCGGAAATCCGTCGACGTCGAAGGTGGACCCTCAGTCCTTCCGATGCGCAACAGTTGCGATGCCGGGAGCCACGGCGAAAATTATGAAGCCACCGGTTGCCGATATTCAATTACACCTCCTGTGATGTCTACGAACATTGTTGATGTGGTTGTTTAATACTATAATTAAGTGCCGATATCGTTTGCTTCCATTTACTCTTGTTGGGTAATAATGATATGAAACAGGATTCCGTTTATTGGAGGAATTTCGGACACCGCCAGACAGATGCTTGCTTGCTTGCAAAGCAACCAATGAAGAAGGCCTCCAGAGTGGGCGTTGTCTCCCGGTAACACACTCGATCAAGACCGCTGCTTTCGTGGAAGCGAACAACCGAGGTCGATGAGGTCACTGTCGAAGACCTCGGACAACAAGTAACAAGTCGTACACGGATCGACGCCCGGCCGTTTTGTCATATGTGCCGTTGGACGACGGGTCAATTGGTGAGGATTCAAACTGCCGACGACGTGCGACGATTTGCCCTGCTGGGAGCGGAATCTCTCATCCTTCAAAGCGCTGGATGCTCATCGAGATCCTGATCCCGAGATGCGAATCTCTTTATCGAATGCCGAAATCGGGAATGTTTTGAGGGTCCAGAATCAGGACTTATGGCCTCTCGGATCCAAGAGAGCGGGGAGAATGGACATTCTCGATCGGATAGAGGGGACACAAGGTCGAGACATGTTGGATTATAGGTGTAAACATCTTTCTAGATAGAGTCTCTACCGAAGACGCACTCTTTTGTCGAACTAGAATTTCCCACTCGTGTTCCGTGTCTCATCCTGCTTGCTCTTTCGTTCCGTACTTTGGCGAAACTTCAAGGGAGCTGTCCAGATATCAGACAGGAGCTGTCGATGACTTCTAAAGTCAGACTTTCGTAGAAGAGCCCTGAACGATCCAGGACGCATCATTGGTTCATTCCTGAAGTGAACGAAGCCATCTGAGACTCAGTCTTAAAGGCTGTCTCCTGGAGATCGTGCTCGTCGGACACTCAAAAGTGTCAATTCCTCAGAATTATCAGGAAAAGCACAGATCGTTCGGATGTACGACTGAGGAAAAAACTGTAATATACTCATGAGCTGTTGTCGAGATATTTGCGTGCGATCCTCCCACTTCGAAAGCATAGTCCGGAGCGGAATTCGGATCCGAAGATATCACGTGAGTCGCTACCGATGCAGAAGCAAAAACAGAATGAACCGCGTCGTGCGTAAAATGTAAATCCGCTCGTGAAACGAGGCGACGCCGAAGCTGCAGCGAAGACTGAAGATGGAAGCGAACTGAAGAATTATAATTCGGCCTTCTGTCTTTGACAAGCTGCCCTTCATCTTCTCTTCTTGACTCTAGTTTAGCTGCTGTGTTTCGAGCCCGAGCGGCCGATGCCGCGGCCATTTCTGCCTGAGCATCCTATTCTGAATCTTCCTCTACTCGGTTCCCTGCCGCCGCTTGTTGGCTGCCTTCATAAACTTCGACAGAAAACGTCGAACAACAACAACAACAACGAGACGAACGAAACAACTTTATAGCGGCATAGAGTGAGCGAGCGGTGTGGCGGCGTCAGCGGCCAGACAGTCAATCCAGGCGGCAGACAGACGACACTGAACATGCTAAGTGGGTGGCAGCGACAACTTGAAAGATTTTCTGCTTGTTTTTTCGCTCCTCTCCCGCTCCCAGCACCTACGACTTTCGTCAGTCTGCTTTCACCGTAATAATTCTTTGTGGATATCGATGCGCTTCTTGTACTCTTGAATGAAGATGTCGAATACGGAACGATTCGAAAGAATATACTGGGATAGAGGGAGTGGCGAGATAACGGACGAGTCCATGTGGCCAAAGCTGGAATCTTCACACAAATTGGCTTTCACGCGGCGGATTCCGATATTGCAGATGGAAATAATCCTCACGAAGGCCCGTAGAGCCTCGTTCTATTTTCCTCGCTTGCCTACTCTTGAACGATCCGGCTCCGCTCGGCGAACTGGAGAACGCCAACATCGCGTCGAATATTTCTCCGACTATTAGAACATTGTAGCTCACACACCTACTCAAGTTATACACAAAGCTGGAACAAATCTAATAAGAGCTCGTTCTTCAATTCCACTCGAAACCTTGGGATTAATCTTGACATCTTGGGAGACTCTTCCATTGCTCGAACGCTGGTACGGAGAGACTGCTGGGAAAGTGAGAGGATGGGAAAGTGACCAGGAAGAGGAGGACACTTGGGAGGAACTCCCATTGGGACAGAACAAGAGCCCACTACCTGAGGAATGGGAAATAATCAGGAATGTCGAAGTGACGTTCAATTATCACGGTCATCGTCGGATCCTCTATGCCTGACGGGTAATCGTCTTCCGGCACGTCTAGGGGTCTAATTTTGCGGTCTGGGAACGTTATCAGCACTGAACAAATGAGAATTGGGTTTGTCACAACCAGATTTCTGTATGAACCATCATGAATCGAGCCCAAGACCTCGCGCCGACTGGAGAGGTGCCGACTAGACATCTCAGCGCTCCCAAAGCCGACAACTACCAACTTTTTCGACTCTTCCATTCTCTGTTCTTCGTTCTGACGATTCTGCTGAAGACCAAGATCTTGATGATAGTGAAGCTGAAGAAGTTGAAGATGTTGCCGATGCTGATGACGAAGAGATCTCAACAACGCTGATGACTCTTGAACTGAATCAAGTTCTGAACGCCATTGAGAACCTCGCTCGGATCTTTACATTTCCCACAGGGTTTGTTTTGCTGGCCAGAGCCGAGCGGGCGAGTTGGGCGATCGACGGGGCGACACACAGTGGGCAGCTAGCAGTGTTTGTTGATCGAAGAGGTGGCTGCTGGCTACAGCAGCAGCAGGTGTCACACGTTATTACGGCGCCTCCTCGCGCTCATCGCATCCCACGTCATGGAAAACGCCCGTTCCCCTCAGAAAACTCATGACAACTACGTAAACGACGACGTAGACGATGATGACGCGAGAGAGAACAAGACGTACGGACGGAGGGCGGAGATGAAGGAAATCTACGAGCCAAGCAAGGATGTAAAGCAAATTTTGTCAACAATGTGTAACAATGTGCTCGAAAAGATGCTTACCACCATGTTGCATGGCTTTTTGTGTCGAGTCGATTGCCAGTGTGTTTCTGCGAGCGAGCGAGCAAGTCAACCAGCAAGCGTGTGTTCGGATACGCCCGTGCCTCTCGCTGCTGGCTTCAATGGCTTCGACGTTGTCAGAAGGGCGTCACTCGCAGCACACAGAATTAGTGATGTATGTGTTCTGTAAGCTATTGTACGCGCCGCTATATTTGGACCACACACTTTAAGGAGTCCATTTTATTTTTTATCCATACTCGTTGAAAGAATCGTTTTTTCCTCGTCAATGGCGTCCTAAAGTAAAAAATATAACATTTTGGCATCAATCGGCAATTGTTGCGAATGCATCTTTCCCTCGGGAGGAACACTTTCTCGCACAAAGTTCGTGCTCCATCAACTCGAAACGCTGGAAAAAGCTCCAATCATTGCCGGACCTCGGCTTCTGGTCGTCTCTCCGGGTAAATCGAGGACAAAATCATACTCTAGGTAAGAAACAATCAGAAACTGTGGCAAAGTAATTCCTCTGTATGCCACTGAATGCGAATATGCCCCAATTGTGTAACTGTGTCTTGCAGAGCGAGTGGTCAGGCCATAAGCTCCTCCAGCAAGGCAGCTGCTTTGGGTCCAGACACAGTGCTATTAGGGTGACATTCGCCGACACGGAATCAACGTAAGTAGAGAACATAGCGGAAAACAAGAGTTAAACGGGAGTTAAAGTGGGACCAGCATTTCCATAACGCACCAGTGCCGGAATCGCTCACTAAAAAAACACCCGGCTCGAATGATTAGCATACTATATGTATAAACAGCTCGGTCTCGAGACTGGCGTGAGTCTGAGCTACGACATCAACCACGCTGGCCACGACGCTTTCTATCTCGCGCAGATGTTTGTTCCTGAAACCCTAGCCGAGCAGTGAGCGAGCTCTCTCAGCGAGGCGAGTGTCATGAGTCGGCAGTTGTGAAGCAGCTGGACTTCAGACCAAAGCCGGCTCCCCTTCAAAACTGATACGTTGTTTGGGTGCGATTGCGAAACGTCGCTGAAGAATTGAGTGCCAGAGGATCTTTTCCCCAAATAATACTCCAGGTTCCCCTTTCACACTGCCTCCCTAATCATCTCTGTTCGAGAGATTTCTTCTGTCTGATTTCTTCGATCTCAGAATCGACATCGCTTCCTTTCCAGCTGCGTGGTCAGAAATTTCCGATGAAAGTAACTCCTCGACCGCCTTGACGTTTTTGTTCTTCTTGACTTTGCCGTTGTCATTGTTGCCGTCGTTGTCGACGCACGGTGTTGCTTTCGACATGCCGTAAAGTTAGCTCAATATTTAATTGCATCAACGGCGATTAACGACGAGTGTAAAAGAGAGCTTGGGCTTCATAAAGCGAACGGAGAAATCTGCTCGCTACTGCTGCCGTTGCTCCTCTTGCCGCTGAAGCCGCCGTGGACGTCGCCGCCGTCGGACGAGGTGGATGTCCTTCAGTGAGTGTCTTATGGTATCAGACGGTTAGTCCGTCGGTCGGTCGCTCCGTCCAACAGTCTGTCCGTCCGTCGCTTGGTCGCTCTATCGGGCGGCCGTCTCAGTGCCGGAGGCCCCACTGTGATGTTCTTAAATACCCAAGAGAAAGAAAAAAAAAGTCGGATAAACTTGGAGCGAGAATCCGGCTCACTTCTCCAAGCCGTCGTTACATTTAAGGACCGGCCGTCGCGGCTTCGACAGCAGCGACGTCTACGGCAGCGGCAGAGAAGATTCCGCGCAGTGACCGATCAATTCGACTTCTCTCAATCCCAACGGAGATCTATCGGAACTCACAGGGCAAAGGTTTCAATCGCCGATTGCTCCCACCCGGAGAACTTTCGTTTGCACCGAGACCTCGGATTGTGGGGGAAGGTTAGGGCGATTAGGAGTCAATAATCTCTGAATCTCGATCCCCCCCCCTTTCCCTCGCATTTGCCATTCCGAATAGGGTTCGCAGCCGGTTTTCGGTCGGGGAAACCGTCAAGGCAGGTGTCAAGAATCTGAACTTTTTCCGAGAGAATGTACGCGTGTCTAATCTCTTGCCAGGATCCCGGTCCCGGACTTCCCGTTGGGAGAGGCCGGTGAGGGCAGGCTTTCAGCTCTTGTGTTGGTGCGGTGCTGAGGGACTAACCAGTTCGTCTTGCCATAAGTGAATTTTCGCAAGTTGGGCAGAAAGTTTTTTATTTTTTCTCAACAAAGGGTTCAAAAAGCAACGATGATGTCTCGGAAGAGCTTGAGGAGCTTTTCAAGAGGAAAAACACTCGTCATGGCATCGGTCGTCGCTACAGTCCGTAGTCCGTAATTCTCGAATGATCCTCAAAAGTGGGTTTCTGATCCTCTTGAGAATTTCGGTAGCTTTGTGGGTCTTCTGATAGCAAGACTATCACGAACACGATCAAGGTGACGAGACTACGTTCGAATCAATGGTCCTGACTTGAAGAAGTTCCGCAACTGAAAAACGGTAAATCACCACGAACAGGCGACAGGCACGCGACGAGAGTGAGAGGAGAATCATTTCAATGACCCTGTTTTCCCGTGAGTAGTTGAAACCAGTTTTCAAAGATTCGTTACCGACCGATGCTCCGGTTACACGATGCTACGATATAATGACAACCCCTAACTCGGTTCAATGATACACGTCGTTCTTGTTCGCTCTTCATCTGGGGCCGCGAACCGTCCAGTGCCCAAGTCTCACCGCCTCCTCTGGGCTTGAACTTCTGATTGTTCGCCCAAGTTGCGACAATCTCGAGCCTTTAGCTGCAACGATCGCAATACCTAGAGTCATGGGTTGAGTGAAGCTTCTAGAAAATCCCGAACTTGCGTCGCACCTGGACTTTCGCCCGCCGAAAACACCCGAGTAATGTATTTTCTATACAAATCGGAAAGCCCGACTCGATCACGCACCATGAGCCGTCCGGGCGACAGAAACGTTTTCTGAACGATTCGGCCGATTAACGTGGAAGGCTCGATCGATTTATTCGAACCTTGTCAACATTCAACAATGCGTTCCGGCCGATTATCGCGAGCATGTGATTAAAACAGATCACCTCAACAAGCGAGGAAGCGGGCCAAGAACTGTTCATCATTCATTGTTCAACCAGGGGAGCTTATCAAAACGATCGCTCCCCATCGACGATCGTATTGACCGACTAGGAACCATGCGGGCATCGAATTTTCCCGCACCATCGGAAAACAGAAATGAACAGCTAGTCAACAAGGAGGAAATGTTAGCTGGAATTCCGGAGGAAAGAGCAATGCAATCAGAGGAATAGTGCCAGTAGCCCCATAGCTAATCGTGCGGGGACCTAGATCGGAGAGAAACCTTCCTGGAATGTGAGCAGCTGCAAAGGGAACGTCGATATCAACAATCCGTCCGTGTTTGATTTGAGCTTCCGAATTCGAATATAGATATTCCTCTACGTACAAGCCTGATACAGGCTGTTGGTAATTTTCCCGCGCAAACGATTTATCTTCCCGAAAGATCGATTTCGAGGCCATACCGATGATTCCATATACATCCATATATACCCTTCCCCATTTATAAATACATTACGGACTTTATTCATGGAGTTTTCCCCTTGGAATCACTGCAGATCGGACTAGAAGAATGTACCTATATAATGACCTCTCAAGTGCCTCACAGGCATGTCTTTGAAAAAGATATCTGCAACGTGTCACGTAAAGTGAAGAGAGCTAGAAGCGCATTCTCACCGAGTATCTCTCCAATGAAGAGGGGACATACTTTGACGAAATTAAGTTCTCGATTCTATTTAAAAAACCATCCACCACTTTCCCAATGATGGCAAATATTCGGAGTTTGAATCTCGAGACTTTCTGCGGATTCGAACTCTCGACTCTCGAGACGTTCGACAATATATTTGGGCACTCTTCTCGTTGTACTGGTGGAACGTACTTTCATTCATTGGGAACGGCAGAAAATATTTGATTCGTTCCCTCTATTTAATTTCCCTCAATCATTCCGGATAATGTCTCTAATCAGATCCTTGTCTCCATTGCCTCATGGAATGAACCTACTCCGGGAAATTTGTAAATATGCCATGATTTATTTTAAATAAAGGTTTCATAAGATAAGTCCGCAATCAAGCGTTTTCGAAGGAAAGAACAACATGAGAAATAATCGATCAGGATTTCTGGATGGTACCTATCCGATGGAAGCGAGTCCGTCACCGCTCCGTTACGGAATGCTTTTGCCCTCGAATTGGCGGCAACGTGGCGAATATGCCTCTATAATTTTGATGTTTTTTCGGAGTCTTCGCCGGTCATCAGGTGGAGGATGCATTTTCGGTGGGAGATCGTCGTGAATCAGATCAAATAAAGATCTCTCTCTGTAGTTCTCGTCTGGTTATTATATCGAACAGGCAGCGACAACGACTAGAAGTGACGGCGAGAACGATCATAGACAATCATGGTTCGTTTCGAGAATGTAGAGGAATCCAAAGCTTGAGGGATCGATAAAGAGACAAGAGCAGGCGATCCATCTGCATTCGAAGAACGAGCCGTGTGCTTATCAGGTCTAAATACACCCAGGGTGCTCTATGGCTTCATCAACGATAAGCGTTAAGTAGTGGCATTCCATCGGATGACAAGACAAGGGATGGAGGAATGTCTCTTTCAATCGTGTCTTTCGATGTGTTTATCAGAGTATCCATTTGGTTATCAATCCATCTGTATATTCTCCTCATCTGGCGCTTCAGCTTCGAATTGAACGACAGCGCGGCAAGAAGTCGTGGGTCGGATACGGCGCGTTCTCAGCCGCTTTCACCTGGAATCCAACGGTGCGAAAACCTGAATGGTCGAGAGACTTGGAAAGGTTTCTGATTCTGCTCACTTGAAAATCGTGACATATCGTGTGACATCTCGCCCCTTTCTTTTTTTTATCTCACAGTCTGATACAGAGTTTCAAATTTTTGAGGGAACTTTCACGAAAACTAAAGAACTCATTAATTTCCTTTTGAAACCTCATCGCTGATTTCATTGTGTTTCACAGTCGGATTCTAGCCGACAGATCTGAACGAACTCCTGGAATATGGAAAACTACAGTGAACTCCTAGGATTCCATGAATGACCTCATATCCAGGGAATTTCAGGCTGCAGGTTTTCAGTGAACGGAAATCCATGTCATTTGCAAATGTGTATTGCTCAAATTTCCGTAATCATGATGGAATCATTTTTTGAACAAGCTGTCGTGGAATGGTCAAAATTCGACGATTTATTCATAAATGGGAGAAGGACGTTTCTTCTATCTTCGTTTTCGTCAGTATACTCGAGCGTTCTCTCGAGGTTGATCGAGTCAAGATTCTTGGACTAAACTGAGATGGACAAAAAGTGTTTCATCTTCATTTTGGTCTTGCTTCTAGAAGCGAACAACGAGCTCTTGGGATTCAAAATTGTAATAAACTGGAATTGGGAGCTTGGAAGCAACCGCCGGAAAATAAGAAAGCTTGAAGGCGTATCATCTTGGGTAATAGGCAGCATTAGTGCGTCTACTTCCCGTGTGTCGCATCGATTCCCGCTCAAGCTCTCTCGTGTCTCCGTGAGCGCTTAGAAGTGTTCATTCGCTCAGAGCGTGTGAACTTCTGCGCCTAGCTGACTTCCTAAGTGCTTGAGTACATGTATCGGTGTCCAGTGTGTTTGTTATTAGTCTCTGAGTGGATGTACCTTCGGTGAAGTATCACTTTGTGCGTGTCGGACTGTCAGAGCGGCAAGATGAAAACATATGAAGGAGAATTCGCTTTGGTGATAAGCTGCTCGATAACATGTTTCAAGTGGGTGTCGCTTGTACACGGCGTTGGTGGCGGTGATGGGAAACCAAGAAAATTCTATGTTCACACCCGATTGTGAGCTTTCGAGTGTTCAATCTTTGTCCGTCGTTATCTGAATTGAACACGACGAAAAGCGGAAAGTCCACTATGCGCGAGAACCCTAGTCAAGCTCCCACATCAAGCTCGTAGACGTGTTTACATCGTGGGAGAGATGAGGGAACACGACTAGCATTTGAAAACGGCGAATGAGAGGAAATCGAGCAGGAGAGTATGACCGAAGAAACACTCGACAGACAATGTGGACAAAATTACAGTTCAATCGTTTTTATCGAATTGTCATCCGGATTGGAAGAGGAGTCAACGACATTTGATGTTGATGCCACCGATTCGGTCGTGTCAAGCACTCCTGCATCCCTATCACTTTTGTTTCTTCTCTGTTTGACTTGTTGTCAGCAGTAATTTATTGAGCTCCAGTCTCGATAAGTATACAAAAGTAAAAGCCGAGAATAAAAATTTGCATAACAGCAGCAGTTGAGGCCATCCCGGGTGTCTCTGGACATTAGTCCTTCCTTCAATGACCTTCAGCCGTGTTGTGACAGAGATCTTGTTATAACTTGAGATATGTGCGCAGCATTTGGCAACTTTCCCCTGTGGGACCCGAGAAGCGGGTCCAGAATGATTCTGTGCAAGATACGCTCTTGGATGGAGGAAATTTCTTAGCTCACTTTGATTGAAGACTGCGCCCAGAAGGGCTTTGATGGTTTGGTGGAGGGAGGACGTTAGCATTAAAACTCAGATGAGGTCTGCTCGTATCAAAAGCTGAAGCCTTCACAGCGGACTTCAGAACCGAATTATCCCACTTCACTTCGATGCCGAGTCTCGATTCACATTTTCTTCCACTCTCCCAACCAATTCCGAAAATCTCGACACATATGTATTCTCGCCTTGCGTCGTCCGCGAGATAACCGTTTGTTGAGATCCGGTACTTCCCGAAACGCATCCATTGGAGCTCTAGTGTTTCCCGTCCCAACGTTGAAGGTGAAAGTCGAGATCCAACGGTATACTGAATTCTGTTCTCATTCTTGTATTCATCGTCAATCTCTCTTTTACGGTCGTGTCATCCTTCATCGATTGTGTTTTTCTATCCAATTGTCCATACGGGGACAACAGTTATAATTATTATTCATATAATATACTCATGCGCGAAGATGTCTCGCAAGGGAGCCACATTTCCAACATGAACCAGAAGCAACGGCCTACGGTCGCGGCACCTCCGGGACTGGGAATCCAAGAAAGGAAGACCGTTTATTTCCAGATATAGGAATTAGGAAGTGGTTTGCATAAGAACGAATGACAGCTTTTGGTGACCCAAGACACAAGAATGATGGCGCAAATGAGGCTGATCCTCGCCTGAACGAGCTCGAGAATCGACCGACCTCTCCGCATCGCGATCATCACCGTCTGGATATCAGCAAAATCTTTGTCGAGAGATATTTCGGGAGCCCTGTCGTCGAACTGTATTCGAACAAAGAAATCTCTGTCTTCTCATCACACTCGAAAAATCCAAGTTTTGAGCCCTGTGTAAGAAAAACAAGTTGAGGAATCGATACTCGGAAGTGATCGCGATTTACAAACACTCGAGGGAAAAACAAATGCATTCCGAAAGAGTTCTGTTAGTTCGCTACCGAGGTAACGGTGGGTGACGCCTATGGAGTTCGAGACACCGGGAACCGCTCCTTGGAGTCCGAATCTTGGAGTTCACCACTGAAAATTATTATGGAAAAGTAAGTGGAGAGTTGTTTGTTCAGTTCACTTTGTTCAGAGTACCCCTTGAGGTTTTGCGAGAAAAGCCAAGCAGCAGAAATGCCGAAGGAGCTACTCACTGAGAAGGTTCATTGCCGATCCTACGATCATTCCCATCGAGTTTGCGCCGCTGGCGAAAAACGTCCGGAAGTATTTTCATGAGGAGCTACCAAATACGTGACCGTTCGGCTTTTCCCGACGACCACTTAGGGATTATATTTCTGAGGGCCCATATCTGGTAGCACTAGATTCCATCTTCGATCGAATCTTTCGGAGTTCGCTCAGATAATACGTGGAACTCACGTCTTCCTCACCCAAGAGGTCGCACCGCGCGGTCAAACGCAAACTCCAATACAGCTCTTGTGGTGAGCCGGCGTAGGAGACCAAGGTCGAGTCGATTCGACTTCGGGACAGATTCTGACCGTTCACAGTCCGAATGAACTCGTTCTCGAATTTGACCCAGTTGCTCTCGATGGACTGAGTTTTCAAGTAGTTGTGTGCTTCTAGGGCATTCTGCATGGCTGGAACATAATAGTTCTCGGCAGTGCCCGCCATCAAGAGCTGGACGGTGGCGTTAGCATCCTCGGCTCGAATGTCAAAGTGGAAGGGCGAGCCCCCGAGAATCGCTCTCAAGCGTGGCGCATTTTTGAGTCGTATCCATAGATTTCCGTCCACCAAATTGAGGATGTCTCTGACTGCCATCATACTCTCAATTGTGGTTTCGGCACTGAGTGCAATGCGCATGAGGTTTTGCGTTTTAGATTCTGGATAAGGTTGGAACTTTTTTCGATCTAATCGAATCGCAGGTGGCTTGAGCTGACAGAAACTTTCTTCGAGCTCCACACCGATTTCTTGCGATGGCTTGAATCGCAGTCCGACTAAGACCGCAGCAAAAACAAGAAGAAGTATCACAAGAAGACTGAAGAGCGTGTAAGGGTCCCGCTGTGGCTGTTTAGGGCATTGCACCAGCTTCTCAAGGTCTTCACGAGGTGCTGAGACTCCAGGGTCTTGTTCAGAGTCAATGTGATGATCCGGCGAGGACTGAATTTCTTCGTAGATTGTCGTGATGCTAGTTTCTTCGACAACGAACTCCGGCGTATCGGAAACAGTCCTTTTACTCAATTTAGAGACGGTACGTTTCATTTTTTCCCTTGGCTCTCCATCCAGCTCTTGCAGAGAAGAATCTTCCATTTCGTCTGGTGCCTCAGAGGTCCATGTCTCAGTAGCCGTTTCTGTTAAGGGAATGTCCTCGGTCTCTTGATCCGTTGAAGCCTGGACTGTCGTTTCCGAGGAGATGGAACATTGCTCTTCTGAGGGAGGCTCCATGTGAGCTGTGGACACTGAACGAGACTCGCAGGAGGTAGACACTGTCATCCTCTCACCGCACTGGGAGACGAGTCGGGCGAGAGTGAGTTCAGCGCCTCGACTCGTATTGGTCAACGGCGTTCGATCGCAGGACAATGAGTTTGAAAATTCAAGTCATCCAGACCGAAAACTCATAAGGATCACACTTCGAGAGCAGGTGCCTCTTTCGACATCGCGTTTCTCGGAGGGTCGAGAGCTTCTATTCTCGGCCAACGACGGGCTTCCTTGGATGAGCATGCCGAGATCCAGGAAAACTTCTTAGAATCACGATTTCAAAGTTCGAACATTCCCGCGGAAGACGAAAATTCCGAAACCTGAGCTTCGTCATCTTATGTTCACTGGTAGGCTAGGTCTCATCCCAGGATGACATTTTCAATTCTGGGACGAGTTCTGCCAGCAGACTGCGGTCACCGTTTTTTGAGTCTGGTGACAGAAAAGACACCGTTAGACCCACCCCCGACTGATGTTCGTCAATCAATGCACACTACACTTGCTGTGACGTCATCACATTCCTCTGTGATCAACAAACATGGTGCACTTCGAATATCACCGCTCGCGAGAACCTTTCCGGACACCGCCTCCGTTCGCTCCTCACACAAGACCTTGGCTTCAATTCAAATACAGAAGTTCTTCGGTGAAGTTCTCTGGCGTAGGAACATTTTTGAGGAGTTCCTGCTCAATTGAAGCCGTTACCGAGTTTCGGATTCCAAAAATCAAGGCAGTTGTTAGAAGTTGAGCTGTCTATGAAGATTCTCGAAACTACGCGGTCCACGTACAGTTTCGAAGTTTCATTTGGATTCGGCTTCTCAGGTGGGAAACACGACTCAATCGAAACACAGGAACGAGGTTTCAACAGTGATGGGAAATCGAAACTGAACACGCACAGCTGGAACTTCCCCTGACTTCGCCCTTTTTTTGCCAATGATCCAACCGCTCACCAGTTTCAGAGTAAAGAAAAGCCTGACTCGAGCTGGAGCTCACTTATACTCATATATACAGTATCGCACAATATTTTATTGGACCTTTCTCGTTTGAAACTCACATTCGTTTATGAAACTATTTGTTTGGATGCAGATCAATCGCAGAAAACGAACGTCCAAGCAATAATAATAAAGGTGAAAATTAACAAATTAAAAGCGGATCAGGAAACGTATGCTCAGCCCCCGAGCACCCCGCCTCCTTTCCGAGCATCCACCGAAGCGATGATGTGCTCTCCTTCACGAGCGATTGCCACGACCACACTTCCGCGTAATACCATGGGTTTCATCTGAGTTTGATGGCCGAATTCGCGGAGATCCGCGATAATTCTCTAGGATCCAATATCATTCAATGTAGCTTCGAGTCGTGGATAGATTTCCTGTCTGACCCCTCGTAGAATAATAATAAGATACATAATTCGAGAATAGAGATTACCGAGTCGAAGTTGTCCTCGTAAAGAATGAAGTTGGGCGTGTACTGATGGTGGATGCGTCTGTGTTTTATAGAATCCACAAGCGTCGCGCCTCGATAGAAATAGTGGAGAATCACTTGCATCACTGCCGTCGTGATTTGAGATCCTCCCGCGGCTCCGATGGCCATGACAGCTTCGCCGTCTTTCACGATGATTGCCGGTGCCATGGAAGACATTGGCCTTTTACCGGGCTATGATTGCAGGCATGAAGTGGATGAGAAAAAAGCATGCTACGGGTTGGGAGCAGGGATGGGCACCTTGATGATTACGATTACGATTTTTGATTATGATTACGAAAGACGGGGATATGATTACGATTTTTGATTATGATTATGAAAAACGGAAATATGATCACGATTTATGATTATGATTACGCAAAATTCATAATCACAAATCATAATCATTGAGGATCTTGAAAAATCATAATCATAATCGTAATCGTCGAAAAATCACAAATCATACTCATAATTAAGTTGATTATGAGCCAGAAACAGATGAAACGAGCCTCTATTTCGAATTCTGCCATTGTCTTCCACCTAGGGTGCATCATCGGCACAGAACCTGTCTCTCGAACGGAAATCGTTTTATTGAAGTTCAATCGAAACAGAAGCTGAGGCAGTGGCCGCTTAAAGTTTCTCTGGCATTCGCCTAAACTGAGTGGAAACTATGGAAACCAGCTCTAGAGAAACATTCACCCTCAGAAGGGTCTTCCGAAGAGGGCTGTCGTCACATTCCGCAAACAAAGTGCAAGTCAGCATTCTCCTTCAAAACGACACTTTGCTCAAATTTTGAATCACTTAGACGGTTACTATTGGGAGCGCTAAACATGGGTGCGTATGAGAACAGCTGCTCAACCTCCGCGCTTGACGGCGGAGTAGTATTGTACTCCCGAAAGATGGCTGCGATCACTGGTTGGGCTTTCAGCATATTGGGATCCTCTTCAGTAGCATTGAAGTACTTTTCCATGTTCTCCTCCGATGAAGACACTTGCGCTGGTGCTGCCGTTACTGCCTGTATCTGGCTCCCCCATTCGCAGTAAGTGTCAAGATCCATCCGCGAGGATTCTAGCACTGTGAGAACTTCCGGTTCCGAAAGTCGATCATTGATGATGTGCCTGAATCGATCGAGCAGGTGAAGTCGGTCAGTCGACGACCATCCGGCCCTGAGAAGCCATTTATTCTTGAAGAGCGGCATTGACAGAGCGGCAATGGCGCCTCGTTCACTCCGACAGTCGAAAACATCGGCAATGCAAAATTTCCTCTGTTTCTGGCTCATAATCATCTCCATTTTTATGATTTTGGGTTGATTACGATTATGATTTGTGATTTTTCGATGATTTCTGATTATGATTATGATTACGAAAATCATAATCATAATCGTAATCATCGAAAAATCACAAATCGTAATCGTAATCATAAAAGAGGGCCATAATCATGATTTTGGCCAAAAATCATAATCGTAATCATGATTTTCAAAATGCCCAACCCTGGTTGGGAGTATCTTCGAGTGCTCAGAGATGGAAAAGATTACCTTGATGAAATTGGCTTCCGAGGGCATCAAACCGAAGCTGTTCCTCTCGCCCGGCGTCGAAAAATCGTCCATTTGGTTGTTCAATATTATTCCTCCAACCTGGACTCCACTTCCGAAACTGCAAAAGGTCACGCGTGTGATGTGGGAAGAGCTGAATGATGTTATTCCAGTTTAAGATTCCGTTGAGCATTAGACGGTCAGTAAACTCACTAGAGGTTCGTTGACGAGGTTATGGATATAACGTCCCCGTTCGGCCCAAAGAAGTTCGCGTGGGACGTCCCTTGAGTTTTAGCTTCGCTCACCGCTCCACCATATTCTTCGAGAGGCAATGTTTGCTTATCATTGATCTTTTCCCTGATGGCGTTCGCAACGTCTCTACTCTCCAACCGCGCAGCGATCTGAGGAAAATTTAGAAAATTGTTAGATAAAATATGACATGGAACGACGGGACAGGTGTTGCCTACAGTGCCCACCGCGCTCTACACCAACCTCTTTGACATTGGAGAAACGCGGATCTGCGAGAAGAGATCTCTTCGCGTAACCGAATTTGAAGATTTCCGCGAGTCTCTGATAAGTCTGAGAATCGTCTTTGAAGCGAGTGATGTTGTACGCTTCGAGCGTATTCAGCATAAAAGTTAGAATCGGCCCACTGCCGGGAAGTGCTTCTTGCATGAAAAGCGAGGCCAGAGTCAGAGTAGCTTCGTCCTTGTTTCAAACCAGCCAAAAACATACGATCCATATGGTTTTTAGATCTTGATCATTCTCACCTGGCGAGTACACGTCGTAGATGTTCTGGATTTTACAATGACTCGGTTTTCCCCATAGTGGTTTGTTTGAGGAAAGATCTGCCATCGTGAGGATTCCACCGCGACGTTTGACTTCCTCAACGATTTCCCGAGCCATCGAACCCTTGTAGAATTCGTGAACGAAATCGGGGGCTTTTGAAAGTCTCTCTAATGAGTCTGCGAGGTCGAAATTATAGATGGTTTCTCCAACCATCCAAGTGTTGTTTGTTCGCGTATTGAAGTAAACCTTTCTGTGCGTTGAAAACTCTGTTACATTCCGCGTGAGGAATTGAATCAATCCACTGGCAAATATTGACTGGGTCTCTTTGTCGCGACGATGGAATCGGATGCAAGACAGTCTCGAGCATGGGTCGCCTTCGAGTGGGAATATTGGAAAGTCTTCGGTGACTCCAGCGATTCCCCGGTAGCGCGATCAGTTTCAATGGGAGCTACATTTTAGAAGGAGCATTTGAACGCCTAAACCCTGTGAACTAGTGTTTCAACAGGTGTACAAATTCGACCCACCATCTGGGTCAGAAATATCTTCAAAAAACGTTCTAGAGTTGGTTTTCCCTCTGTGGCAAGCTCCGATAGGCCAGAAGAGGCTCATTTGGGAGACAAATTGTATTTGATATTGGATGAAGGGAAACGAAAGTGTTGAAGAGCCAAAGAGACGGCTGAGTTTGTGGCATAGAAACTTCGAGGCTTTCGGACTTCTGGAGCGCTACGATTGTGTCGTTGTCCGGTCATTCATCTAGCGCTAACCCCGATGTCCTTGGATTCCGAGTCATATGTCAATTCAATGGGTCCGAACATCCCGAATTTCAGTTCGGTGAGGAAAGTTTCACTCCAAATGGGAGCCCAAGCAAACCGGCGCCGACTTTTCTTTCAGGTTCAGATCCTATTCATTCTTCACCATTGAAGAGGGACAACGGAGAAATCGCATTCTGCTCGACAGGTGAGTGGCACCGGTTCATCACACGATCGGGAGTGATTATATGCCATGGGTGACATGATCGATTGCGATTCTGGGGCAAGTAATGGAATCCTTGGATCATATGGACAGAAGTCCTCGGAATTGAAACGATTGGGTCGGAGGGTAGAAGAAGCTCAAGAACCTGTGGCCCAGAAAAATTGAATATCGATTTCGGTTCTCACCGGAGACCGGGATCAGCGTAAACAATTTCCCGTTTAACTCGTATAGCTTCTGTAAGATGAAGTCCGGCTTTGAAGCCGTTCCTCGCAATGGTTATCGCCGGCTTGAAAAGCTCTTCTATCTGCAAATTGGAGCCCACGGTGTTGAGGAGCTCTTTGTAGCCTTTCAATTCAGCGGGAATCCCGATTGAGAGAGGCCCTGAAACGACGCGAACATTCGGGTTATTCAAAACAGTTCTTCTACAACGAGCGACAAGATGCGAAACCGCCATCAGACATCCTGTTGAATGTAGTCATCTCAGAGCCTATACTTCAGTCAAATAGAGTACCTCACCAAATCTGCTGTTTATGTCAGGACCGACGAACATGTCACGGGTAGACGCCGCGGGGGCAGTTTCCCGAGAATCCAGGTACTTGGCTTCCCCTGTTTTCCTGCAAGAAGCGGACATTGCTCGAGAATGTAAATTTTCCAGGGTTGCGGGAGTTCCAGGAATGACAAAACGAGCAATCTTTCACTGGGAGATGAGCTTACTTGTTGAAATAAACGGCGTAGAATCCGCCACCCATTCCAAGCGATTGCGGGAGCGTCACACCGAGACAGAGTAACGTGGCGACCGTGGCGTCAGCCACCGTTCCTCGACGAGCGTAGATGTCTTTCGACACCTGAAGACACTGCGACTCATCCACGGCGGTGGCCCATGTTCTGAACTTCCCTGATAGACCTCCTTCTGAAGATGGATTTTCCGGAACGGCTTGCCTCATGACAGAATAGGCCACAAGGGCTCCCAAAAAGAGGCCGGTACTTCTAACGAGGGCCCGGAATGGCTTTGAGTTCCCTGCTGTACAAAGCTGTATTTTGTCCGTAAAGACCGCTAACTCATCCAAAAAGATCGATTTGACCCGATTGCATGGCCCGTTAGAGAAACAGTCGAATCCCCGATCGAAACCGAATGAACTAAGAGACGGTATTCAGAAAGCCGGACTGATGTCGCCGACGAACAAAAACTACCGAAATTCACTCTGAATCATAAGAACCAGTGTGGGGATACCTAGCCCAGACCGTATTACCTGTCGAAGTCTCAGAGGGAGAGGCTGAAATTCCTTCGGTAGTCCTCGAAACCGGCGTCTCGGTCACGTCGGAACCGATCTCTGGAATCATGAGGCTCATTCGACGTCTTTTTCAACGAAACTTTAGATTCGGACGAGAAAGCCGGCGTTTCCTCTTGGAGCAGAAGACGTTTCTCGCAAAGGAGCTCATGTATCGAAAATAGAGGGTTTCGTCATTTTCCCTCTTGGACGCGGGGCTCAATCTCAGTTTTGGAGAATTTCGGACCAAATCACGGAAGCTGGTTGACTTCCACGTCGATCGGGAATAAAATGAGCAGAACTCGATAGATGGGAAGCAGTCGAACCTATTTTCGGGAAGAAACGAAGAATAAGCTCTTTGTGCTACCCAATGTTTCGAAGAAGTTCGAGAGATGAACCTGGAGGCAGATATTTTGAACGAAGTTCGAGGCTAATTTGCTCATGAATTCAAGAGTAAACCCAGGCAGATCACTCCGATATCAATCTGTCCACCTTCGAAACATAGACTGAATCCGACAAGGAGGATTTGTCTACAGCGAGAAAATCTACGCACCCTTTTCAGATCACTCGCTAGATGAGCTTTGGTGAATGCCGCGATGCTATCTTCGAGCGATACCGGTGTCTCGCACAATTGGGAAGTCTGTTTGGGGATGGTGAGGGACCTCTAGGAAATCAATAACCCCCAACCGTATTAAAATATTCTGAGCTTCGACATCTTCTCGGCAGGTGATTTTCCCGCGAAGTTTTCCGGCGCTACGTCGCAACTTTCTGTACGAAAACATCGAGGATGACGAGTTGCCGCGAGAGATTCATAGTCCAAAAAAAACCGATCCACAAGCGTCTGAGTTTGTCCCAACTGCACGTTTTTGCCCTCGAAGGGTCTCTGTTCACAAACACTTCGGCTGGGACCGAGGTTTGTCGATCCGAATGTTCCTCAATGTCTCAACTGTCTCGAACTCGTCCTAGGCCTCATTGGTTTTGCTCCTGCAAATCTGAAAAAAATCCAGGCTGAGATCCAGCTCAGAGAAGGGGATAAAAATGATCATTTTTGAGCGGGAATAAACGGCAAGGCTGCAGCCCGCTGCCCCTAAAACCGGATACGCTTAATGTCTGATTCCAAGAAAAATCCTTTATTCATTCAGATCGAGTTTGAGGAAGGGGATTTTTCTTGGAATCGGATTTCGAGAATACCCGGTGCACACCATAGGCGGAGGGACTATGTCTACATATATCCAGGAGAAGGGTCAGGAGGGGAAGGACATCGAGCACTCAGGGGTGGAGAAGCCGCACGGGAAGGACTCCGGGTTTACCAGTATTAACTACCAGAGTCCTCCGAATAGACGGGCCCTCAACAATAAACTGAATGTCTCCAAGATTTCTTAGGCGAGTTCTAGCAGATACATTCTGGCCTGAACCAGAAAAGAGGTTTCCGAAGTAGCTCCAGGAAGGCCCTGTTGGCCATCCATCTCCAGACGTGAGAGGCGTTTGAAGTTTGGGTTTGTCTATTAAAAGAGCTACGGTACATACTGCATATGAATAATGTCCGGGATTAGGAGATCCTTCAGTTCAGCCTCCAACTCCAACCGAGCGCTGGGACAGAGTCAGGTTGGCATCCCGGAGTTCTCTTCGCATGACCGAGGCCCACCGCCTACGGACTGCGGTTATCAGCCACCAACACGTGCTTTCTCGGTCGAATCGGGAACCAAACAGCTATTCAGTGAACCCCAAAACGATATTTGATGCGTCAACAGCAACGGTTTAATCCACCATCGTGAGGACATGACAGTCGCCATGATTCTTCCACCACACTCGTTGCTGCTGCCAAGATGATGGCAAAGTTTCTGCTTCGGAAACTCTCATAGTGATTCATCGACGGATTATAGCTGTGGTTCGGCTGAATCGAGGACTCTTCCTCGGGTGCCTATGCCTCTTCAGCATTGGTTCTCAGCTGACAGGTCGTCGATCCCTCTTCGCCACTCTGAGGTATTCATCTTGGAGGCCTGGACGCCCAACAAACTGAGAACCCCTGCTTCATGTATGTATCACACGGACCTTACTGCGGCGAGTATAACCTCAGCGCTGAGGTAAACCATCAGGACCGATTTCCTGCAAAACTGCATGATTCGGAATGTAAGGACTTCTCTCATCATATCTCATTCGCAGTCAGCAGCCCTCTCGCGACAATGGTCCTGCCGTGGTCTTCTTACTGAATCGCAATCGAGCAGAATAATATCTGGAGCATGTCCAATCACGGGGTTTGGAACAATGGCTCGTTGCGTTGCCGAACGATGCGTGGTTGACCAAGGAGCGATTCGTTGTCAAGCTGCCGATGACGAGGTTAGATTGCGAGTTTAAGGCGTCACTCATATACATAGACCGTTCCTAGAAGAGGAAGTACGTGGGTATGTCGCTCACAGCGTCTCCTGAGTATTGCTCTGAAGGAACGGAGAGATCAGACGACACTGCGGTTGATCCGATAAAATGGAGTTGTATGTAAGAGATGAGCTTGTTAGCGAGTCTCTTGTGTGGCGTCTTCAAAGTCGATCTCTAACCCCGTTTCACGAAGACAAGAAGAGGTGAGAAGCAGCAGCGATCTTAGAGCTTCTTCGGACGGAATCGGGAAGCGGTCTCAAACTGCAGCTCTGTGCGCGAATCCTAGCTGAATCGTGGAAACCTGAGTGCCAGAGTCCTTCAAACCCCTTCCCTCCCCCCAGGGAGGGAAGTGCTGCTCGGGGCGGTCCCGTGTTTTGCCTCCCCTCGATCTGAACACTAAGATTCCTCGACAGTATGCTTGGAATCCCCGAGCGTCGGCTGCTCTGGCGAAGAGCAACAGGGCCTGTTATGAAGAGGCGTGAAGCAGTTTAACATAGAAAAAACGCAACCGAGGTATCGAAGCACCCTCAAATGCCGCCCCTAAGAGATTGGCGCCCGGGGCGGACCGCCCCCCCCCCTCCCTTGGTCCACCACTGCCTCCTCAGCCTCGGAAAATCTCTCCGCCCCCAAGGCAGCTCTTAGAACATCAAGCATTACGTTTGAATGTCCGATTGCCTAAGATGTCGGAGGTGATGAGCTTCAAAGGAAACTAAATAGCGCTCCCTCCCTCTTGGTTCTTCTATCGAAACAGGAAGAGGAGTGAAAAACTCATGCCTCATTGCTCTTCAGCAGAGATCATTATCATTAGAGTTGTCTGCTATTTGCGATCACTCGGTTTTGCAGTTAGACCAGTTCCGAGTCGTTTCTTCCGTTCTTTTGTAATGTAGACACAAAGTTTCCTCCGCCCGTTTCTTGAGGAACGTGGATCCTTTGACCTCCGCACCTGAATATTGCATGTATGGCTTCAGCACAGAACGAATCGGTCAGTGTCTATTCTGACAGGAACGGAAGATACCAGATTTTCGTTTTCGGCCTCAGATCAGAAGTCTCCTCTACCCCTTCCTTGGACCCGGCATACTATTCAGAGAAGGAGAGACTTTTCGATCTCATTGGATTGTCTGAGACAACAACGATGTCCATATGTGTGGAAAAAAGTCTGATCTAGCAGATCCTTTGTTGACGTTTGAGAGCAATGTCCGCGGACCATTTGAGAAACCGCAGACATCAGGGACGCAGAGCTCACAAGCTTCTCAGAGTAATCCATGTCGAACGTTGAACGGAAATTTACGGTCGGGTCCTCGATTCACTGCACTTTCCTGATCTTCGGGTAATGAGCAAGGCTAAACTTTGTGCTCAACCCAATCCAACTTTTCCAGAATGTTGTTGCTTCTTCCGATGGGAAAAGTCCGGAGCGCCGAAAGTCGGTTAGTTGATGTCTGCTCGGGTGAAACTATGGTTCCTACGCAGCTACTCCTCCGAATCGTTGTTTCCATTCCTGAATGTAAAGAGTTTCATAAGAACGCGTCCTAGAGAATCTCGCCTCACTTCATCATTCCAACTCCAGGGAACTCCTGGGGACAATGAATTTCCGGATAAAGTAAGCTCCCTGAACTCTCCCGTTTTTTGAAGAATAAAGATCCCAGTTGTCGATGAGGACTCCATATTGATGGCCATCTCCATCTCTGAAGAAGATTTTGCACCGGAATCGAATGATTTTCAGGCCGATGAACCGTCTGTCGCACAGAAGGAGACAAAGGATGAAGAGAAAGAGGTTTGTTTCGTGGCTCCTGAGAGCTTCGACATAGATGTGAGAATGTCAGTTCTTGTCTGTTCGAGAAGATTGTCAGATATTACCTCACGTATCTGCGGTGTTCGACGATGACTTGACTTTGCTTTAGGACAAAGGGGACCACGAGAAGGCGAAAACCTCCCCAAAGATCAAGAAGTTGAGGAGGATACGTAGAATCGAAGAGGTCTCCATCGAATGTGACGACTCCAGCGATATAAAGGACCTCGCCGATCGCCTTCAAGTGTACGTCACCAAGGACAGAGCGGGTGGCGAAATTATCGACGAATCGCGAAAAGAATCTTCGCCGGAGCGTTACTTCACCCGGGCTCTCGACAAAATGGCTTCGGGTTCAGTCACTGGCGCAAACGAATGGACAAGTCGGAAGACGAAGTAACATCAGGAGTACGGTGAAATGATCGATCCCGATCCTTTCCGCCCTCCTCCTTGCTTCCTTTGTAAAATACAGGCGTTGGCGAAAGAACGGTGGTGGAAATTTTCAAAATCTTCCAAAATTCCCGACCCCAAAGTTCCAGACACACCCCAACTTGCTCAGAGTAGAGGCTTCCAATGCAAAGACACATTTCCAGCTCAGAGCCCTGTGGATGACGAGAGACCTTTGCTGCTCCGTAAATTGGACGAACTGATTGCGTACATTCCGAAAGCGTGCGCGCACCCTGCTTGCTTCTGTAATAAGTACCCATGCTGCAAAGAGATTCACGCTGCGTGTATAAAACCATTGTCGCAGGTTGCCCTGGCTCCGACTGCTGATTCACCGAAAGCAGGTCTGGGGATAACTATGGATTGCTTGCTGGACAGAGCACAGTTGAGAATGGAGTTGCTGAAGAAATCCATAGTGGCTTTCAGGACTTGGGTACAGAAAAAGTACGCGCAACGGTCTTGGGCGAGGTCCGGACCGAGCAAGATCGCGGATGCTCGAAAACCGTCGAAGCTGAAGTCGATCAAACCCTCACGAAAGAGCTCCAAGAGTTGTTCGAGGATGGCGTCAGGAGAGACTCCAATGACTCCTGCACCAGATGCACATCTGAAATGCACAGTAGAGGGACCTCACGCGGAAAATCTCGCTGCTAGATCTCTGGTTGAAGAAGGTGACAAAAAATTGAACTCCGTAAACAATGATGCTCCAAGATTGCAAGGGCTGCACGAGGAAACGCGGCTTTCAAAACTTACTTCGCCTGCTGCTGCGAAGGAGGAATCGTTGCAAGCCTAACAGGAGCCTCAGAACCAGGAAACCTCAAAAAACAGCACGTGGACGCTATCGTCGATCTTGGAGTTCTTGCAATTGGCTCCCTGCACAGATCCGAAAATGGCACAAATCATAGAAGCTACGCAATTTTTGATTGAGCAACAGGAGCAAATCCTAACTGCTGGGCCTGCCACCCCTAGTACAGTCGCGAAGACGGGAGCAGTATCGAGTGGAGCTTCGCAGGATAATATTTCGATCAAACCAGCTGAGCCGGGAGGCACATCATGCAATCTGTTAGAGGGCGTTGAGAAGGGCGTGGAAGAGCAGTTCCGAAAGGATACGCCAGCTCCCACGAGCAACCTGAAGGACCCTGAACCAACTTCGGGTGAAGTTGCTTCGAGGAACGTTTTAGAGCAGTCAATTGATGCTGGGGGCCCCTCGGTCGCTACATTGAAAGATTGCGCCAAGGGAGAAACGGCGAAATCCAATAGAATCGGAGAATCAAAGGTCGTTCGATTTAAATCGAAGGTTTCAGAAAAGAGCGAGAAACCATCGAAAACGCCGGGGAGAGTCAGAAACGCCAGAGGCTCGCAGAGGTTGCCAGTTCCCGAAGCGCTCAAGAAATTATCGAAAAGCCTGACGATGCTCCGAAATGCGGGCCCGAAGAAATCAAAGGTCTCAGACCAATCGACGGCGACCGATAGTTCTGAACGGTTCAAAAAAGTGAGTGGTCGAAATCGTAAGAAGACGAGGAACTGTAAGAGACACCGGAGTAGAGGGATCGTCGCAAGAACATCCAAAGCAGCCAACTCTGCGGAAAAAATCCTTGATAGTAATCATAAAGTGCCAACTAGTTCCGACGGAAGTTCTCCTGAACGGTCAGGCGAACTGAGGTGGAGCTTGCCAGAGTGTCTTTCAATTGAATCAGCAGATGCTTTGAATGAGCAGGCACCGTCGAATTCGGGTACGAACGAATGTATAGCCGCTCCAAATGAGGAAGTTGCTCGCGCGAGATTGAAGAAAGTCAGATTTAGAGAGTTATGAAGCAGATTTTGAAAAAGTGAGTCTTTCATTGTCGATTCTGAAGAATCCTCCCTTGGTTCATATGAGCATTCCTTCCATCTCGGCTTCAAAGTAATGTGCTCTCTTTGATTCGATGGGTCAAAAGAGCCTTTCTCCACAGATTCTATCTAATTTTCAGAAAACCTGATCCGGAATTCCGTTCAGAGCCTTCAGTGGTGGTGAACGACTGACGAACTTCGGGAACTGTGCTCATCGATTTCATTTTTGGTCGCTCCGAATCTTCGGGGGCTTTCTTACAACTCTTCGAACATGACATTCAGTGAAATTTCTAGAGGCATCGGGCAGATATGACCTGGTTTTCGATTGTATACTTGCGACGGAATTCCTCGAAAATGAGAGGCGAGTCGCAACTTCTCGCGTTCAGAATGTATGGAATAAAATCAAGTGGTTTGTTCTATCTTCTCCTGAAACGGAAAATCTCGTCAGGGAGTTTTCCAGCTCATAACCGCGAGCACGAGAGACCCAGCGACAAATCGCTGTTGGATACGACGTCACCCGAGGGATGGTTTTCCTCATAATCATTTCTGTCTGATATTGCTATCAAATATTCTGAATTATTTCATTTCAACATGATATGCTCCTTTATCGTACGCCATTATGGATCACAAGATAAGGTAATTCCACAAGAGCAGGTGTAGATAAACATAAGGGGGAGGGGGTAGGTGACAATGGCGAAGAGAAAGCCCGAGAACCCCGAATCGCCGCCCGTTTCGCCCAGTGCTTACCTCTCACCTCGCCATCCCACTGGGTCATAGGCGTAGCCTGGGGGAGGGCGAATTCATCATAATTGGAGTTTGAGAGTTCGTGCACTTTAATAAACGGAGAAATGTGCGGATATGAGCCCTGAGTATAGAGACGAATATGCAACGGAATAAGTAGGTATATACATTTATGCAACAAAATGCGGATATTCAAAGAGGAACTTTGCATACAACCTATGCATTGCATATTTAGCATGCAAACTACATACCTCAGACGTGAATTGCAGACGCGAACTTGCCTTTACCGGTGGGAATAGTGGAAGAATGGCGTTGCCTCTCCTTCCCCCTCCAAGGAAAAAATCTTGGGTACGCCACTGCAGTGGGTATTTGTATATCTCCGGTAAGATAAGATCCGCCCAGGTTCGCGGACCATCAAAACTTACTCATTGAGCCGGTTGTTGAAGGACGCCCTCAAGGATGCCAAAACTTCCAGCGTGAATCGTATGCGACGAAAACGACCGCCAGAACTACCCTTGATTTTATTTGGGTTGGTCCCCTGGCGACTTCTCCCCACGCGTGAGCACAAGAGTGGCGGCTGCGGCGAAAATAATGTCTGCGTAATTTATGGGCCTGCGATGGCTGCAGGTGGTGCAGTCTGGAACATTAGGCCGGCGAGCGTAGCGAGCGGCACGCGCTTGCAGATGCCTGCAAGCCTGTGCACCGAAGACATGCTCAATTCGCATCGATGGTGTGCTGGCGCTTTGAAGTTTAAGTCGGCTAGGGATCGACCCCAGAAATTCCCTGCCCTCTGTGGCCTGCCTCGGCTTCGTTTATTTACACTATATCTATTCATACCGAGAATTCATTCCGCAATGAAGTCCCGTTCGCCATGCTCGGGCAGGTTCAGTATCATTATTGTTCCTAGTTCTTCCAAATGCCGGTGCTACCCGCAGTTCACGGCTCTCCATGCACATATGCACGCATGAAAAAGTTGATGTTTCATTGAACTCCTATGTCCAAACAATTCGAATGCGGATGAATGATAACGACGTATTGATAAAAACACAAGTCATTAAGACGAGCAATCTCATTTGAGTAGTGAGTCGTTGACAACGAAGCAAAATTTCCCTCAATGGGACCCGAAAAATTCCAAGAGCAACAGAAGCCGGTAAGAACGAACAAATATTGTGACCGAGCTCGAGTCAAATTCCTTGCGAGAGGGGGAGGATTTCGGCCACTCCTCCGGGCAAGTGGGTATATGTCACTTTGTCTCAGAATACCCAATCTGGAGTCTACAAGCTCCTGGCGTGCACCTTCGAGCATCGGAGGTCAACGGTTGCTTGCAGCATACCCTCCAACTTCAATCAGTTTGTGTGATAATATCCCTGAGCCTGTGCCCATGAGAGAAGCCTCGAGATTCGGATTTTCCTCTGCGGGTTTACATATTTGGAATCATGATCTCATGGGGGATCCGACAGGAGATCGCTGCTATCGATCCACGCTCTGGCGTCAATCTTCCGGTGTTCACTGAATCCCAGACACAAATGAGTGGCGTGTGAATATGAGGATTGAGGATCCGCTGAAGAATCGTGTCCTGAGGCGGGACCAGTGGCTCAGCCTTCTCCTTCCGATGGAGCCTCGAGGACGTGATTCGTGCACCCCTAGGGATGCAGCGATAAGCCTTAAGAAACCCAAGACTGCACCCGTGACAGCCTGCTCAGTTGACAACAATCACCATGGGCGCTCCATCTCCTCATCAAAAGACAGTTCATGATCAATCCGATATCTAGCCCGGGAGCCATACGTTCCTTACGTTGGGGGGGGGGGTTTGATTATTGTATCCTTGACGTAATATTTTGATTCCAGGAAAAGCAGGATGGGAATAATCAGGCGAGACCGGTGAGTCCGATTTTCTAGCGACGGCTTATTAGTTTTACTCATCTCGTTGGTGTGCGAGCCAAGGGGATGGAGTAGATAGATAGAGGGATCGCTTGCTCATCATTCTTCCTCCTCATGTCCTTCCTCCTATCCCGCTTGATCCGGAGTATCGAGTCGTCCTCCCCCCCCCCCCCCCCCTACTAAAGTTCTGGATACGCCGCAGTCCATTTGCTCATTACAACCTGCTCATTCTCTTTCAAATCAACGCAGCTCGCCGGAGGGGCACCAAAAGCGTCAGAACCCAAGGCAGCAGCGCCTGCAGCAAAGTCTGAAGCACCCAAGACGGACGCTCCCAACACCCAATCAACGGTATGTCGAGAATCTAATCCTATCCCTTCACCTTCCTTCGAGTCGATCGCTTCTCAAACCGCAAGATGAATTGATCTCGTTCTTCTTGCATGATCACGATCTCCTTTCGACTTCCAGGATACGAACTTTTCAACGACGACTGGAATCGAGGGCGATGTCAAGGTCCGTATCATGTATCTCAATTCTTTCTCAACAGGTGGAGGCTCAGGGCAGTGGCGTAGCGAGGGGGGGGGCGGGGTTCGGGCGGTCCGCCCCGGGCATCAAGGCTTCAGGTCTGGAAATTGGGAAATTGGGGCAGTAAACCTCCAAAATGGGGCAGCAAATCTTCAAAACGTGGCAGCAAATCTTGAATTTGGGACATCGGATAGACGGTCCGCCCCGGGCATCACGAGGGGTTGCTACGCTACTGGCTGAGAGTCCCAATATCTGAGTGGATTCCTGAAAAACACTAACTGAAGTGCCTGGTTCGGTCCATTTCAGACTCTCGAAGTAGCGAAAGCATCTGACCTGTCCAAAGCAGTAAGTTCCCAACAACTCAGTCCGATTGTGCACACCTGACTCGATTTTGCGACACCATGGATAAACTTCCGGATATTGTCAGGGTCTAGGCGGCGGACTGAAAATAGGAGGGAGAGTATTTTGTAAACACAGAACATCTCCTTGTAGGACAAAGATATCGGCAGACATGTGAAAACTGTCGTAAAGACCGAAGAGATCGCTTTCGAGTGTGACAGCCCGAGTTACATAAAAGAGCTCGCTAACAGGCTCGAAGCCTACATCCAAACCTGTAAGGCTAAAGGCTCGAAACGGGAACCGGCTAAACTCTTCAGCGGAGCCATCGATAAAATGATCAAACATCCCGTTGGCAAGAAGCACCGCACGAAATCATGAACGGGTAAACTCGGTAAACTAAAGGACAAGCTGGATCAGCCGAAAACCTGTTTTTCATGTAATCAGCCGAAAACTGGTCCTGGAGGTGAGGGTGGCTCAGGGAGATCAGAGAAGCCCTGGAAACCGAGCAAGGGACCCAGGAAAACGACCAAGAAGCCCAAGAAACATGGCTCTAAAATAAGCAAGAAACAGACCGATCCTAAGATGACAGTCAGCAAGGAGTTAGCTGAAGGAAAAAAAACAGACAAGCTCGCAGCAGCGGCTGCAGCAGGCGCAGCATCTGCCGGAATTTGCGGCGCTTGCGGAAGGGGTGAAGGTCGCTCTGGTAAGTCCAGCAAGGGGCCTGTAAAATCGAGAAAGAGCAAGAAAACCAAAGATAAGTTAGACTCGAGGAAGTTGACGAAAGACAAAGAATCAAAGGGGTCGAAAAAAGACAAAAGATCCAAGGGCTCGAAGAAAGAAAAAGTATCCAAGGGATCGAAGGAAGACAAGCTCGCAGCAGCGGCTGCAGCAGGCGCAGCATCTGCCGGAGTTTGCGGCGCTTGCGGAAAGGGTGAAGGTCGCTCTGGTAAAGCCGAATCCAGCAAGGGGCCTGCAAAGTCGAAAAAGAGCAAGAAAACCAAAGATAAGTTAGTCTCGAAGAAGTTGACGAAAGACAAAGAATCAAAGGGGTCGAAAAAAGACAAACGATCCAAGGGGTCGAAGAAAGACAAAGTATCCAAGGGATCGAAGAAAGACAAAAGATCCAAGGGGTCGACAAAAGACAAAAAATCCAAGGGGTCGAAGAAAGACAAAAAATCCAAGGGGTCGAAGAAAGACAAAAGATCCAAGGGATCGAAGAAAGACAAAAGATCCAAGGGGTCGAAGAAAGACAAAGTATCCAAGGGATCGAAGAAAGACAAAAGATCCAAGGGGTCGAAGAAAGACAAAGTATCCAAGGGATCGAAGAAAGACAAGAGATCCAAGGGGTCGAAAAAAGACAAGAGTTCGAAGAGTTCGAAAAAATCCTCGAAGAAGGGAAAGAAGGGAAAAAGCAAGGCTATATCGAAGAGGTCCAAAAAAGGGTCCAAAAAATCTAAGAAATCGAAGGGGTCGAGAAAATCTAAGAAATCAGATAAGTCGAAGAAATCAGGTAAATCCAAAAAATCAGATAAATCGAAGAAATCAGATAAATCGAAGAAATCAGATAAATCGAAGAAGTCAAAGAAGTCAAAGAAGTCAAAGAAGTCGAAGAAATCGAAGAAATCGAAGAAGTCGAAAAAGTCGAAAAAGTCGAAGAAGTCGGACAAATCTAAGAAATCGGACAAATCCAAGAAGTCCGATAAATCGAAAAAATCTAAGGAGTCCGATAAATCGAAAAAATCCAAGAAGTCCGATAAGTCGAAAAAATCCAAGAAGTCGAAGAAGTCAAAGAAAGGATCGAAAGGTGCTGCAAAAACGTCTGAAGAAGCCTCCAAAGGGTCAAAGAAAGCCTTAAAAAAAACCTCGGCAGGATCAAAAAAAGCTTCAAAAGGATCCAAGAAAGCCGATACAGAGCAGGAAGCTCCTCCGAAATTCGCTGAAAATCCTCCTACAGCGCCAGCGAATCCAGCAGAACCAGCAGCTCCACCAGAAGCAGATGCCCCACCAAAAGCAGCTGCTCCGCCGGGCGCAGAAGCACCACCCGCCGCAAGTCCTTGACAAGCTCCGCTCCAAGACATAGCTAATAAATTATTCGGCTAAATAACATCACCCAATCCTGTTTAAGTGTTCTTTTTTTCGTTTGTTTTCGTTCCGGGAGTCGCCGTCTTATCAGGTTCACTATGATTATATCGGTGCGGGAGATCCTTTATCCTCCGACTCAATTCCGCCCCCGAAGAGGAATGTTCTATTAAAAGCTGCTCCTAAATTCCAGAACCTCCGTTACAGCTCTCATGGTCAGTCGTTCGGAGTCCTCCACGAGCGTGGCTATTCCTCATTCGTGCTTGATAGATACAGGACGGTAGATGACAGGAATTAAGGGGGACGACCAACCGGATTCGCCTCACAGGCACCGAGGAACCCTACGTAACCACTTCTCCACAGATTCTTTGACGATCTTGTATAATTCCCAGACAGCCTTTTCGCGTTCATCTGCAGGAGCAACTCGAGCCGGGCTAGGTCATTGGAGGTTCGTTTCCCGATCTCGTGAAAACCCTCCCGAATCGCAGAAATTCCCCAGAAATTCGAGGAGGAATTTTTTGCCACAAATCAGTAACGCAGACGGGTGCAACTGTGCAGAGGAGTAACCAGGGGACGGAGAGGACGTTTCGTCCCGGGCGGCACCTCAGAAGGTGCGCCTCTTCGTGTTTTCTGAGGTCTTTTTTCTACATATTTTCTTCGGTTGTCATCGAGAACAGCGGAGTTTCCAGAGGCGCAATTTTTGAACATTTCGGAATCCCGCCCCGGGCGGCACTCTGCCTAAATACGCCTTGACGCTGTAGCGGATCTTCTCGTCGGAGATTATTTGTATGGAGCGTTGGAAGATGGGCTTTCACGGCCCTGGAGTTGAACAGAATCACGCACAAGAGAACTTCATCGAGCAGTACGGTAATTACGTTTTAATGCCAAAAATAGGATGAATCGACGGAGTAAAAATTCCGATCTATATCAGATGGTGTTGATTCTTCGACGAAATTTTGGATAGCAGCAACGCGCACCGCCTGCGATTTGCGAGAACTCAGGTTGGGAAGGCAGCGAGCGGGTTCTCTGAGCGAAGGCGCCAATTCATCCATCCAGGGCGGTAGCTAGAGCCATGTCCACAACATCAACATTTCGAATGGCGACGCTGAAATTTGTGAGATAATCTCAGAACATTTGGCCCTTGTTGCGTTGCATTGGATCACTGAAGGGGGGCTCACTGTAAGTCAGCTTTGAGTTTTACACCAGGAGTATCGTCCGGTACGCTCGAATCTCGACGAAAATCGGTGATTACGCCTGCAGCGTATATGGCTACTCAACGGAACGGAACCACTGTATGCGACAATGAGCTTTTTATGAGCCGTTCTCAATGTTCTAGCAATCATTTTTCGTATGTTCGAACACGTTTGTGAAGTTTCAAAGACGTTCTGTCGTTCCGTTTGTGTCGTGTATCGTATTCTGTGTTCGTTTCGCCCACGGTAGAGCCCGACGGGATAGTGTTGAGCAGTGCTGAATCGATGTCAAATATCGTTTTACATCTGAAGTGCAACTATTGAGTCATTTCTGGTCAATCCTCGGAATTTCTCGACGCGGAGCTCCGTACCGACGCCGCGAGTGATAGATCGCGGTCAGTTGAACCGCTTCGTATGATCCAGAAATTGAATTCCAATGTGCGATACTCGAATGTCAAAAAGCTCTATGCCCGAATGGAGGAAGCGTTGGTGAAGTTTGTGAATATGTGTTACAGTGGGACATTGTCGGGTTTCAGCTCCGAGTCTTGTAGGATCATAAGTGACGAATTCACTCAGTTTTGTTCTGTATATTGAGCGAGATCTGAAACCATAGTCGCTCTATCGATCACTTGGATTGAGATTTAATTATCCCTTCCACGATCGGATCTGCTCCGAATCGCCACTACTTTGAGACCTGTTCTGTTTGGGCCTTTCGAACTTGAATGAATGCTCCGAGCTCTCTAGTGGTCACCTCAGATTTGCGGGGATCGTCGTGTTATCGATCCGAAGTCTCTGTGATCCGGACTTCGTTTGGGTTTTTGACATGGTGCCGAGCTCTCATCATCGCGATGGGAGATGCATTCATGTGGGGTTCGATCACAAGAGGACTTCAGTTTCTAAACGGTCGCTCAATTTTTTCAGACTTCCCCCCGATATGGGGGGCGTTGATATGTACAATTTGGTTGCTTCAGCCATACGGAAAATTAAGGGCCACAAGCAGAGGCCTTCAGAGGATCGAATCAGTCACATCCTTGAGGTAAGCGACATGATAGGACGAGCTTACCAACGAGAGAGAACATATCATTCGATAGCCTTGGTGGACCGAAGAATGGAGAACTATCAATAAGCTGTCCATCTTTCAGACATCTCACGGAATTTCGCCGGTTGAAACCTTGGGATTCCTTGAGGAGGCCACTGCTGATGGAACTCTGATAAGGGTGAGGCTCCAAAGAGGGAAAACTCATGGTAAGTCGTTGCCTTTAAATCTCGCAGTCATGATTCTAAGAACTCCTTTCCGAAAATAGGTTGAGGGACCAAACGGTTGGTGCTATCGTGTCCAAGACGATACGTTAGGACCCATTAAGAGGAAATCAGCGAGCTCAAAACTCAGCACGAAAATCAAGGGCGGGCATGTCAAGAAGGAAGCTGACGATGATAGTGCCATCATCCACAGATCAACCAACTTGCTAAACGTCATTGAGCAGGTTTGTTCACCCAGGCATTCACTCAGAGTTGTTCTTTCACGCGCGAGGCGGACCATTTCCAGGAAAAGAGATCTAACGGAAGCCTCAATACACAAATAGGTCTTGTTGTCCCTTGGCGAAGCCGTCACAATCGTGGGATTGCAAAAGTTTATCAAGCGACAGTATACGTTGGTTGAAATCAGTAGTAACCAGTTGATCAACCGCCTGCGCTTAGCAGCGAAGAAAGGGGTGGTGAAAAAACGACTTGTAAGGTAAGTTCTTCAGTGAATGATGTTGTTCCCCGGCAGCAGCGAAACGCTTTTCGAAAAGCATTTCGCATCCTGTTCTGAAGCCATGATGTGCATGTTGCTCCCGGCGCACTACCTCTCTTCCGTCGCCGCAGTCCTCATGCAAGAAACTGCCTTGATATTACAGGTACACCAACCAAACATATGGTTTACCAACGATTCATCAAGAGTCGCAGAATCCGGCATCACCTTTGAAGGCGATCGCTCCTTTTGGTTCACCGACGGCACCATCGAAAAATCTCTCGCCCGCGAAAAATGGTGAGTTGAATCAGGGCTGAAAACAGACTTGGGATTTGTATTCGAATGCCATAGTAATGGTGTGACTTGATAAGCAGTCCAACACATGTTTGAACATAGCTGTCTGGAATACTCGTTGTGCTTAGATATCCGGGGGACTTAATATTTCATCAAATGTACTTCGATTCACGAATCTTGACGATATCGCGAGATTTCACTCAGTTATTATCGGTGTCGGATGTCGGATTGTGAGCTCGTCTGAAGTTGCATTGCTACTTATCCGTGACAACACGGGCGAAGATAACGAAGCCGACTAGCTAGTGGATTGCTTGTCGATTACGAGAATCATATTACTGGTTCTACGTACGGCGAGCTGTTTCGTTGGAAGCCACGGTGGATGGTTCCTTCGGTTCCTAGCTTCCAGGCACCCGGAAGGGATGGCCAAGATCACATTCCAATGGTGTGCATTAGGATCTCTCCGTGCGAATCGGCACGAGTTCAACTGATTGTATGACAATGTCCAAAATTATCATTACTTTTAATTCTAGAAGTGGCGAACGGAGAAGCGGACTGTGCTGTCTGTGGTGAAACGGATCGACGCGCTCAAATGTGTGTATGTTCCAAGTGCTCGTTCGCTGGTCACGGAGCTTGTTTGAAGCTTGGCAAGGTGAGGCGGCCTCTCGAGTACAATACTCAAGTACAATAGCTATGTGTTGCTGCTGCGTTCCATCAAACCAAACCGAATCCATCACTGGAGACGCATCATTTCGTTTCTGTCCTCCGTGAAGACTTTGTGTTGCTGTTGTCCGCTCGAAGCCAATATTGTAAGTCGAAACCAATTGTTGTTCTGCTGTTTCAACCGCAAATCTGCTGTTTCCTCAGATTGCTCAGCAAACTGTGGCTGGACGCCGCTGGGAATGTTCGCAATGCAAGCGTTGCCTCAAATGTAATCAGCTCGGATCCGAACAGGCCTCGGAGCTACTCTACTGTGACAGTTGTGACTCGATGTGTCATATACACTGCTTGGATACTGCTTCACCGTTAAAGAAGCAGGCTCGAGTAGCGTGGCGATGTAACAAGTGAGTTCCATCAAGAGATCTACGAAGTTTCTGGCGTTCAAGAGAAAGTTTGAAGCATCATCGCCCGAGACGATTAATATACCCTCCCTAACCTGGGCCGCATTCTTTTCGAATCAGGTGTTCAGCGACCAACGCAAAGAAGAAAGCGCGCTCGATTGTCAACTCGCTGGCAATGAAAATCAAGCAGAAAAACGCTCGCAACCAACTCGTGGGGAAAGCTGTTCGGAAGGTTTCTAAGCTAAACGCTAGATCGAAGGTGAGCATCGCCGTCAACAGACCATGGATAAGGTTTTGGTACAAGTGGCCCGATTCACCAGCCGTGGGCTTCAACCTTCTGATAAGCGAGGCGCTTTTGGAATTCAAGAAAGACCTCATCATGAACATCTCCTTTCAGGTTTCCATGAAGGACACGAGCGCCCGCAAATCCGCCAAGAAGAAAATGAAAGGTCAGTTCAATGGTATCAGTTGAGTAGCAAGCAACATGATATGTTCGATATAGATATTCGAATCCCACCCTGAGGGATTGGTGATCACACTCCGATTACGAGACTTCCGAGTTGTTGCGTTGAGCGAGCTGCCAAAGAAGTTGGAGACGGCATGCTCATGCTCGACACAAGATGAAGATCATGCGAGTTATCGGTGTAAGAATCCCCTTGCTACGGGGGACGGGGGGACGGTAGGAGTTTTTTTCATGATCAAGAAACTCAGGCCGAGATACACTAGCCAGTATTAAACGATCGAGGGAGTCCAGTTGCCAGGACAGACCACTCAAGACATCATCGCCCGTGGTTACATCCGCGAATAAGACGTCTCAAGCCAATATTGTCAAAACGTGAGGAATCGCGGAGAAGTGGAAGGGGACAGAGAGTTCTTTTTGACGTCTGCGCTTGCTATCCAATGAGCAAAGATCTCCGTTTCGGATTCCGTCCAACATTCCTTTCGGATCTTTGAGTCGAGACTCCAGATCAGATTTCCCAAATCCGAAGCTAACTGCCGAATGATGTGGAAAAAACAGCAGGAAAGAACGATCTCGTAATCAGAGATTGGAGATGCCGTGAACTAACGATCGTGGGTTCTCGGCAGAACATCGGTCTAGGCCGGGAGTTCAAAGGCCGAAGATCTCTCTCAAACTCACTGTGGAACTTAATGACGGCCTATCGAGGTTTTTTACGCCTAGTGATAAGCGTAAACCACCGAAACTCCGAGAGGTACATGAAGAAAAACACGAAGTAGACGACGATGAGCAGAACGATCAAGAGGCAGAAGAGAAGACGGCGGCATCAGCTAGAGGAAGCAAAGCGAACAACCAAGCTACTAAGACCAAGTGCAATGGAGTCTCGCACGACGCCCATGACAGCAGTCATTACGAGACCGCGGAGAGTTCTTTCGAAGACTGCGAAGACGATGACCGAACTATGTCGTCCTCGGCAACGGATGCGAGTCTCGGCACCGGGACCGCCGAAATAATAGCGACTCGAAGCCACGTGAGTGCACACATGGGAAACAAACAGAGGAGGTCAAACAAAACGGCGAACAATTTCCTTGCTGGACTTCAACTGGTCAAGGTCTCGAGGAAGAAACCGAAGCATTCAACTCCTCCGAGGAAAGAACTCTTGAAGAGAGACCATAGAGGCGTCCAACGAATCAAACAGCTGCTTCCCAAACTCCACGGCGGCAGTCAGAAGAAGTGTCGAAGAGCTCGAAATGGTAAATAATCGTAGGGCCGATGTGAATGGAGTTGAAGATATTTGCCGGGCACTCTGTTTCTCATGCTCTCTGTACCTTGTTATGCGGCATCCTGTTCTCAAGACTCAAGCTTGCACACCCCACACCTGCCCCGAATGCGAGGTCCCGCAATGCTTTCAGTTTCCTTCCTTAAGATCTTTTGTTGGCTTTCACTGATGAGCACCTGATCCGCTGTTCCCAGCTCGGCTTGTTATGATTGAGCGAACGAACGAACGAACAAACGAAAGAGCGAAAGAGCCGACTGAAAATCCCATCGCAGTCTCCACGCCACTTTCTACAAATCCACAACAACCAATCCACAGCCGTAGAGTGTCATTGTTTCTGAGTCAGGGAAGATTCCGCGTCGATCCGCCCGCCTCCTCCCGGGGTCGATGTGGATATCCCTCACACTCGCTGAGATTCTGAATAAAGTTTGAAAACCTATGTTTGTTGAACGTTAGCTTCGGGAAGTGGAGCGACCGTCTCCGTACCGAGTGGATGCGTAGTTTAATTTCTGCTCCTCATGATCTTGATGCTTAGTCATTTTCACACTTGCGCAAATTTCCGCCTTCATCAGTTACCACGGAGCACTGAGGTTTTCTAAAAACTCGATTTCTCTTTCCTCTAGCTTCCATCTCGTCGGATTCCATGGTCTCCGAACCGTCTGATGCCTCGTTTGCGGACGATGTCGCGACCCCATCCGTCGAGGTTAGTGAACGTGGTTGTGGAAACTTCGAATATGCCGTAGATCAACCAAGAACCAAGCGATCTCTCAAAGATGGATGAATTTTCAATAACGCTCCGTTGATTTCAGGATCCTCCAGCTTTGCCCCCGGGAGCTGTCGCTAGAGATGCTGAGTTGTTTCGACTGGCACAATCACTTGCTTTGAAGAAAATCGGAGCTCAACTTTTAGACCCTTCACAACGGTAATTATTTCCTCTCCTCCACATGTCACGGAGAAGCTGACGAAAACTAGGATGAGATTTCTCAACACGTTTCGGGCGTCGGGATCATGATTCATCGAAGAATATCGATCCAGCCAGTTTACTGAGTTTACTTTCTCCGTCCGTCTAGCTGTCCGGGCTCGATTCAATTCGGACCCTACTCTATCGAGACGTGGTACTCCTCACCTTATCCGCAGGAGTACGCGCGTCTACCTAAACTGTACCTTTGCGAGTTCTGTTTGAAGTACTGCAAAAGTAAGGATACTCTCAAACGGCACCTGGTAAGCATCTTTGTCCTCTCTCTCTCGACTCAAAGACTCGAGGAAGGGTCGCCTTTGAGCAGTAAGCTACTCGATAATTTGGTGGACAGCGATTTAAAATCGGCGCTTTTCCAGCTAAAATGTCCACTTCGGCATCCGCCCGGAACTGAGATCTACCGGCACGATGACATCTCGGTATTCGAGGTGGACGGACAGGCGAACAAGATCTTCTGTCAACAGGTATCACTAGTAGACCTTTGAGCGAGAATGTTTGAAATTTGCTTGCAGACGAGATTCCGACCTCAACAGGTTGAAAATTGAAGTTTTCCAGAGACCGCTCAGGGGAAATAGTAATAAAGCTCCATTCATTTCAGCTTTGTCTACTGGCCAAACTCTTTTTGGACCACAAAACCCTGTACTACGACGTTGAACCATTCTTGTTTTATGTGCTCACGACATGGGATTCAAAGGGCGCTCATTTAGTTGGATATTTCTCAAAAGAAAAACACTGCGCACAGAGGTACATGCTCATTTTCAGAAGATTATTTTGATACCCTTGGCGGATCTCGTCAATGGATTCTCGTATCGACGATTCCGTTGTTAAAGCGCGATGTGATTCCAGGTACAACGTCTCCTGCATCATGACCATGCCACAGTATCAACGGAGAGGCTACGGTCGATTCCTCATAGATTTTAGTTACCTGCTCAGTCGAACTGAAGGTAAATTCTTCGCGAAATTGAAGAGTCTACGTCGACGATGTTTCGAGACCGGTCAAACTCGCCATGATGAATGAATCAACTCACGTTCCCTTGTTTATGATTCCAGGAGTCGCAGGCACTCCTGAAAAACCTCTTTCCGACCTTGGGCGAGTGTCCTACCAGGCTTATTGGAGGAGTAGTCTTTTGGAATATCTTCATGAGGAGATATTTGTTAATAAGAACCGCTGCATCACAATCGCAAAGGTTTGTTGCAAAAACTGTAACGAGTGTTTTGACTTGAATCTTTCCTGTCGGCTATGGGATGATAATAAGATACACGATGTTCCAGATCTCGAACGATACCGGTCTCAATGTGCACGACATAGCGGCAACGTTGGTCCTTCTGAACATGATCAAAGAAGATCGATCATCATACGACCGGAGGAGATTTTTTCTAGATATTGATGCTGAGTTCATCCTTTCTTATATGGAAAAGTGAGTCCCCTATGAAGCAGAGTGCCGGTATACAGTGGTATTCGAGGGAGAAACCAAATTGAACGAAATTTCTCTGAACAGAGTCGAGCTCAAGAGGAAGTATCGTATTCCTTTGCATCCTGAATCTCTGCGCTGGACCCCCTTGCCGTTCGGAACCAGCTTGCTTGAAACTTCTAGAGGAGTGAGTACCCCTCAAGCTATTCTTTCTTGCGGCTTCTCCTTGAGGTCATAGATCACTGCTGTAGCTATCGTTTCCAACGATGCAAATGTCTTGTAACTTTCCCATTGCTTTACCTTCGAGAAAACTCCTACTAAAAACACCCCGTATCGCAGGAAACGACTGGCAACGAGGAAGCCGCAGGCGAAGACTTGAAAAAGAAAAAGATGAAGAAACGTAACTCTTCTTCGAAGCCCAAAGCTAGCCAAGCAGTTCCAAAAGCTGAGGAAACTGCGAGTTGTGAGGTGAGAATCGCTCCCACCCTCTCAGTTGTGACTTCACCAGTTGCAAGTCGGGTCATCGAGTAACTTTTCGCCAACTTTAGGAAACGGATGTTCCTGCTGACGAGGACGAATCGATGCTCGGGTCCTCCAAGTTGACAAACAGTAGGTCCAGGAGGATGAAAGAATCCCAAAGCAAGAAATCTCGGTCTGGAGCCAGAAAAGACATCAAGTACGAGGTCAAAGAGGAAATCCATTCAGCCAATGAGAATTCGGAGAATCCGGAGGAGGCGCGAGTCAACAAGCATTGTGAGTAGTTCACCGATTCTTGCTGCGTGCGGGTCAAATCTTGAATTCTTCTAAAACTATGTCAACGTGAAGTGGCCGAAACTACCGAGAGCTCGGCCGAGGCCGGGCTTGAAAATTTGTTGGATGCTCGAATGTTGTCCCTTATTCACAGCGCGGACGCGAACTCCAAAATCGGCAAATACGGACAATGTTCCGCGTCGAAAGAAGAATTCCGTCAGAGGTTTGGTCAACACTGCTGATGAAACCACTAGCGAGGATGATTCATTCAACCAAATGAATAATACTTCTCCTGGAGGTAGAAGTTCTCGGAAACGGCCGAGGAAGACGACAGCCACCAGTGAGCCGGGTGAAGGTGAGTGTCCTGAGAGGAAGCTCACTAGTTACACCGAAAAGTGTCAAGTAGGGATATCACATTTCCCAATAGGATTCAATTGACATCCTTCTATCCATCTTCCAGATGTTGTAGACGGTGATTGCAATTCGATGGAGATTACCGATGCTTCGAGACTTTGTGCCGACGTTACGCAGAGGCGCGAACTTTTGAGCAGTCCTGAAATCGTCACGGAAAACAAAGACGGCGGAGGAGTGCTCAATACACCTCTCAGAGGCAACAGGAAACGCAAAGCGTTCGTCGACGGCGCGTCGCCACCGAGAAGCGCGAAGCGGAGAACGTGAGTGTCTTCTTTATCTCTTCTCTGGTCCAAACCATCTTCACAAGAGACTTCTGTATCGATCCTGTACCGAACACAGAATTTCAATTCTTGAACTGGTCAACGATTCACATTTTGAATCCCACAGACACTTCCCTGATGTCGACGAGGGCACCGACGGGAAAACTAGCGGAGAAAAGAACGCATCCACTGCTTTAGAAACATCGACAGACATCACAATGGACTCATCGAAGCAGTCGGAGGCTGACAAGACCGACATTGACGCGGAAGAGGAAGGCGATGCAGAACCTCTTGACGAGTCGACATCTCTTGAGCCTAAACCTCCGATTGTGCGGAAATCAGCAGTAGGAGTTTCAAAAGCTAAGAAAAAGGTCAGTCGTGTTCCTATGTTCTAGAAATTTCTGGAAAACGAATCGGATCGGATGAAAACGCGAAACTGAGTTCGATTGTCTGAAAGTGGATTTTCTCTCGTGTTTGAAGGTTCATGTGATGATGCGCACGGCGAAAAGAAGACGGAAGAGGCCTCTGGCGAATTCTGCTGCTGGCACCGGGAACGCTCACGAGGGGCTGAGCGGTTGCACTAGTGTAGGAGAGAGAACGGTTCATGGCAAATTGAATGGTAAGCGTGGTTGAGCTTGATTTCAGCTCCGAGTACGAATCGGTGTTCCAGGGCTCAGCAAAGGTTTGTTTTCCAGGCAAAGCTGGCGGTGGTGCAGCCAGGCAGACCCTGATTTCCTCTTTCGTCGTGCCTTCGCCGAAACATAAGACAACGACGCTCTTAGAGACTCCGCTCTCGTCGACGCCCGTTAGAGCGGATCTACCTGTTCCTGATGCTAATGAGGATGATGCCGAAAAGACGCGAGTTGAACCGGCGATTCCGCCAACGGAAGGAACGCAGAACAATAACGGTCATGCGGAAGCATCGTTGGCAGAGTCTCCGATTATGAACTCATCTACCACCACCATGGTTTGTTTGCCACCCAAGAAAAGTCGGCGGAGACTCCTGGAAGATGCCCTTCTGCGGAGGAAGAGCACAGATAGCAAGGTCTGTTGACCAACTTGTCGTCGTCGTTTTCTCGATTTTGGACTTCGCGATTGTGCCGTGGATGTGTCTTTGTGTTCTATTGAAAATTTCCTTCGAAATTTCAGGATAATGTCGAAGTTGCGCGTCCTGCCAGCATCGGTCGCAGAACTCGGCAGTCTCTGGAATTGGAACGCCAGGACGAACATCAGACCGTTGAGGTGAACAATTCAATCACGACGAACGGACAGGAGGAACACGCTGAGGGGCACAGTTGCGGTGCAGAGAGCAACGATGTGAAGGAGAAGGATTTTTGTGCTGCTGGGGAGAAAATCAATCACGAGACTCAGGCTCAGACTCCAATGGAATCTCTGGTGAAGAAAGTTAGCGTTGAGATTGAGGAGGCTCCCCAGCGCAAGCGAAGTCGCCCACCCAAGAAGGACTACAGGTACGGCAACGAACAGTTCATCATGGCCGACCTGGCAGCCTCATGGCAGAACATACAATCTAACACACATCATTCATTTTCTCTTTCAAGGGGAAGCCTGAGCTCACTCCAATCACCGGAACCGGCGCTCGAGCCGAGCACAAATCCAGTAGAGGCTCAAGCAGAAAAAGTATCGGAACGTATTGAAGACAGCACACAAAAAGATCCAGTGATCGTTGCTCCAATAATGCCCGAATTCAGAACCGAAGGAAATCAAAAAGTCGACCGAGTCCCAGAGGTTCAAGAAATCGCTCGAAAATCAAAAGTCGAGGATGTGGAAACGGTGCCCACGAGTGAAGCGCAGCGTCTCGAGTTGAAACAGAACTCGGTGGTGCGAAGCGTCATCCAGAACAATTTCAACAAAGACTCATTCGAGCACCATCGGGCCGCCGACATCGTTCCCACCCCTCCTCGCACTCCGAACGTCAGCGAGGTTTTGCCGCTCCAGTCGGAACCGACCTGCACTCCGGTACTAGCAAATCCTGCCCCACTTGTTACTCCTAGTTCCTCTGAGGGAATGATGGTGCCCTCTAATCCGGGCGCGGTGTCTTCGTCGATCAAAGAGGCGATGTTGACCATCACCGACGCGTCTCTTCTCAACATTGAAGACCGTGAAAGCAAATCGCAGCTGTACCCGGCAGATTGCGGCCCCCTCTACCCTCCACCGAGCGGACACTTGACCCCCCTTGGCACAGCGTACAGTTATCCTACCCCTACATCGCAATCGGATCAGGGTCTGTACGAGTCCCATCACTTGACGCAGATGCAACATCAGCAACATCGAGAGTGGCTCGCTTACCATCAGCAACAACAACAACAACAACAGCAGCAGCAACAACAACAATACTTACAGACGGTGAGTTCCCATCCAGCGTTCGCGATCGTGTTTCCGGTGATTGCGATTCTTTTTTCGCGTTTTCTTCCCCTCATGGTCGTTCTCGATCTCAATGTCTGATTTCCAACATTACAGAACGGTTCCGGCGCGGTAGCAGCTCCATCATTGGGAAAATTGCACCAGATGTCCGGTGGCTTAGATCACCCAAACGCCCAGCATCCGGCATTCCATTCGAGCCACGCCTCAGGACAGCCCCCTCACCCAGCACCGACTAACGTTTATCATCCCAGTAATCCAGGACCTCAAGAAGCCTATTGGTATCATCATCACCACCCAGGGCCCAACTACCCCGGGGCTCAGTACCCGCAAACGCCCTCCCCGGCCCAACAGACCATCTATGGATCAGCTGCGATCGGGTACCTCAACACAATCATGCGGCGATAGCATCAGGGAGGGGACGAATCCGTCTGAGTGATACTTTCTCATCTCGAGCAACTATTTCGTAGTCTGTGACAGTCCGTCTCTTCATCCGCTGAAAGTTCGCGACATCACCCCTTTGACTCTCGATTGGGCGTCGGTGGAGACTACGATGCGTAGCTCCGAGAAGCACGTCGGAAGATCGAGACAAAGCTTGACGGGGAGCGATGAGAGGAAAAATACGAAGTTTCCCGCCACGGTGGTAGAGACGCGTTATCGCAGTAGTTCCAGAATAGCCAATTACCTCACGGGATTGAACCGAAGTTAATGAATTCATCTCCCCGCGAATTTCTGGAAATTTCTCTCCTGTGTTAGTTCGTTTGTGGCACTGGTGTCACACAACGGACGGTTCCATAGTTCGGAACTCATTCCCTCCAAAATGGAAGCAGAATCAGAACGCCGAGTGGAAATCTCTCTCGGTACACTTCTTCCGGACTAGCTCTTATGATTGTATTTCGTAACGAATTCTGATCACATCGTAGCAGAGTCACAGAGAAATCGGGTGACATGCAGCCCGAGCATGCTGTGGATTTGATGTAGTTGTTTCATTTCCCTCGGTGGACGCTGTCGAAATTTCCGTGACTCACAATGAGCTTCGACGGGTCGTAGGTATTGTTCAGCGAATGCGAAACTGTTGAGCATCCTGTGATTTTCTTCGCTGGATTCTCCGAGACTTCGTTCCTCAGTTGTCCTCTGGTTGGAAGGCAGCTGTGGCACTCGCATTGTAATCTATCTCATGTGAAAGCAATTGAGAGACATGCTGGAAGCTCATTGTGAGGCGTATGTCGAATGTCCCTAATCGTGAGTCCGTTTTTGTAGACTTTTGTACATGAAATGATTCGGACGTCGAATTGTAGTTCAATAGTTATGGAAAATGTAATATCGATATTATAAGTTTAATCCGTACACATCTCGTAGTCAGCGATTCGTATCACAAACGGAGGAAGGAGTACGCTTCAGTTCAGGATGGAACCGGAATGTTCTTCTTAGGTGGACTCTTGAGTCTCGCGTTAGGTGTACGAAAATCAAGTGGAGTCGTTTGTTTCGACTCGAAGAGTAGCTTGACAAGCCCTAGGATCCTGGGCACTGAACTCGTGCTATGTGAATAAAAATATGATCAGAGGGCGCTGTGTGGAATGAACAAACATGTCTCACTGATTTCAACGAGCGGATTTTGTAACCTTTCAAAGAAGAACACGGAAAGCCATGCGAACTGAGTATTGGCGATTGATCATGGATTTCAGAAAAGAAAGTGGCGTTCCACTACTTATGGACTACGATGGTTTTTTAGATCGGTTCTTTTCCTTCGTCGTCTTGTTCTTGAATCTCACGAAGAGCGTCATCGACTCCTCTCTATCAAGACTTAAAAACCCCAAAGTAGTTGAGCATTTGCATTTTGAAGGATAGTTATAATTTAGAATATGATGAAACTAGTGATAAATTATGGGAATTGACGTAATAAAAATCAAACTTCGCTGTATCTTTCGTCAATAGTATTCATCAGTTGGAGAAAAACTTCAACTTATACATACAACTCATATCGCTCCCGGGCTAAGACTCTCGTTAAAATTCCGAAGTAAACAAACCGGAAAATTGTTTTTGAGAGAGCCCCGAAGTTTGGACCATTGAATTCAGCGACGGGAAAAATCTATCGCTCTGCTTCACGAGACGAGAAATCTATCCGAGAAGAAGTAAATCTGCGTAAAATGTCAGAACATGAAGTTCCGGTGCGATCAGTCAGCTCAGAGCAGGAGCGGGGTGATGACGGCTGTCAACTTTGTGAAATCGAATGCGTAACTGTTGGTTCAAGCTCATGGGAAGATCAATTTACAATGCCGACTCATCTTCGAGATGAAAAAAAGTGGCGACGAATCTTGGGCCTTCGAATCAACTCAATTCAGCATTGTGCTTTGAGCAGCTATCGAAGCTTCTCTGTCCTCCAGCATCTTATGTACGCGAGGCGGATAGACGCTATGGAGACGATCCATCTAACGATTGCTTCATGTACATTGCATACATATCCACTTCATTGGATCAATGAATCCTAGTGTGAGACAACGGGATCGAAACAATCACCGCTGACAGAGGTAAATATGAGTCTCAAAATAGTTTCCGAACCCCTCGATTCGAAGGCTTAACGTTTTATTCGAATTTTTCCACCACATTTCTACAATTCGGAGGGATTTCAAAAGTCTATAATCACGTTTCTTCTGTACAAAGGAATGACATGGAGTCTGAGAATGATTTCGGAGGAAAACACAATTTCTTGGATCGTGAGCGTTCGTAGCTCACTTCTCGTGATCGAGATTTCTACAGAGTTCATGTAAAAACGTTGTATGACTGGAAAATCCTCCTTCCTCAATTATTATTCGTAAAAACACAAGAAGGGCGAACGATGGACCAAAGTATCGTCAAGCTGCAGAGAGGTGCACTCGTAAAATTTCCTAAACGACCTCTTCTGGCATTCCGGCCGCTGGGGGAGAGTTTTGAACGATTACAACCTGCTTCGTGCTGTCTCCTCCCGGTGGCTGTGGTGCGGTTACAGTGACAACGGCACCGGGAGCAGCAACCACCGGAATGACGCTGGTCGGAGCAGGAGTTGCTGCAATGGGACTTGGTGGGACGGTGGTCTCCGCGACCATGTCGATCGGAGCCGATGTCGTTGCGGGAACGACCTCCATCGGAGGAGGTGTGGTCAAGGGGACCACGGCTACCGGAGGGGCAGCGGTGACGGGATAGACGGCTACCGGGAGAGGCGTTGTTTCAGGAACGACTTCCGGAGCCAGCGTGGTGGCTTCCTTCTTCGACGTTCCAATATCCACGACTTTGTTTAAGGTGAGTGGTCCCAAGGTGATTTTTTTCTGCAGAAATAAACTTTTGCGGGGCTTCAAGTTCGCCAAAGTTTGCCAGACGCCATCGCTAAATGATCTCGCCTGTCCATTTGTCGATTCAGGCTCCTTCCCGAGAGACATCGTGGCGACTCCTTTCAGAATGTTCTCTGGAAAGTTAAAGTAAAATCTGAAGAATTCTTCAAAGAGCAACAGGGAAACTTTCTGGATCAACTTTCCACAGTGATTCCAAAAGTTTGCAGGCGTTTGGAACAAGAAGTCGCAGTCAGAGATTCAAACTGACCTGGCACTGCAAGAGTTGTGTTCAGCATCGGCACTGCAACCATACGAAGCACCTGAAGAGTTTCTGCCGGCAGCATGGTTGCCATCTGGAGGAGTTTTCCGGTCTCTTGCAGCGCTGCTAAGCTATCTGATCTGCCTTGAATGCCCTCGGCAGTGACTGTGGATCTTTTCGTCATGTGATGAAGGGATCTCTGAACTCCTGGAAGTCAGATATCGAGTTTTCTTCTTTCCTCAACGAAACGTCATTCTCGATAACTTCGCGTGTTCGTAGCTCTCAGGTAACCAACGGTAGAAAACGTCGGTGAAGGTCAGGCATAAGGTTTAATCGATCTTTGCAAACATCACTCACTTGAAAGAGGTGGTACCGTGATCTTCTCACCATCGATCATGACAACACTGGTCGAGCACGCTGCATTAAAAGGAATAAATATATATTTTTTGAAATGAATTCTAGGATTGGATGGAAAAGATTGTGGTAATGGGAACGGCCGAAGAGCCCGTTGTCTAAGCATGACAAGGCATGAGCAGAAACTATCGTGAGGCACTCACGCGAGAGGTTCTGCACCGATACCGCCCTGTCATTAGAGAAAATATTCACACTTTCTTCACAAGGTGTTGCTGTCACCGTACCGACTACGTTCAAAACGAGAACGAATTTTGCGAAATTTAGGAAAGCCATGCTTCTTCCTTTGCGTCCGTCACCGGTGAGTGTCTGTGATCTAATGATTTGGACACCGACCGAGCAAATGTGCACGTCGCATCTCTCTGGCTGCACTCGTTCGCAGACGTGCATGTTTCCTTCTTCAGGCCCCCTGAAAGCTGCCGAATAGACAGTCAGCTTTCTCCGGACTGCTGCATTCGACAACTCTCATCAACCACGAGATTCCATGTCCAACTTCCACAGAAGAACCGAGACGGTTTCGCCAATACACGCATTCCAGATCAAGCCATTGAGGTGACAAGTCGATCTCATGACCTGAACGGGATGAATTTCGCTTCCTATCGGTATTAATGACGGTATTAATAAGATGCATCACTCATTGCAGCGGTTGAGAGAAACCCCGGTTCAACATAGAAAAACTTGTTCAATCAGGCTTCCCGGTACTCGTAGAAGGCCGGTGTGTCCAACAGCGGAGTGTCCGCCAGCCAGTGGGTCAGCCAGTTTTTCGTCGAATTGTGAAGTCCGAGGGTCAGCTTCAGAAATGCGACCTTGAGCCTGTCCTGGCATTCAAAGTGTCGCCCTCTCATCTGGTCCCATGTGAGCTCAATCCTGTAAGAAACCACCGACGCGAGCTTAAGACGGAACAGCGCCAAGGCCGTGTCCACCGACAGCTTCTGTGGAGTGGGTATAGAACCCTCCGGACTCGTTGATTCACGTGTGCAGAGATCGCGAGTCTCTTTCCGCTCAGGAAGATGCCGAGATACTCGAACCGAGTCACCTTTTCGATCCTTTCACCAGCAAGGTGGAAGACTTCTGCGCTCGGAGATGGACTCTCAGATCCGAATTCGAGGAACTTGGTCTTATCAACGTTGACTGTCAGGCCGTTTTCCGTCGAGAATCTCTCAAGAGTTCGCAACCGGACACAAAAATCACGAAAGTCCCCACCCGACGACAATATCTTCGTATTTCCCGTATATTCCACTAATCCGTTCCGGACCACTTGGGAGTGCTGCCACCACCTACTGAATTTGAACTCCCATATTTCCAAAACAACTCTTATCCGCAAAGAGGACATTCTCCATCAATCCAACTCTGCGTCGATATCTATCGATTTGCATTATGAGATTGATGCATGACGTTTCCGTTGAGAATCGGTGCTTTGGACAATCGATCCACTGCATTCGAATGACTGAATGGACAGGAAGTGGAATATCGGATTGCAAGCGTGATCGATTCGGATCACTTCGACATGTGCGAAGAAAAACAGCTCGAGTTTGAAGTGATGCCGCTGAACACTGATAGAAGAGATTGAGAGATTGAGGACTCAGCATAACTCGAAACACCAGATGCCAACGATTGAGATAATGCAAAATCCAAACAAGGGTCGTATCCTCCGGAAACCTTTGATTTCGAAATTTTCAATTGTTGTGTTGTAGGAGGTGGATTCTGCACCGAGCGTTCAATCGGATCATCATGGGCTGGGCATTGTTGATTGGAAATTGATTGTTCCCTCCAATGGAGAATTGCGCATTGAGGCGGAATCGCCCGTGTGGAGTGCGGAAAAAACGCGTTGCCGCTGGACTCTCAGATAGAGATCATTGATTCCTGTTTCTTACTGGAGTTTCAAGTTTGGGGACCGCAGATGGAATCGTGGGCTTCCGGCGGAGAATGTCCTCTGACCGGAACGAAGATCATTAAAATCATGTTCGAGTCAATGAGTTCTCCATTCCCTATTGGGAATTTCTTCGAGAAACTGCAGAAACTCAGAAGATTTACACCTTCAACGTTTTACAGTTGATAGATTTGATCGTTCAGAGGATTGTCTTGAATAACAAGCTTCGACGGAAGCCCATGACCCGCGAAGGATTTCCAAGCACGCAGTTTGGCCCGCGAGAGAAATCTCGTGTACACTATTGCTCTGGAACGTCCTCGCCTTGCGTTACCGATCTTGCCTTCGCTGCATAACCTTCCCGCCCGGATATCCAGTGCTATGTTTCATCTCGTAGGTAATCAAAGATTCAAACACTTGAATGTTTATCACATCCACTGGGCGCTCGGGTTTCAAGGATAAGAAGCGTAGTTCCCTTCTAGGTGGCTCGCTGCTAGGGTCAGCCGTGTTTGGCTCTTTTTGAAGATTGGGTGTAGGATACACGTGCATCGATTCCTCACGGAGAAGATTCGAATCCTCGAGACATCATGTAAGTTGAACCGTCATCCAAAGTTCGCAGAATACCCAGCTCGGGTCGAACTTGATCGGGCGTCCGCGACGAAGCTTTGTCTCAAAATGATTACATGTCGAACAAAAACGTGATCGGAAGTCCGAGTTCGATGTGGATGCATCGATCGAGCTAGAACCTAGAGTTGAATGTTTGAATTCCGCAAAAACGATCTCGACGGGAGAAAGTCCTTCGGAAAATCGCCGAACTGAACCAGCTGCGTCAAAATGACGAAGCTCTTATATCCATGTGTGCTGTTCGCGCTAGAACTTTGTCTCATAGAAACTTTGTCTCATAGTTGCGCCAGTGCTGAACTCCGCAAGCACATGGACGTTCAAGGGAGACAGTTGCAATGCTTCCCCTCGACCTGTTCGAGACACACGATGGCATTTTAAGATTTTGTCGTCGCGAATTCCGACGTCGCTGTCGAGCAAATCGAAGCACTGCACATCAGATTATCTCCCTCTCGGTTTTGAATTCGATGTTAGCCGCTTGATGTGACAATCGACGAAGAAGGAAATCCAATATGAATCATGTATCTTTTCCTGTATACGCTCAAGAGGGTGTCGAGATTCCTCCCCTGTGGATTTTCCGAATTCGCGAATGCGTTCATCGGCGTCTCCGTCGTTGTTTGTGCGAACGCGGCCGTCTACTGTCTCTTCCTATTCAGAAGGGCCACCGCGGGTTAGGAAAGCTGGGATTGTGATGCGCTGCCTATCATCATCAGAATCGGAAAGAAGTCGGGATCGCGCTCACGCGAAACTCCTCCATCGCGGCGGACAAAATCTCGAACTCCACTGAAAAACGAATGGGAAGTCACGGCAAGATACCGTGTGTTTCAATAATTAGTATTCACTGTCGTTCGGTTTGTAAAGGGATGAATTCACCCGAACTGCGTTCATTTTCAACGCTGCAGAATCGGGGAGGTCTCTCTACCTGTGACATCTGTGATTCCCTGACTCCACTGTCTCCCCGATGTGAAAGAGTTCCGAAGCAAAGCAAGGGATAGCAAGATGCTTAAGGAGAACTCCAGGGAAAGGTGATCAAATTCGAATTTAAAACTTTTGTCCGAGACCAAAAGAGGGAAACGATCGGCCGAACCGGAGCTTCCAAGTGGAGCTGACACGAGGTGAACGCCTGGAGATGATGAAGTGCAGAACTTTGCTGTGGTGCTGTTCGGCGCTCTTCCAAGTTTGCTTGTTAGCGGTTGTGAATGCCTCGTTTGGATACGGGTTCACTCTGAGCACGAATGACGGCGACAATTCGGATAAGAAGCTCCTCGACGATTCCCTCGAGTGTATGTCATCGGTGTGCATGAACGGGCCGCAGGCCGCTTGTTTCCCACTGGAAGAGAACCAAAAGCGGGGGTATGCTCTCTGTGAGTCGAGTCAGATGGCGTTGAGCTTCGATTTCGATATTGTGAAGTTATTCTGCGATAGGCAACGATCGCCGTCAAATGCCACGAAAGTCTTCGCGAGACCTCCGATCTCAGCTTCGGACTCCCCAGAGACTGCGTCCGATGCCGGTGAAGCGACATCTAAGTAGCTTGATGATCTCAAGTCGGAATTCCCTGAGAATGACGAAGAATTCAAATCAGAGGATCCAGACGAGGGCTGAGCAATGTAATTCACAAAGAAGTCGGAGATCCGGGATTCCGTTCCGGTCTGTCCGGCAATTCGCAGTGGGCGAACGCTGAAAAGTTGATTAATACTGTAATATTGCTGTTGTACATTTGGTGTCTCGTCTCGCGAATTTGGAAATGTTTTGAAATGAACGGCAAGTGTCGCATCGTCTTTTTAGGGAGAAACCCTGAAGACCATCAGTCATGTAGAGTTCAGGGTCCAAGTGGAAGTAATACCGGCTGTTTCAATTCCATATAGCGTTCAAGTATAAAACTCATCTCATCTCGGTGACAGTTTTTCCACAATGAGTCCAACATGTGTTCGCCGCTGACGGTGAACTTGTTGACAAGAGCGTGTACACCAGGTCAGAAGAAGGTGATACAGATAGGAGAACTCTAAGCAGCGAAGGTCGATTTAGATTCGATCAGCAAGTTTCAATAAAATTTGATGTCCTGTGCTAACTTTCACTTAGCCCGTGAGTGAGTTCTCGATTCAGAAACATTTACTATGATGGGACTGGAAATACAGAGGGGTCTTAGTGTTTCAAAAAATATTTTCTCGTCTGAGTTCAGCGACCGAGGAGCTTCTCATTAGGAAAGCAGTATTTGGCAAGTTGAGCTCCGATCATCGCGTCCGACTCGGCTGACCGATGAATCGCTGTCGTCGGCAAATGGAAATCGGATATGATTCAGCAGCCGTCCAGCGGCTTCCTTGCGCAGATCCAGATTGGTAAATTTCCGAGAGGACTTCCGAGTTCGTTCAGATCCAATGCCGAAATTTGTGATCATGACTCCGCTTCTGGTCGTTTGGAAGAAGTCTCGGAGTCGTTTCTCGAAGTTGGAATCTATTCGGGTGAAATGCATCTTAACAAACCAAAGCTCCGTCGCATAATGCAGAAATTGCTTCGAAATTTCACGCAAGCGTCTGTGCTCATTTCCATTCGAAAGCCTGGGAGTTCGATCGACTGAGAACATTTGAGTGCTCCGCTCTCTAAGAAGACACCACTGCTGGCATATTTCGACATGAGCTCGGAGGACCCGAGGCCTCTGATGTCTAGGTATAAATTTTCAATACAGAATATTTTCCACTCAAGCCGCGGTATTACTAGAGACAAACAGAATTCGGTTTCTGTTTCCTCGACGGGAATGATCGAGCTCTCGCATTAGACACTTGGGAAAGTTCGGTAACAGTTTAGTAACAATAAATGCTCACTGTGGCCGCCGATCTGCTTTGCGATGACATCTGTGAGCCACAGCAAGGCAGCTGGTCTGGGGAGAGTAGATATTCGACGGATCTGCATTTAGGCTAGGTGATTCCTGTTCGACACACTGTTCTTGTACGTCGACAAGCGCGATACGACGTTCAGTTGGACCATGTCCCTTTCCATGATCACGTAAGTGCTCGAGAACTGAAATACTGTGCTCTATATCAGTTAGCCTTTTCCGTATGCTATTCTGACATGCGAGCCCAACTTCCATGATAATCATAGAGGCTACGATGTTTCTCATGATATAGATCCAAGCAAGATTTTTGCAGTTCACGAAATCATTTGGGTTACTCACGACACCTCGTTCCATTCCAGTGATTCCTTATGGGGTTCAATAGACAGTTTCGTATTCGATCGTGTCATCAAACCATTGTTCGCGATAACATACCTGATCGATAAGCAGAGATTACCAACCGGAATTCTGAGAGCGTTGGCAGCGGTCTTCGGAATTACCGGCATTCTCCGCGGTAAAACTACATTCGATTTCTTCAATCCGGGGATTCCGTTGACTTCACCTTCGAATTTGCGACCATCGTACGAGTTCGTCATCGTTGGTGGCGGGATAGCTGGTTGCCTCATGGCGAAGAGACTCTCTGATGCCGGACACACGACGCTCTTGATCCATGGACCTGGATCCGTGCCCAACGATCTCGATAGAGTTCCATTGTTCAATTACGGCAACCAGGGCAACCCCGACCACGATCACCTGTACAACGGTCCGCAGTTGAATTCTCGTTGGTTGAATCACACTCTCCGATACAACTCCGGAAAAGATCTTGGTGGTTCCCAAGTTTTGAGTGCACAGATGTGGTCTTATGGCAAATCAGGCGACTTCCAGTGCTGGAAGAACAACTTCGGCATCAGTGATAAGTTCCTCCAAAAAAACATACGTGAGGCTGGGCAACGTCACGAGAAGGCGAGCAACGATGTCGAGAGCGGGAACTTCGAATATGGACGCACGGGTGAAGTTCATCTATTTCATTCTCCGGTATGGTCGCCGTATTACGAAAGGTTTGGAGCCGTGTTCGAAGAGATTGGGGCAAAGGTGACGGAAACCCAGAGGACTGTGGACCAAAACAGTGATACTATCGGTTTCGGTAAAATCATTCACGCTGTGGAACGTGAAACCGGATACATCAGCACTCCCGTCAGAGCATTCTTCGAGTAAGGTTTTTCGGAGAAGTTGCACATCGTTACCAAGCACATGGTGAGGAGAATCCTTTTCGATACCGCAGCATCTCCGCCTCGAGCCACCGGGGTAGAATTCATTCAAGCCCAGGACGTGGAAGGTCTGCAGAAATTCACGATCAACGCAACGAAGCGGGTGATTCTGACCGCGGGCGCTATTCGAACGCCTCATCTTCTCGCACTTTCGGGCGTCGGTTCGGAGGATGATTTGCGGAAGTGGAAAATAAAGCCTGTGGTAACGAGGAACGGCGTAGGTCAGAACTTGCACGACCACTATGACATTGGGAACGCCGCTGTTTGTTTCCCGCCCGGCAAGAAAGGATACGTCGACGTTTCACTACAACAATTGTACAAATTCGCCACAGAAAGAGAAGGACAGCTCAGAGGCTCGCTCGGAACTCAATCCTACGGCTTCTTCACCTCCAAGCAGAGAAACCTCACCACTTGTCCCGACCTGAAAGACTCCAAGAATTGTCGACCGGACTTTGAACTCATTCTGCAGAGCATTGGACAGAACACTCAGGTGGCAGCCAAGCACTATTACTCCATCGGGATCTCAGACCAAAATCTCCAACATGACTTTTATCTGCAAGGCAGGGACCGAAACGTTTCTAGAAACATCTTGGACATCAATTTCAATCAAGCCCCGTGCTTGATGATGACACCAACTTTGCTGCATCCCGAGTACCGAGGTCAAATCACTCTAACCTCGGACAACCCTCTCGATAATCCGATTGTAGACCTCAAGACCATTTCTAATTCAAGAGACATGATACTCATAGGTGAACTGTGGCAAACCGTGAAGACAATCATAAACGAATCTTTCAAGGATATCGGAGGGAAATTCGATGACACTCCATTTTCTGAGTGCGAACACTTCGAAGACAAAAGTTCCTACGAGTTCGGGAGGTGTCAAGTTGAACGGTACATGAAAAGTGCTTGGCACATGGGCGGAACCTGCCGGATAGGAAGAGAGGACGACCCTATGGCTGTCGTCAACGAGAATTTCCATGTGATAGGGGTCCAGAACCTCCTGGTTGCCGATGCCTCAATCATCCCATGTCCTACGAGCGGGCACATGCTCCCCACGATAGCAGCCTTAACAGAAATGGCTGCGCAGGAACTTATAAAGGAATTCAAATAACTTTTTCTGTACATAAATCGTATAGAGACTGTTCATTATTCAGATGGATGAAAGCAATAAAGAAGGATATGTTTGATGAACCGGTGATGACTCTGAATCATGTGTTCAAGTTTCGAGGCTCACCGCTCGTGCTTTCCTAACATCGAGCGACAGCCAATTCGAAGATGTGCATCAGCATTCAGCACTGCTCTCCAAAAAAAATGGCTCGCGACTTATATCATATCATCGTATTACACAAGTGTACATTTTTGGTATCACGGTAGCTAGCGTCAGAGCTTTCAGAACAGCTGCTCATTATCCAAAGCGTTTGCCTTCGAGCTTCGTATTAGAGGGACCATTCCTGCCATATGCGATGCTAGGTCATCGACCCAAGGAACAGAAATGTTATTCTGTTGAATGCCGTCCATGCATCCTTTGACAGCAATTTCGTTCACAAACATCACCAAGTTGTGGAAGAAAGGGTCTGGGCTAGAGAGGTCTCAAGCAGGCATCGAATAACGTTCTTGGTTCCTTGCTCCCAAGGGAACGTTATTGTGTGTAGTGAACTCACAAAACTATCCTGAATTTGACCTCGACAGTTTTTTTTTCATTCATTCAAGATTTCCTTTATTGAAAAGGGTATTTAAATCTGTACAGAAAGTAGGATCCTCATTGATAATACGACACAATCTCCATTTCTTGTTCACTTTCCGCTTTCTCTCCGAGAATCGCCGGAAATCCTGATTCTGCACCTTGCTCGTTTATGGTTTCACCCAAAAGTTCGAAAATCGAAACAAGATCATCACGGGAGACGAATTCGTAAAAAGCTTGTCGTATTGACCCGAACGACAACTGCGGCACGCTTGGAGCTTGAAGAGCAGAGTTCACGGGAGTATTTGCCTTACTTTCGTGTTCGCGAATTTCTCAATCATATTTTCGAAAATCAATTTCCGAGCGACTTGAATAGTCTATGGAATTCATTTGAGACTTTTAACTATTTAAATATTGCAATAATTATCTCGCACACTCCACCGATCCTATTCTGTGTTACCGATGTGGCCTAGAAAACTCAAATTAACCTTGCGAAGGAAAGGCGTTAGAATTGTCACAACTAGGCATGACGACGGTTCCGAACCGCGAATCACAAAGTTTGCAGAATGTTCGCAGTTCAGAAACGCAAGATATTCCAGTTCGGAACCGCATGGGATAACCTCATCAGGTTTGTGAACTAGTAGAGGAATTCAGCTGATTCAGAATGATTCGTCTGACGTCAACTGTGTCGTCTGGTCAAAGTCCAGCGTTTCATCGGAGTTGTCATGTTGAGAAATCTGTTCCACACGACGCAACTGCATTTCTCCTCCACAAGCATAACCCAGTCGATTCGAACAGGTGCGGAACTTCTCGATTGTACGCTTCTTGTTCGGCAACAATTACTGAAAGCTCAATCTGGATACACTCGGTGACATTTTCATATTGCGGGAGGTTCGCAAATACGATGCGGTGTGATTTCAACTTGAGCTGAGATTAACGTGATGTGCCGTATGATGAAACTAATTTCGTGCATTCAGAGTAAATTTCGAAACCCTTCGCGTGGGAGACCATTCGTCTTCAATAACTTTTCAAGTCGCCTGCATATGCGGTACAATCGGAATAAGAATGAAGTCGGTTGTGGTTCCGGATCGCGGTCCGAAACTCATCAACTTGCGGCTTGTGGCGCTTTCACACTCGTTTATCAACGGTGTTGAGCACCCGAGCAAGAGGTCCATAGAGCTGAGTTGATCATTTCGGTTGAAAGCACTGAGAACAGGGCTTTCAACCGCCTTGATCAACCGAAAAGGAACGGCGAAGCTCCACCTCTATGGATCTCAAAAAGGCGTCTCAGCGCATTGACGACACTTTCACCGGCACAAGAGCCTCACTTGACGAGATATTGTGGCGAGAAATTTACGCTAATGCTAGCAGCAAGTGCACTGCATTTCCGGCGTTGAGTCACGTTAGAAGTCCTCTGACCTAAGAGACAATTAATCATGGTTCGCTTTAGTGAAGCTCAAATAGTTCTTTCGGTTTCTGATTCTCTGTTTCTGCACCGCTACACTCCACCAAAAAGAGTTCAGAGATAGATGTTGGTGCATTCAGGCCCTCGAGATCCATGAACCTCGTATCAGAATCTTTCACAAAATTTCCGTTTCATCACAGAGCACCTCCTGTGACCATGAACTTGCTCAATCACTCAACTTGGCTGTAGTGCCCAGCACAGATGATCCACAAAACACGGAATCCTTGTGTTCGCGTCAAGCAACTTAGTTTCTGTTTTTTGCGGTTATTTTTTGTTCGGAATGCTTGGGAAATATGAGAGAATGAGTAGAAACACGCCCTGTGAGCACATTTGATGGCGACTTCAGCGAATCAGCTCCACTAGCCCAGCTAGAGCTGCCCCGCGTACCCGCTCGCGGTCCTCGGAAAATGCTCAGGCCAGTGAATCGACTCGTGTCCGGAACTCCCTCCGCCCTCCGTCCGAGAAACACAGAGACGGGCGCCATCTTCCGCCGCACTATCAAGTATAATCTGCGAGAACTCTAGTCCTACTGCACACGTGTGATTGAATTTCATCTTCAATCTTCTCCTTGTAATCTGTACTCACCGTGAATGATCCAATAAAAGCCCCGACTTCTTTAATTTGAATTGAAATTCAAATGTTTTCGCCGGGGGGCTTGTATCGGAAGAGAGCTACAATTGGGGGGAAGCTCTACAATTTCATAGGTCTCTGCCAGGAGGCCTGTATTGAAAGAGAACTCCTATCGTGGGAAGGCATCTGAAACAACCGTCTCCTACGGGGGGCTCCTATTGGAGGAGGTTTCCGTAATTTGGGATCAAGAACTCGATGTCGCCTCGTAGAGATTGGCCATCGAAACACCATGAAAACTGTATGAAAACCAGACCTCGATTCATTTTCGAGAGACTTTGTTCGTTTCGATCCCGAGCAATATGTTTGCAACCAGTTTCTTGTTTCGCCCATCACTCTAGCGAAATATCGCTTTCGTTTTCGTAGGTTTCTTCCTCATCGAGCTTCGGTGGAGTGGTTCGACTTGGTGGTTCTTCTCCCTCTACGAGACAAACACTCGTACTTCGACTGAATTTCCATTCTTTGCCAAAGGTACATGGCCCCGCCACAAAGTTCATAGCGCATCGTGCGAGGTCGGGGACTCTCATCAAAAGGAGACTTGTATTGGGGTAGGGCTAATAAACGTCTCCTCGAAAATTCGAATGCTGAAACAAAGGTTTTGCTGAGGATTCTATAACCCCTCCGCTCCACGGAATGTATGCATGACCGCGAAAATCGACTTGGGTCATATTCCACTGCTTGGTTCCTCAAGGGTCCCACGGAGCTTCAGCAATCTAAGCATTTTTGAGTGTGACAAACGGAATCCTCTAGTGCAGAGGGGTCGGCAAACTCTGTGCCCCGGGCACAAATTCCAGGGCCTCGGTGCCGACCTGGAATTCTAGGCTGTGGCCCTGGGGCCCACTTCCGGGTGATTCATGNGCTGAAAACCTATATGAGGTCGACGATGGGCGAAGAACGCCTGAATGGTTTGACCTCGATGTATGTTCAGCGGGAAGTTTCCGTTCCCCCCGAAGAAGTCATTGAGCTCCTGGCTTTACAGCCAAGGAAATTAGGTATCGTTCTCTGAGCTTATAATGCGACGAAGACGTCGAATACAAAAAAATCTGTGCAGAATTGTCAAGGTCATAGATTTGAATAAATTAATTGTGCTAGTGCACTGATAATATCTGCTATTCGATATTAATTGATCAAAATTGGACTATCAGTAACTTCGGACGAAAAAAAAAACCAAATTCATGATGAAAAAATCCGGGCCCCCCCCCAAAAAAAAATCCTGGGCACGCCCCTGCTCTCATCAAAAGGAGGCTTGTATTGGGGTAGGGCTAATGAACGTCTCCTCGAAAATTCGAATGCTGAAACAAAGGTTTTGCTGAAGATTCTATAACCCCTCCGCTCCACGGAATGTATTCATGACCGCGAAAATCGACTTGGGTCACATTCCACTGCTTGGTTCCTCAAGGATCCTACGGAACTTCAGCAATCTGAGCATTTTTGAGTGTGACAAGCGGAATCCTCTAGTGAAGAGGGGTCGGCAAACTCTGTGCCCCGGGCACAAATTCCAGGGCCTCGGTGCCGACCTGGAATTCTAGGCGGTGGCCCTGGGGCCCACTTTCGTGTGACTCATGATCTATCAGATTTTACTTTTCGGAAATCACGAAGGTGATTCCGGGGCCGGTCAGACCATTCTTTTCGGAGTCTATGGAGGTGATTTCGGGGCCGGTCAGACCATACTTTCCGAAGTCTCGGGGTCGGTCTGACCACACTTATCGGTGGCTAGCATGGGAAATATGAAAAACACGAATACTTAGTATGGGAGGTCCGAGCGGTTAGCATGGATGATATGAGAGATGAGGGTCGTTTGAATAGAAGATTTGAAAGACGAGTTCGCCTGAGACATGAGAGATACGATTTCCGAGCATGGAAGATATTAGAAGTACGGATGGTTTGTTTGGAAGATTCGGGCAGCGATGGACCATAGGAGGAGGAGGCGGCTATCTCGTCCGACTAAGAACCTACAGCCCGATAGTTATGCATTGAAGGCTCTAAACCGGTGCAAAATGTCAAAGCGCCTTCGAGACAGCGTCTGGCATTTTCGATTCGCAGTGAAAAAGTTTGCCGACTCCTGATATACATAGTCGCTGTGAGGTCAGAAGAAACTTCTCAAGTTACATGCCATATGGGAGAAACGATCCCTCATCGCTTTCCGACTCGCTAGAGTTAATCACCGAGACACAGGCATCCTAAGATTGCTCTTATTGATTCCTACCGTTGAACATACTGAAGAACATTTGAAAAGTCAGTGGTTTCGATCCAAAAATCATTCGTCGTCGTCGCGTGCTACTCACATATGTAGACTCCGTTCAAGCCTAGAATGGAAGCTGTCAACAGTATAGGTTGTTCCCAGAAGTATTCGTCTGTAAAGACTCGAACTCAGGAGATGCAGAAGAACTTAGATATTTTTTGAATTCGTGTCGAGAAATACTAATTATGGAGTTGGCTAGTTGTGGACGATCCTGGGAAGAACCTCAGGTATGCATTCGTCTTCCAATTATTCTTGATTTCGATATTTGTTGACCTGTTCCTTAAAGATTCGTCCTGCGCGAGAATCTTCGTGATACCCAAGACGATCTTTCTCGATTATAGTGAGCATCTGATTTCAGCAGCGGAGACTAGCTCAGTCAATGAACAAAAAAAAACACGTAGGTAGCTGAATAAGGTCCATGAGCTGAAGAGACTGTCGGACATCAACCTGGCTCATCGTAAAATAGGCAACCTTTCGATCTATCGATGTGGAATTTTGCAATATTTGGCTCCTCGAGTGTTCGCGGTGCGGCGTCTGATTGGCAAGAAATCATAGCGAACGCTTCTGAACACCAGATATCTGCGACGAGGACTCGCTGCGCTCGGCGACATGACGTGCGGTCTGCGATGACAGATCGCATCCTGTGACGTCTGATCCATGGATCTGGTCACTTTGAGCTCAGCTGGATTCGAAAACAGCGTAACTATTCCGAGAATGCTCTCTGTGGAACAGCTTTTAAGATGTCGGATCTGCATGACTGATGATCATCGCGTTCTGAGCTATCATTCAAGAAGTGGATGGATCGAGGACGGACCGCCGTGGGTAATTGTTGACGTCCCGAGTCAAGTCCAAGGTGTATGGTATCAAACTTTCAGGATATTTTAATACTTTTCGGGATATTTTACAACTCCAACATCCCTCAGATAACGAACTTAAACCCTAAACATCTTGACAGATAACGAACCTTTCAGATAAGGAAGACGACAAACATTGAATTCATCAAAAATGTGATGAGAAATCTCGAACGAGGCTTCAATTTATCTGATAGGCTTTCTGGTCAAAGTTCTGAAATAGAAGTGTTTGTTGTCTGAGGGATTCTAGGGTAGGTGAGATATTGAACTATCATCGTGCCACAAATCTGGGACCTGGAAAGCATTCTTATCCGTACTTTCAGCGATTCTTGTACACACGGGTTGTTCAAACGAAGAAATGCGAAACGTCGTCTCGATGTCCAAGTCACTGGAAATGGAATGCATGGCTTTTTCCCTTTAGATTATGATCCGCGTTGTATAAGTTCACCCGCTTAGTTCGCTCTCATCCAGATTGAGAAGGCGATCTGCGACGCAGATGCTGATGAAAGCGCAACGATACCCACATCCCACATTCCGCCCGGGTGTCACAAATATGGACTCCCTGCTTGAAACGGAATGACGAGCTATTTCGACGCAATGTCGACAGCCAAGGCTACAATCTGTACGAGAAATATTCTCCTTCCCTGTGCAAAAACTGCTCTCTCGTGTTGATGTAGTTCCTCATGAAATACGAACATGAATTGGATGATATCGTACAAGGATTAGAACAGAAGCCGGAAAACACACGCCTCCTGGGCCGGAATTCGAAACAGGACTCCGGCGCCTTGACTTGGGCATCGAGCGAGAAAAAGTTCGCTCATCTATGGCCAAAATCCGAGCGCTGGAGTCTGTTTATAATGGTGTTGAAACTGACGATTCGGGGTGAAGATTCGTTGTTCGCACTAGCAAGAATTGCTCAGCAAGACTCTGGCCTAACAGCATTCATTCCTTTTCAGGTCTATGGCGTCGTTGTTGGATTCCTCTATTTTCGAAGTCTTGAAGCCGACATTCACCACATTACTCGCAATAGATAGATCATACCTGCTGACCTACTTTGGACAACTCTTTAATATTTTCGTTGCTTTTTTGAGCCTACTGAATGGCCGTGCTTTCGACTTCTACATTCAAGATATCCGACTCACTCCTCCGCCGCAGCTTTTGAGGAAATATGATTACATTGTTGTTGGAGGCGGAATCGCTGGATGCTTAGTGTCGAAACGCTTGGCGGACGCCGGTCACACAACGCTCCTCATTCATGGTCCCGCCTCTCTACCCAACGACTTGACCAGAGTTCCGTTTTTCAACGTTCTCAATCACGGAAATCCTCAGCACGACTTTCAGTACCGAGGCCCGTTTATTCAAGCTCTGCACTGGAAAGGCCACATAGCAAGATACACATCTGGCAAAGATCTCGGCGGCTCCGCGCTCCTCAGCGCCAACATATGGTCCTACGGCAAGAGGGGCGATTTCTCATCCTGGAATAAGGAGTTTAACATAAGTTCAAAATTTAACTTCGAAAATATCAGGAAATTCGGGCAGATCCACGAAGACGCGGCAACGAATATTAAATCAGCCAATTACGATTACGGCTACAGGGGTGAAATACAAGTTCGATATTCTCCCACATGGTCTCCCTTCAATAAGTTACAGCACGCGTTCGAGGAAAGCGCTGCGAGGGTCACCCAAACTCAAATCGTCCGAGATCACAACGGCAACACTCTCGGATTCGGTAAAATAGTCAGCGCGGTGGAGCATCGAGAGAACACCGCATATATAAGTACGCCAACGAGAGCTTTCTTCGAGCGCAAGGTTCCGAAGAAACTTCACATTCTCACAAAGCATATGGTGACAAAAATCCTCTTCGACACCTCGGTCAAGCCACCGCGAGCAAATGGTGTGCAATTTGTCTCCGTCAGCCTCCCGAAGAGGAAACTGAAGAGAATGGCAAGGAAAGCCGTGATTCTATCGGCCGGAGCGGTCAGATCACCCCAAGTTCTCATACTATCAGGCGTGGGTCCCAAATCCGTGCTCAAAGAGTTCAACATTAAGCCGGTGGCCGTGCGCGAAGGAGTCAGTAAGAATTTGCATGACCACTACGACATTGGAGAAGCTAGCATTTGCTTCACCAAACCTACGAAGGGATACGTTGACTTCAGTTTCAATGAACTGCTCCAGTTCAGTAAAAACGGTGGTGGACCCCTAGCAGCTCCTTTCGGTTGTGAATCGGTGGGTTTCTTCAGATCTAAACGCACTCATCTCAGTACTTGTCCCGATCCAGCCGATGTTGACCATTGCCAACCGGACTTCGAGCTCATCCTGCAGAGCATCGGTCAAAACACTCCTCTACCCGCGAAACATTATTACGCTGACGGCATCACACAAACGGATCTAGAGATGTTTTATCAGTTGGGCAGAGACAAAAGACCGAGATCGAAAGTGGACATTTATCAGAAGCAGGTCGAGTGTATTTTGGTGACACCAACACTGCTGCATCCGGAGTACAGAGGCCAAATCACTCTCACATCAGCTAACGTATTCGACAAGCCCATCATTGACTTGGATCCGACGGCGAGTGCAAGGGATATGGAACTTTTCGGTGAATTATGGCAGATGGTGAAGAACATCACAAACGAGGCTTTCAATGCGCTCGACGGATTTTTCGTGGACGACCCTTTCCCCGAATGTGAAAAAATTCGTGATCGGGACTCCATCGAGTTCGGAACTTGTCAAGCGATTCCATTCATAAGAACAGCTTGGCATATGGCTGGTTCCTGTCGTCTCGGACGACCCGAGGATCCCCTTGCTGTCGTTGACGAAAACTTCAATGTCATCGGTGTTCAAAACCTCAAGGTCGTTGATGGCTCTGTGATCCCGTTCCCGACGAGTGGTCACATGCTTGCAACCATATCTGCGCTGGCTGAGATGGCGGCCCAGTCTTTGACCGCTCCGAAAAAATCCTGAGGGACTAACTGACAACCCTCGACTCGGGAAGGTGACGCCTATCGACGGATTTCGTCAACTGCTACTCAAAATTTCATTCGACCATATGATTTTCACATTTCATTACATGAAGAAGTTTTCAAGATGAACTCCACAAAGACGGGACACCATCAAATAGACCACATCTGCAGCACCGCCTGGAAGCATTAGAGAAATTCTGTTCATCAAAGTATAGCTGTTCTGAGCTACCATGATTAAAGACGATCGGTGACTCTTCTGAAGTAATTTGCTGATACTCAAGGGAGCTGATGCGTCGCCCTAGTCAACCTGGCGATAAGTATAGCATCACCAGATTCCCTCCGAAAACTTGTTGAGTCCACAAGGCTGTTGGCTGGTCTCGCCGGCTGCAACATTTTACTCTAATTCAATCTCTTTTCAAATGATGAAAGCCATTTCAGCTGTCCTTTCGGGTTGTTTCTAATCAGAGGGAGACCTCCTTCTCAAGGATCGATATATGGACGTATGGATTCGACAACAGCATCTAGAAATCTGGGAATCGTCTGCAATTTTCGGCCAAAGTTCTCCACGGAATGCAGCAGTGGCAGAGAAGATCATTAAGTGAGAAGAAAAAATTATAGGATCTGACGTCAAGATACTTGTCTGATTCGGCTCCAAGTTCATCGCCCAATTTATGTCAAACTCATGAATAAAAATGATCCAACCGAGTCCCGAGTCTCAACATACACATCTACTTCCCCGTTCGCAGGAGAACGCAGCTGCTGTGAGACTCTTATGATCGACGGTCCGGGAACATCAGACAGAGCAGCTTCGTCCGATTGTTTATCTTTTTGCACTAAGTTCTCGCGGAGTAGTGATCATCAGCGCGTTGCGTAGGTTAGCTAGTAATGGAGTGACCCTGAACAGCTGTTTTTTGAGAGAGACAGATGACTGTTGGCGGGATGACACTCGCCTGAACCAGTCAGTGCCAACGAATCGAAGAGTGCGGAAAACATCTCTTCGGAAGTTCTCTAACCAGTAAGTGCGTTCGCGGAGTTTCCTCCTTCTTTCATCCGTTCGCTTTTCAACCCATTAGTGATAAGTTCGTATGGTCACTATCGAAAGTCACGCATGCATGTAGGGTGATATTTTGTCTGATCCAAAAAATGATGTTGCCTTTGCCGGCGGCGCGGCGTCGCTTGGTGATCCATTGAGCTTAGGTAGTCTCTTTGCGAGGAATCGGAGCGGACGACTAAGTATCGCCATTATTCCTCATCGAGACGAGCTACACGCGGAAGTTACTGCATTCTGCGCACATATCTGATTTCATCCGATCTCTAGTAGGCGGAAAGAATGCTCTGAATAGTAACAGATCTCCACTAGACGATAAATGACTGTCCGAGATATCACTCATTCTTCCTGGACCGAAAATCAGTGAATTTCTCGGGATTCACAACGAGTCTCGGGAATCGTAGCTCGATGACGATTCACTTGATTTCAGAATGTTTATATCAGTGAGATTAAAGTTGGGGTTTTCAAATCGATTCGCGTCGAGCTCAACTTGGTGAGCCATGGGGACTCAACTTTCAATTCCTTCTTGACGAAACCGGCTCCCTGGACTCCAGGTGTGCGAGCACAAGGCGCAATCTGTTAGCGGAGACGTGATCGATATTAAAGTCGAGCTCAGCTTCCGAGTTTCTGCAGCAGAGGCCCAAAGAATGGCGCGGCGCGCCACGGTGGAGTCAATTTCGCTTTGAAATTCATGTTCTCCTTCATGATGATTCTGTTCCATGGATTCTGTATCCTCCCGCTGTAACTCAACTCACGGATCGATTGATGAGTTCCGAGGCTCTAAATTCCAAATCTGAACTGAATGTTCCGAGCGCAAAAGCTGCGGGATCTACGAGCGAGTTGGGAAGAAACGCTTCAGCTCACAGCTGTCGGAAATGACAAATATAAAGAGTGTCGGACTCGAGTATCATGGAGCATCACTATTTCTTAGAAACGAGCGTCACTTCTTTGGAGTTATTTTTCACCATAATGATGATTGTGTCAGTAGGCGGTAGCGGGATATCGAGGTATTTGCAGTTGTTAACGAATTTGGGCTCAAACGAAGGAGGCGTAGACCAATTGTTTGGACTTGACCAATGTTTTGTGGATGTTCTGAAGCAGAGTTATTTCTCTAATAAGTTAGAATGATCAACGGATGAGCTCCTTGAGAGGCCAACAGAATTTGTTCTTTTTCAGGTCGTCCTCGACGGCGTCTCCCAGTTGAACAAGACCTAGACTGAAGAAGTGAAGCCTCTTCACTTTCGCATCACAGCATGGCCCTAACTACCTTGTCGGCGCGTATCGCTAACTCCCTAATAGCACTCTTCAGCTTCCTGAACGGTCGAGCCTTAGACTTCTACCATCAGGACGTTCCTCTCATTACTTCATCGCAGCTGTTATCAACTTATGATTACATCGTCGTGGGTGGCGGAATCACGGGATGTCTGATGTCGAAACGTCTAGCCGATGCAGGACACACGACGCTTCTCATTCACGGACCGGGGACGCTGCCGAACGCGTTGTTGAGAACACCTTTGTTCAATGCTGTCAACAAAGGAAATTCGAAATATGACTTCATGTATAGTGGACCGTACATCGAGGAAGTACACTGGGAGAATCACAGGGCTCCATACAGTTCAGGGAAAGACCTAGGAGGCTCCCAGCTCCTGAGCGCTCAGATGTGGTCTTACGGCAAAGCAGGGGATTACTCGTCTTGGAAAGAAATGTACAACATAAGTTCAAAGTTTGACTTCGACAATATTAGAAAGTTTGGGAATATGCACGAAGACGCCGATCCAAAAATCAAAGCACCTAATTACGGTTATGGAGACAGCGGAGAAATTCAACTCCGCTATTCTCCCACTTGGGCTCCGTTTGCTAAGGTGCAAAGAATCTTCGATGAAAATGCGGCAAGAGTCACCCAGACTGAAGTTGTGATGGATCTGAACAGCGACGCTCTTGGATTCGGTAAAATAGTTAACACCGTGGAGTATCGTAATAACACTTCTTACATCAGCACGCCTAGCAGAGCTTTCTTCGAGGGCAAGACACCGAAAACTCTTCACATTCTCACCGAGCATATGGTCACGAAGATCCTCTTCGACACCTCGGCGGAGCTACCGAAGGCATACGGCGTTGACTTCGTCTCAGTTAACAGCCCAACGAATAAGCTTACTGCGAAAGCCAAGAAATCCGTGATCCTTACGGCTGGATCCATCAGGACGCCTCAGCTTCTCATACTCTCGGGCGTGGGTCCCGAATCGCTGCTGAAAAAGTTCAACGTGAAACCGGTCGTAGTTCGGGAAGGAGTGAGCAAGAATTTTCACGATCACTACGATATTGCATTCTCGAAAGTTTGCTTCTCCGAGGTCAAAGGTTTCCAGGCTTATAATCCCAAGGCGTTCATCGATTTTCCTCGCAACGGCGAAGGGCCGTTGAGAGCTCCTTTCGGTGTTGAATCCGTTGGTTTCTTCACATCGCAACGCACTAATCTTTCTACGTGTCCCGATCCCAGCGACGTGGCGAGCTGTCAACCCGACTTCGAACTGATTCTTCAAAACGTAGGGGAACTTAACCCGTTCGGCAACCCACCCGAGTGTCTCTCGCTGACACCGACTTTGCTTCATCCCGAGTACCGGGGCCAAATCACACTCACTTCAGCAAACATATTCGACAAGCCCATCATCGACATAGATCCCACAAAGAGCTCAAGGGATATGAGACTTTTTGGCGAACTATATCAATTAGTGAAGAAGATTATCAACATGGCTTTCGATACGTTGGGCGGGAAGTTCGCAGACGATCCTTTCCCTGAATGCGAGAAGATTCGCGACCGCGACTCGATCGAGTACGGCACTTGTCAAGCGATTCCTTTCATCCGGACTGCTTGGCATATGGCTGGTACCTGCCGCATAGGGCAACCAAACGACCCACTCGCAGTTGTCGACGAAGACTTCAAAGTTATCGGAGTTCAGAACCTCATCGTTGCGGATGCGTCTGTGGTCCCGTACCCGACGAGTGGCCATATGCTCGCCATCATCGCCGCGCTGGCTGAGATGGCCGCCCAATCTTTGATCTCGTCATCGAATACTCAATAGGAAAAGTGACAGGAGATCGTCCATTCGCGGATTGTTGTGGTCGGCTCTCTTCCTTTGTGGAACACTGCTTCCCTGTGACCCTTCAATGCATTCGAGTTTTCGTCCGCCGAGATCAGCTTTGGAAGTTCACCAAATAGATCAGCAGGAACTCCTCCCCCGAGGAATGAGAGGCCATCAGCAATGTCGAATTCTCGAACATCTGTTTGCCGCGTCCCTTGACCTACATAAAAGCTGGTGACCTTTGAGTCGTGCGAATTTTATGACATTTTGTCTGCCACGGCCGTGCTCAACTCATGTTGAGTGTGGAGGCGATGGAATGGGTAGTTGGTGTCGGGGAATAAAACTTAGTCAGTGTTAGCGGTGGAGTTTGGACTCCGATTTCCAATGCTCACTAGCCACATCATGCTCAAAGGATGGCCGCATGGCTCTCATTTACTCCAAGGATAGCATTCTTGATAAATGGAACGACATTTTTGCAGAGCCTCAAAAATAGCGCTGATAACTTGAGACGAATGGAAGAACGGAAGCAATCATCGTTATCCAGTCGTTGAACCACCGCAAGCGTATTTTTTCAGAGAAGGCTTCCCACGGGACCTAATGCTTGTTGGATCGATCGGGTTTTGAAAGCGAGAAAGTTACCAATACTTGAGTTGAGAGCCGACAGCTATTTTGAGGGTTTCCGGTTATCGCCACATGTACTAGCGAATATCTCCTCTTCACGGCTGAGGCCGATTACCGCCCATTAGCCCGAAATCCCATTAGCCGGAAAACCCATTGGCCTGAAACGTCGACCCATTAGCTCGAAAACCCATTAGCCTGAAAATTTTGAGGGGACAGTGAAGCTTCTATGCGCAGAGCTATCAAACGAGAGAAATCTGCATGCGCGGTTTCCCACGTTTCCTCGAGTGGAGTGAGAATCGGAATAAACCAGACATAGAGGCTCGTTCAGGTATTTATCGTATCGAATCGGCTGCTGAGGCCGAACACGTTCAACAATGTTCCGCGCCCTCACCTGTCTCTAGGTTTCACTGACTCAGTTTCGAGCGTTTTCAACCTAACCTTTCCTGCTCCATGCGCCCACTTCGATATCCCGCTCAAACGGCTGGCAAGCGCACACTAGCCGGCGGTCCTTTGTCGCGGTCCCATGAATGAAGCGTCCGATGTACCTCCGATGAGGGATTTGACGCTTCGCATAGAAGCTTCACTGTCTCCACAAAATTCTCGGGCTGATGGGTGGACTTTTCAGGCTAATAGGTTTTCGGGGTGATGGGTGCAGACCCTAGGGCCACTCGACATTCCAAAAATATGATGCGCCTGATTGAACACCTGAACTATCGGCCTTGTCGCTCAAAATGGAAAGAAGTACAACAACGAAAAAAGAATAGACTTCGTCTTAAAAAATCCAATATCATCGATGAGATTCTGGAGATGACTGATAATGACGAGGAGAAAAAACAGAGGAGCTGAGATTACCGAAAACGCAATCAGAAGTACGGAAAACTGAAGCTGGATCCCGAAGCAGGAAGGCAACCAGGAAGTCACCGGGATGATCGGGTTCGCGATCTTCAGGCCGATGATCCCAACACACTTTCGCTGCAGGACAGGAGATGAATTTGCATCCCCATTTCTAGAATAGAGCGATCATGAAGTGTCTCATTGGTTAAGCTCGGGCGATAACATCTAGTCTTCTATGTGTGTATCTCCCTCGGAAGTTGACTAGATGTTGTTGAACCTAATCCTACGGCACATGACACAATCAGAATACGAGCGGTTCTTGGACTCAATTTTAATTATTGACTAGCTTGAAAAAAATGCCATGCGTCATACAATACGGATAATAGATCGATGTCGAATCCCTCCTGTGGAAGCGCGCTTCCCGTCCTGTTCCCGTGGAGACACGTCAAGATAATGTACAATTTTGCCTATTGAAAATAGAATTCGCGAGTCGCTACGTCTACGGTACTGTCTTTGAATACTTTTACCGGAACAATAGAATCAAATTAGGTCGAATGCTGCCTCGGCACCAGTGGAATCGATAACTTTGCCAGTTGACGCAAGAGGCTTTTCAAAGAGAATGCAATCAAAATTTGAGCCCGAACGTCATGTAGTACTTGGGAGGAATGCTTAATCAACGAGCATTTTCTCCGTCTTTACATCCGTCTCGTAGAAATGGTAGCAACTTTTTTTTATCGGCAGTTAGTAGAAAAGTTTGGTTTGGCTAATCGTTCCGCAGTGGAGCATCACTTGGTGTGGCTGTCTGTCTGTCCATCCCTGCTCGATCGGGGGAAGTCAACGGCAAGATATGAACAACGAAAACCTAGGCTGTTGTTGCAGTATCGTCCTTCTTAGGTTTTGGCAGGTCCTTCAGGTTACTTTTGAACTCGTCCAATTCCTTGATTTCGGCAATCGGAGCCGACTTTTTCGGGACGTGATTTCCAACGGTGAGCACGTAAACGTAACATCCAACAGTACCGCCGATTAGCGGCACGACGAGTGGTATCCACCAGAAACCTCGATGGCTGGAAAATAGCAATTTTTCGTCTGAACCGTATAGCTTCATTTTGGCGATGCCCATCAGGTTCTCTGAGCAAAAAAAAGTTATTCCCACCTAAAAGCATCCTTGTAGCCGAGTAGCGTAGCGAATATACGAGGAGAGAAATCTCTAGCAGGGTTGATGGCTGACATGCAATTGGAGCCCATTGTCCACGCGATCGTCGTGACCAGGAGCGAGACGTAGAAACTGTGGAGGAAACAGTTGAAGACTCATCTGTTGGCGATTTATATCAATAAACAGAGGTCTTATTAGAGAGGAGCCCGAACCGTTTGCCTCCATCGTCCACTTATGGGTGGCATATTCAGGTACCATTTTGATACGAGGAATTTTGAAATCGCAAGTGTCAAAGGCTGAGTTATTCACCTGTGAAGGTGTCCGGGAACATTGGCGTTGTTCTCGTCGAGGATTGCGAGGATGCCGAACATGATGACCGAAGTGCAGATTATCTACGAAGTTTGATCGCGATCAGAAATCATATTCAGAAGTGTATCACGAGTCCTATTTAGATTATATCACTAAATCATCATTTAGGATTCTGAGGTTCGCTGAGTCGAGCTTAGATGCAGTGATGTATGGGACAATCTCAGTGGATGACGCCAACTATCAGCTCGAAGGCCATTCCACATTAATGCTTTCAGTGTGTTTTGAATCACAGGAGAGATTTCTTTGCTTTTGATTCACTGCTTGCCTTGAGTGTCCAGACGGCGCCAATCATGGACACCAATTAGCAACGAACGAACACCACTCACTGTGTCTATTACGCAGGTTGGCATTGAAACATTTGGGTCCGGAAATGTGGTCCACAGGATTCCTGTGGCGTTGCCTTCCAGAATTTGTCGCTTGCCTCCATCGAAATGATTCAGCAAGTCCCGATTATTCACATAAAGCGGCAAACATGCCACAAAAGCACCTGGGATGAGAAGGTGTTAGGTGTGAAATATTCCCAGTCGTCCCAGGGAAGCCTGGGAGGGGGGGAAACGTGGAAACTCACCGAGGAATTGGGCAGTTAAGTAATGAGGAACTTTGCTCCAGGGTAATTTTCCAATGGCTGCGAAACTCACGGTCACCATTGGATTCACGTGCCCCCCTGTTGCAGGCGGGAAACGAAGGTATTAGGTAGATGAAAAACTTCTCAAGTCTTGATGTCCTGACTGACCTGAGACTCACCCGAATTCGCAGCACCCGTCAGCATGCCGAGCATGACAGCGACGCCCCAGCAGAATGTGACCGCGAACACGTCATGTTGCTGTTTCAAGACTAAATGCGACATTGCGCTCAGGCCAATGATCTGTGAAAAATCTTCCATTTGTTATCATTCGAGCTTGGAAGCTCAGGCATTATTCATCAATCACCCTCCATCAATCCATGGATAAAATGATCGGAGGTCGATCAATTCAATGATATATGCCCAACAACGTCATGGGCGTGAATAATAATCTGGCACTATCTGAGCTAATGTCCATCAATTCATATTGATTGATGGAGGTTCAAAAATGATTATTGCCTGAACTTCCAAGCTCTAGTTATCATCCAGGAGCTCGGCAACGAATTCGAGAGATTGATTGTTCGAAGAACACAGACTGCAGTTTTTATGGGAATGAAACCACACCTAAGCATTGGTACAGTCGTTTCTCTCCCATCATCGATCACGGTCTTCTGTATCCTTTCGAATTTCTCATTCTGTTTCTAGTCGTTAGCAACTCTCGATCATAATGTTTTCTCCCGAGCAAGAAGAATTCGAGCGGCAATCGTTGTCGTCTCGCGCGATGGAAGCGTGTTCTCGCCAGGGCTTCCCCGGGCCAACTCGAGGTTCACGCGCTGTCGTCTTTCGACCCTGGCAGCGGTGACGGCATGTTTCAGTAAGAGTGTTCGTCTTTGTCGACTTCAAGAAGAACCGCTCTGCCCTACACGAATGGGGTCGTGACTTGTCATTTGAGGTCATTTTGCCTCTACTGAGAATCATAGACCGCCACTATTGCAACAGTCAGCTGCATGGGCTGAGAGTTTCTCTCTCGATTTTTTTCCAAACCATCGGTCCGAGAACACCGAAAATCGACGTTCCCGATCAAATCACGAATTTCTGTGTAATTTAGCTCTGAAATCGTGAGAGGACTCACGCATCCAAAAATCGGTGTAAAAATTGAATCGATAACTGTGACGACCAAGCTCTGGATCTGTCAACATCATCCTCACAACGCACAGTGTCGTAGGCGGCACGATGATGATCGCCGCTCACCAATCTCAGATTGGATGAGGTGTCCGGTCATAAAGATATGATCACGCTTGTGCAAATGGCGTAAAAGCGCCTTTGTAGCTCGCCGTCATCCGTGAGCTCAGCGAGCGGCATTCCCCAAGAGAGCAGTGATGCGATAACTCATGTCTAGCTGCCGCCACCGCTTGGTTGTCCCTTGACATTTTCAAACTCTCGCATTCGGCTCCTCTTCAGATCCATCTCTTGCTCAGCAGTTCCGCGTAAAGATGTTGAGCACTGTTGGCTAAGTACCTCGACGCAAGATATTGTTTACACGCTATACGAGCTCATGGATAAACGCGGTGTGAGCCGTGCCGAACCAGACCAAGGTGGCCGATTCACTTGCACTCCGCTAAGAGAGTCCACAGAGTTGAAGCAAAGATTCCAACGCACTTGATGCAGCTCATCGATCCGTCCATCCATTCAAGAGGACTCTAATGGGCTGACTAGTGATGCCGATATGTAGTGGATTCGGGCCAGTTTTTTTTTCATTGATCATATGTGGCCTTTCCGCCGCTGTTCCGACGAAGATGACGCAATATGCGGCTAACGTCCTCGGAGGTCGACCGATGAGGAAAAAGTTGAGACGCAAAAGGTCATAATCACTTCTCCTCGTGAACAGATTTCCACCGACCGCAAGACGCGAATGAAACAGTCTAATCACTCAAGCGTTTCTCTGTTTACGAGCCGTTCGAGTTCCAGAGCGCATTGTAACCTTGAACATTCATGAGACAGATGAGCACGGAGCTTGATGAAGCAACAAGCAACGGCGCCGGCGCAAGCTTGATGCTACTCATTATTCTCGGAAAGACCTCGAGCGGTTCATTCACGAACAACTCCCGCGCCAAAGATTCATTTCTTTGATGAACGCTGAAAGAGCGACACCAACAACGATTCTGTCGATCCGATTGGAGCTTTCTCAAGTCACTTGCCAAATCAGGCGTGTATGGTTCCATTTGAAGCATTCAATCGAGTACAACGGACAATTGCGAAGGAGGACTGCATCTGTTTGTGTCCACTACACTCCACGAAAAGGAAGAAATGCTATCCTCGTCACAGCTGTCACTTTCACGCAAACAGATTGGAATACGCTGCCGCAAGTCGCTCACAAATGCTGTGGGTGAAGAGAGTCACGTGGGAGCGTGAGCAATGGAAATTAATGAGGATCGTCTTTCATGGTGTAAATTGGATCCAATTGAGTTTGAGAGATTTTCTTTCTTCGCAGAGGAATCTCTTCTCTCTTTATGGTCGTGCACCTCCGCGTCCTCAAGACTCAAGTTACACTTCACAGGACAAAGCTCAAACTCGTCGACCGACTCTTCTTAAAACCTTAAGGAACGGAGAACGCTCAAGTAGAACATCGATTATATCATCAATGAATGTCATTCGATATACCATAGGTAATCGACAGGTGATGTAGGTATCCAGTTTGAAAACGGATATGATCCAGATAGGTATAATTGGGAATTTACATACCTAACGAAAAGTGATATAATCGAGGCTGACATAATCCAGTTCGATCGAATGAAAAACTGATAAATCAGTAAACTCGAGGTTCTGCTGTACAGGAGAAAAATAGTCAAGACCGACTCAGTGTCGATTCTCCGCACTATAGAGGGGTCTCGCTGGATGATTCACGACAGGGGTAGTACTTCCATGAAAACTTGAGACGGAAGTGAGATACATTAACGATTGTTTTCCTCGAGTCAGCAGCAGGTTGCGTTGTTATTCAACATCGTCAATAAATGAATGAACATTGGATGGCAGCCTGTGGTTCTACTACAGCGAGATGAAATCGATGCGCTGAGATTCACAGAAGCTATATGAGATTATTGCGCTGGCATCGGACACACTCACCATGAGCATGAATGTTCCCATGAACTCCGATAGGAACTCTCGGACCCAGGGTTTGTTGATTCTGAGTTTGTCCATAATCCCGCTCTTAGATGTTGATGCGGTGGTGCCTGTTCTACCTTTGGTGGAGCAGCGGAAAAGCCTGCGATGAATTCGAGAAGTTAGTCGATGTGGTAGTATCTAATTTTGAGTTCAACTTCCTGATGAACTTTCCCGCGCCCGATTCCGGACTGTCTTCCGGATCGACTGACGGAATGGGTTCATGAACCTGATTTCCCTCTATCCACGACCAGTAGGCACAAGCTCCTTGTTCTAGACATGAAAATCCGTTGACGAGATGGCCGGGTGGTCAGCGCAGTGTGGAACGTCAGCTTCCATTGGAATTTTTTTCGAGAGGGAATTCAGGGCGAGGTCCTTTTCCGCATCCGGCTGCTTCGCGAATGATTACTATGGATCTGTTCACTTGGAGCACACGCGTCAGTGGATCTCCCTTGAGCCAAAGCACTGACAGGAATCACTCGAAATGTATGAGTTAGGGCCCAGCATTTGATTCAAGATAACGTTGACGGTCGAGAACCGAAGGTAGATCCTCGTCCTATGGCTCCTATTATAATCATTGACATATTCCACAGATTGGTGTCGTCGAGAAAGACGGCACTTCTTGAGGAGCATTTCTGCGCGTGATTTCCAAGCTCTTTGGATCTGAATTCAAAGACCATTGTGGACCCTAGAAAGCTCGAAGATCAACATATCAGAGAAACTTCACGAATCCAACAAGGCGTTCCCGGTATTCCAGCGAGCTGGGTTTCCACGGTGAGCGACGTCAAGTGCTTAAGGAAACTCATCCATCTCCGAGTGTAGAACGATGGGAGTTTCAGCCGGAAGGGATAGATGAGTCCCGAGAGGCGTCCAATGTTTGCCGAATTCGGCCGCGTTTGGTTCGGTTCTGCGGTTCTCGACGGTTCGGTGGAAAGCGCTGCGAGGTACTCGGCTACTCACCGGAACCAAGCCGACTCCGAATTCTCGTAAATTACATTTTCGACGCTCGCTTCATACGCAGCATTGAGTTGTTTCGCCAAGCTTCGTTTTTCGTCGGAAGCCATGATGTGTGTGTTAGAGCTTCTCGACGCTGTCTTCTAAGAAGTGGGATCGAAATTTTACAGGAATTTTTTAAATCGCTCTATAGGCTATGCTTGCACATCAATCAGGAACTATCATTGAGCCAGCTCCGAGAACCCGTTATCAGCGATTGATTCGAGAAGCAGTAGGTTCGAAAAACTTTTGGTGGCTTCGGATGAAAGCGTTCGAGAGTCTCCGAATTCCCGCAACTTCCGAACTCACCCGCTTTTCCTATTCCGGAGGTACGGACTGAGATTCCGTACGATAAAGGCTCGTCACCCTCACTATTCTAACCTCCAGTTCGAGTGAGCTAAGAAGCGAACGTGCCTACGACACACGAGACCGCTCGAGGGGAAGAGTTTTTGAGAGGAGATCTTCGAAGAGAGGGCCCCGTTGCTTAGCGCAGTCACTCGTGCTATATGAGCCTTTTATCTAGCTTGTGTTCCAGCACATCCTCTGTTCGTGCATTTCAGGCATTATTCACCCACTCAATCACTCAAATAAGCTGTTTGCTGTTCCGCGCAATGTAGTGAACAATATCTCATAGCATGGAATTGAAAATCAGAATCATGAGCCCTTGCTCGTCGCGATGCATCGCGATGGTGACAAAACGCGGGGGATCGCTCTGTCCTGTCCCCGTTCATCTCAAGGTGAATAGCGATCTCCGACTCGAGCGGAGGATCGCAAACTGCACGGAAAAGGATTTATTCTCGGTTCCCAACTGTTTTACATGCTCCAGTCCGTTACATGCTCCGTCTTGATAAAGATTCACTGAACCGAGTGTAGAATGGGAACTGCTGGACTCTTTAGAGAAAACAGACCTTCCTGACGTCACCATCAAGTCCGAGCTCGACATTAGTGACATCACTGAACTAGATCGATTCCACTTCCAGGAGCCAAGTCGGCTAACATGATGTATCAATGGTCCCATCGGCTGTCATTTCGAGAACCGCGACACCGATTCAGAGGCGACCGAGTACTTCGATCCGAGTGACCTGCCCGACATGCCACATGAGATATGACATCATATTGCTCTGGAGTCATGACACTCGGTCGGCGGGATCAGATATCAGCCGTGATGCATGAAAGTCTAACACGACAGTTCAAGATTGTTACCTGCTCCCCTCATTCCACTCATAGTCGTCGATTTTGGAACCCATGTAGGAGCCGGGCGGGAACGTTCAGCTGCACAAAAGTAGAAACTCCAGAAACTCTTTGTCCCACAGGTTTCATGCAGTTGAAACGTTCCTTCGTCACAGAATAAGTCTAACTCCGCACATCGCATTACACGGCATTTCAGAGCGGTCACACCAGAATCATAGCAACAATCCAAGGAAGCGAAATATCCGATGTCATCATGTAATGAATCCACGACACCCTGGGTAGTACGCGGGCGCCTCTGGTCCTTTGTCCGGAAACCTCTCTAGTTGACTGTGAGTCAACCAATGGCTCGGTCTCCGAAATCTCGTATCGTATTCAAAAGATCTGTTGAAGATGAGCTCTGTGAACGGAAGACGATGATCGATATCGATGGAAATTATTTTCGTTCTGTTATCACCTGATCTTCAGATGTTTTTATCTTTGAAAAGATCGATTCGACGACATTGCCACATTCGGTGTAATCCTATGCGGTCTTCGATTGGAATTCTCTTGCGATCCGTTACTTTTACAGCGTAGACTATAGAAACAGGCTCGAACACGTTGGCTGCTGATGTACGTACACTCGCTCGCGAAAATAATTTGCTTCGACCTTATGAGAATGGATCAAGGCAACCTTGCAGATGACTTCCAGATATCCCGGACACTACACTCGGATGAGAGCTTTTGATGGACGGCTCGTCAAACTCGGTGGAAAAACAGGCCGGAGAAATGTCATGCATTCTTGTTCTATCCTTGATCTTCAATGAAAAGAAACGAAGCTGAAATTTTCGTAGGGTTCGGGCGTTCTAGACACAGTATCGAGCATAGCCGTAAACTTACCTATCAATGTCGGACGACAACCCCAACAAAGTTTCCAAGATGTCGACGGCAGCGAGAAAAAAAGATCTTATGCTCACGAGTGAGTTACTAGCTGGAGGTTCGGGCTATGTTTCCCTGTGATGTATAATCGGACTGTAAGTAGGAAACGCGCGAATGATGAAGAAAGATTTCCAATTGCAGAGCATCCGAGAGCTTCCGCAGTCAGCAGTGAGACATTTTGAAAATCGAAACCCATTCGGACCTTCTTGATTTCGCCCTCCTAAGTCGTGTCTAATGAATATTTCTATTCTGGTTTCGCACATTTCTTTTTGAAATCTACCAGCCCCTCGAACTCTTTCTAGAAACAAGCCAGAGTACGACTATCGATACAACTGGTGAGCTTTCGATATTATTCTGTTCAGGATTTCTATATTTTTGATGCTTCATCATGAAGTTACTGCAGCAGTGACCTTTGCCTCCCAACAACGACAGAGCTGACGAGCAAAGATAAATCCTCTATGAGCCCCATCGGGAAACTAAAAGCTAGGAAGCATTCAGGTCCTCTTATGCGAGCGGTCGACATGGCGCTACCTGGGTAAGAGGCGACGAACTTGTTTTATTCTATGACATCTTTTTCATTCTCACAGAGATTTGTCGAGGTTTGGACCGCTGTTCACCTACAGGGTTGCTCTTCACACACGGAAGTTGCTGCACGCTTACGCCAAAGAAAACGGACAGATCGACTTTAACCGCTTTCCGAGGGAGCATCACAATAGGCTACAGGTCCAACTGCTGGCCATCGATCTGGGTCGAGGCATCAAAAGTTTCGACTTGACGTTTGTTGTCGTTAGAGAGGGTATCGAAAATCTTTGGTATTTGATGGAATATTCAAAGCGAGACGATCCTCGAGCAGCAGGGGTGAGCCGAAGCTTTTCTCCAATAATATTTCATGAAAAGTTTTTTGATGTTGCTCATAAAAGTGTACGCATTCAGAAAGCCAACAACTTCTGAAGTGCCGTGCGCTGGACGAGATGGTATTGTACATTGAAATTTTTTAAGAAACTGTTTTTCCTCTGGACTCAACTTGGAAGCGTATTCTTATAATCATGTTTTTGCGGAACACTTCCGGACATGTGGATCGAGTCTTAAACAACCGATTTGACTGAGAATCTCGACTCTTTCAACTCGGGTATAATCGAGTTCTGGAAGTACCCTAAAGTGCCGCATATAACTGACCATGGAAATACGAAGAATTGTATAATGAATTTTCGTGTGAAAAGCTCTCTTCCAGAGCGATTCGCAGGTTCTTGGCGGTGTTATTGGATTATATCTTAGAAAAATAAGCCCGAGATCAGAGTCAAACTGTCATTCATTTGGGAAATATATGAGCGGGGTTTGTTATACGTGGTGTTCGTTATACGCGGCACTTGAAGGTAATGTGCACTTCTCATGGAATCACCGACCGATTCTGTTTGACAATCGACGAAGAAATGTAGAGGATCGGAATGGCTCGGGGAGTATCGGTGTCGATCAATCAATGAGGGAGAGCATGAGCAGCCAGTCCAATGGAAGATCTGGAAGTACTCTATCGCGGTGGCAAAGCGGGGCGCCGCGGATCTTGCGTCCGCAAGATGTGACCTCATCGAGTGCATGAAAAGCTCTTCTAGCCCACTAAATCAGGTCGCCACTTCGTAGCGGACGAAATATGTTTCGGGTGCTTCTGTGTTTTGCTGAGTCAGCATCGTTCACTCTGGTCGCCAATGCCGGACAGAAAGGATATGATGTCGGCTACAAATCGTACCTCTGATTTCATTGACATCGCTCCTTCCACAGATGTTAGCTTACCAAACGCATAAAATCGTCATGGCTATAGAGCAGATCGCCTCTCTGCTGGAAGACTACAGTAATGTGAAGCCGACGAATTGGCTCAAAGTCGCTGATTTGTTACAAAAAGAAGCTTTCTCGACCAGCCAACACTCTGCTCCGTACGTTCCGGCAAAACTTAAGTACTTCAGAATCGATAAGCTTTTGGGTGCTGGAGGTTTCGGTGCAGTGTACAAAGCTCATCTTGGAACTGTGGCCTGTACACTGAAATTCGTTCCCTGTGAGCTTCTCTTCGAGCCAAAGTACGCCTGCATGGACAAATTGGTGGCCTGTATGGTGAACCACCCTTTCGTCGTGAAGTACTACGCTTGTTTCGCGACGAAGCAGGCCTTCGTCACTTCGATGGAGTACATAAAAGGCTGTGATCTGAACAAAGTGCTCACGAACGCCGTTTTCTTCCCCGAGAAAATCACACGAATCATCATTGCTCAACTGGGCGACGCACTCTCGCACATGCACATGAAAGGTTTCATCCATCGAGACATCAAGGTGAACGTCCGATTTTCCTTCATTTCCGCGAACGTCTCCCGCGTGGAGCGGAAGTTGGAACCTCAGGGAAAACTGAAAATATTCGAAAATCAAATTTTCTCCGCCTTTTTTCAGCCAGCCAATATGATAGTAATGAATGGGTGTCGCATCAAACTCATCGATTTCGACACAGCGAAGGCATGCATAGGAAAATACGCGGCAAAGACACAAAGTACATTCAATTGGAGAACTGCGTTCGAGTTCATCGACAAAGAAGTGGCGGGCACCATGCCGTACTTCCCTCCTGAATGTTGCCCGTTGAATCCTAGCGCCAACAATCTTTACGGGAGAGCGATGGATTGGTACGTGGATCCGATGAGGGTTGAGATTTGAGCGACGTTTCTTGTCTTCGCGTGATCTGCGGGAGAACGCGTTGCTGAAGAAAATGATTTTTTTTAAGGTGGGCAGTCGGAGTCACCACGTTCCAGCTCGCTAGTGGACACTTGCCGTTCGCTAACTTCAGATCGGTGGAGGGGCTCAAAGCTTTGATAAATTCAGGGCAGTATATGTGGCCGAATGATCGGAATTTCAGCGCACCGCTAGTTCAGTTTGTTGCCGATCTTTTAACTGTGAGGCCACACGGTGAGTTCGGCGGGTCGATTATTATTGCAAAGCCGCAGTTCCTTAAGGGTAGGGTAAGAGTACCAGTTATGAAACGCTACCAGTTATGGAACAAAAAACTGTTCCATAACTGGTACAAGTGAGGCGCGAGTACCAGTTATGGAACAGTTTTTCGTTTCATAACTGGCAGCGTTCCACAACTGGTCTCGGGAATGAAACGCTGACCAGTTATGGAACACTCCGCCATTTTCAAGAAATTCGAAGGCGGACGTATGACAAAACGCGACTCGGACATTCGCCTCGAATGTCAGCGATTTCGAAGCTACCTATCTCGAGCATATCCTCACAATCAATATTCCAGCTATTTCCGCCTTGATTTTTCTTGAAAAACCATAACTGGTACTCGCGCCTCACTTGTACCAGTAATGGAACAGTTTTTTGTTCCATAACTAGTACACTCACCCTACTCAATGAACGGTGGTCGAGTAGAGCCGAACGGCGCGAGTCATGCCATTTCACAGAAACTCTCTCTTCTCTCACAGAACGACTCTGCTCGAATTCGTATTCGGATTTCCGAGCTCACTCCTTCTTCACTGGCCTCGATTGGCAGATGTTGGGTTCCACGGATTTCTTGAAGGTACGCGCCCTTCTCTCAACTTTGAGGGAGAATTCATTTTGCCAGGATGGGTCGGGAGATTCGCATCACCCCCAAAACAGCGTCTAAACCACATTCGACCGCATTTCAGGACTTCCCGAACATCAACAGATGCATGACGAGGACGGCCACAGGGTTTTCCCCTGTTGGCTCCCCACAAGCAGAACAACGGAGGATGAAACTCTTCCCACATCAAATCATGGTTTGTTAGATTTAGTGCCGGATTGTTGACTTATGCGAAGAAATAGTGAGGGTCTCTTGATTGAGAGAAAGGATCTACAAGGGATGGTCTCGAACTTCCAGGACACGACAGACCACTCGAATATCTACACGTACTGTTCGCCGGGTTTTGTTCGAGCTGTTGCTGAAATCAAAGCTGGAAATGCGCCCACGATGGACATCATTAGGGATCCCTTCGAGACCATCGAGGACGCCGACTTAGGTTATCGCTTCGAAGACCTCTGATGGAAGCACTGTTTTGTGTTCTTGACGATTGGTGTATTGCAAGAAAAGAATGTGGGAGCACTATTTTTGATTGTGTTGGAACAATCGCTCAGAGTCTTGTCTTTTTTGTTGCTGAGCGGTCGCTCCGAAAGAAAAAGCGTTCATTCCTGAATAAATCGTCTCTCCCTGGAAGACAGTTTCCCGGACTTTCTTTATACCTCGATTCCCCAAAATTGATTTCTTACGGGGAACGCTATCCGGAACTTCCTTATTGTACTCGAAATGAAAGATATCACCGCATGACGCATGACACCGAAGCTGCACGAGAGCCATAAGGTCAAATTTCCGAACGACACCGACGCTTTGTTCGGGATGGAATCTCATGTCCGAAGTTATTTTCCGAACCTCCGAATTTCGGAGTCCTGAAATTCATCCCGGATTGGCAGATAAGACGCAACTTCGGGAGCAAGCCGAACTTCGGTCCCTCATCATCTCAAGACTTGTCCATCGTTTATGGACAGGACGAATATCTTGCCCCACCTTCAACCCCAAGCCTTCGTCTGATGGCCGATGCTTCCAACGCGAAAATCGCGGGATCACGGGATGACATCAACATGCGGGCAGCTGAGCACACTTGGTCTCAGCAAGTTGAGATGAGCTCCATCCACAGATGGAACAAGTGACTGAGGTCTTCTTCTGGAAATACATCGAGAAAAACACATCCAATTAAATTGCAAGTCTCCACTTCGGGTGGCAGATAGATTCTTCTGGGAATCGTGCTTACGACCCCTCCTGCGTGGACCATACGGTAAATCACGTCAAATTCATTCTGCTTTGATTGATTGATTGATTGATTGATTCGTTTATCAACCATTACTCGTGGGTTGAATCAACTCCAAGCGACGGTGAAGGGCGGTTCCTGCCGGACACCCTTGCGGACACAACCCGACACCAGAGGGAACGAACCGAATTGTCATTGGTGCTCCATGACGCCAGAAGTTCAGCCCCGCCGAAGCACGGTTACAGTCCCATGCCAAGGGGACCGGCGTATTCTGACGAAATGGCCTCCCTGTGAAAATGTGAAGAAAGATGCTGTTTCCACCTTGATCGCGTTCCACCTTGCCGCGGTGAAAGGTGCGCCGGAGAAGGGGTTATCTTTCGAAGCTCATCTTTCCGCCGTGACCTCAGCTCGCTGGCGATGAAAGTCTGCGATCTTAAGATCATGCCATCGATCACATGCGGAATGTCTACAATCTCTCGGAAACTGGCGAAAACCACCATGATGAATCTCGATCGATGTGAAAGCTCCTACATCAAGACAGTCCTTGCGCTCAGTCGACAGACCTGCATAATGCCCGCGCCCATGTCTACCCCCAGTGTGTGGCGTTGCATGCGTCCTCCCTCTCCCCGGGATATCAAGAATTCAAATTCTACCAGGTGTCGAGGGAGTACGAGTCCTCCAAACAAGCGGACTTTCAGCACCCCGGAAAATACTTGGAGTCTCTTGGAGGTTTTCACCGCTCTCCCCACCGTCGTCTGTATGTCTGTAACATCGGATGTCTAGAACGAATCCTAGAGAAAGTTATGCAAAACGATCGTCATCGGTTTAGCTTCCGCTCGTTGAAATTATGCGGAGGTCCCGTCAAAGCTTGGCGATTGCGTCGGAGCAAGGGAAGCCCTTGAATAGAAAGACAGCGCGATCTTTTTTTTTTATTTGAACGCATCTATAGTCTCAGCCGAATCACTGAGAGGGGGGACCCGCCCCCTCTATCATGGCAATGAAGAGTTTTTGATAATTATTAATAAATATGTTTAAGGATACAAGGACAGATGCAAGAACCAAATCATCGACGATCCGGAACTCTTGTTTCATCTTCTCCACTACGTACGACAATGATCAAAGAAGAAATGGCAGATAGGATTTCAGGTCCGACGTTGCCTGGAGCTAAAGGGAAGGGTTCGCAGTTCTTGTTTTCATCGGGCGGGCTCCAGGTCCTCTTCCGAAGGTTCTTGCATCGAGGGTGAAATGGAGGAAATTCGGAGGATCAGTGGAACGAGATAGGCTCGGGAAATGAGCTGTTCAATAACCAGACGACGTAGAAACGAGCAGAAGCTTTATTGAACAAAAATTTCTCATGCAAGATATCACCACATCGAGTCTTAAGGCGAGAGTCTAGTCACCGGTGTTTCGGTCCATAGAGAAACACATTGGCTTCAAGGTTGATAAATATCACGCGGCCAGGGCCTCGGTCATGCATTTAGCGAAAACCTCTTGCAGTTCAGGTCTCACCGACTCGTCAAGCAAATCGGTGAATTCCTCCATCACCGATTCACCGTCATCTCCAACTGATTTGCAGATGAGCATCATTACGTCAGTGACGTCCAACCCCGGAAACTGTTGAGTCTGACTGTCTATTGTCTTCTTGAGCTGGAATGAACATTCAAAGCTGGAGATTCGGTTCGCCGAACTTCGTGAAAAGTTGAATCTCGCAAAACAGATACAAATAGGCTAATAGCAGACCCCGGGTGAGAGTTTCTCTCTGTGGAATGAGCACATAATGAGTTCCTTGGCCTGAGCTTCGGACAACACTGAAATTTCAAATGAGCTGGAAGCGGTTTTTGGGTCATTCCGATACTCTGTCGAGAATTACGTTGATACATTTCCCATGGAGGTTATCATGCAACGCGTACTCACGGCAGATGTTCATTGTTTCTTGAGCCAACATCCGGTCGGTGTTCATCATCAAACAAACTATGCTCAGAAACATCCAAAGCATCGTGTTCCAGAAGTGGGCTCTGGAATGAAAGCAACAAGTTCACCGCTCGATCGGGAGATATTGTCACTGGAATGAGGAAATTTGAAAATTCAGTGAACAAATAATTGAGACTCGGAATTATGGAAATATCATGCAGAGAAAAATCAGCTGGATTTAAATATGTGCTTTAAGCGAGTCACCAATTTCAGCCGTTGTGGGTTCTCCAGAACAATGCGTTTCAATGGGAAGCATCGTCGCGATAGAACTACCCAACTTGAATTTCCTTCAGGAGGTCAATCCTCGAGTCCCTTGGATGATTTCCAGAACGATGAAGTTCGGTACAGCAGCCGGAGACATCTTCTACTTCCAAGGCTCGGTCTTGGAGAGAGTAAGACACTCACTGGGAAAAGAACTCTCTGAGCGAAAGCTGACTTGTCTCGTCACATTCCATTGCGCGTTCGCGAGGCCTTCATGATTGTCTGCAGCCTTCCTGCTCCTCCCTGAGGAACGCCATCGAACTCTTCGATCTGAGATTCTTCCCATTGCCGGCTATGGAATACGGATCATACGGACATACAAGGGCTGACCTTGCTCAAGTGTGCCCAGGAGCGCCGCGCCGCCTTTGAGTGGAGCTTCGTTTTCATATATTCAGATAATATAATTCGTGGAGAAAGCTTTCTGAAGCGGCGGGAATTGTCAACGAGCGAGGGAGAATAGAGTCTGCTCTTGCAAGTCCAATTCTCTTTCGCCCACCTTGTGGGTAGAAATTAGTGGGTCACAGCGGGCCGCACTTGGCGGGCCTGTCAGATCTGTGTGTGTGTGTGTTTACGTAGTTCCAATGACCCGATCCGTTTTCCTGGCAGCTCGTTTGTTGCGAGACTAAGATCCGCGGAATAAAACCCACGCGATTCAGAACGAAGAGAAATCGCCGCGCGAAGAAATTACCGTTAATCAAAAGCAAAGATATAAGCCAAGCTCATATCCTGTTCCACGTCAAGGCCTGTAGCGTTGATTGACACGTCGATTTAACGTCCGCCTTATTTCCCTAAGATCAGATGCATGAGTTCGGTGAGAGGCTAGGTTGTAGTTTCTGAATTAAAATATGGAGTGTTGATGTTGCAAGTAGAGATTTCCACTATGACACCACTTCGAGTGTATCTCTAGGTTTGTCTGCCGAGAGTGCATTCAGCGCTTTGGATGGCGACGTTTCTTTGCTAGCGGCGTCGATTCGATCGCAATGAGCACGGGAATGAGCAGATAGAGTTTTCGGAGTCGCATTTTTTTTTAGGGGATTTAAAGCTATTTATTTATTGATTGAGCATAATGTTTGCTTTTCCAACGCCTGCAATAGGCTCTAAGTCTGTGGTACATTCGCGTGAGAACGATACCATATCTTCGCGTGCGGGGGGGGGAGCATGGTGGGCGCGGCCGCAATCAGAAACTTCGACGGAGATTCATCTCATCATTGACTCGAGATCATTCACGTTCATTCCAGTTATGTACGTTATGGTAGCCTTCATAATTTTCTTTCTGTTTTCTCGGTTCATGGACAATATTTGGCTTTCAAGGTCCGGCGTTGCTGCATTAAATAACCGAATGAATTTGTATCTGGGCGACATTCTACCTACTTGCATTCTGATATTGAGGATCGTTAGGTTTCCAGAGCTGGCAAACCTTGTAGCATAACCATGTAGTGGCTTTCCGACTACTTTCGTCTCTCCGTGTTTCGCTCTGATCAGACACAACGAGTAAAGCTTGACAGTATTCATGATTTTCGCTTTCTCGAATAGCTGCTCTGTATGTGATCTTTTTCCTGCTGCCATGACACATCTAATAGCTCTCTTTTGTAGTTTGACCAGAGGCTCGAGACTCGTTTTGTACGTTCCACCATAGACACTAAGCATATATCGCAGATGAGACTCGACCAAAGCAAAGTATATCTGTCTCCTTAGTTTTATCGTACCTATTTTCCTCAACCTGTTCAGGATCGCTATTCCTGATTCAATTTTGGAGCAGACTTGGGAGATGTGATCCTCAAACCTGAGGTCGTCCTGCATGATTAGCCCGAGGTACTTGTATCTTTTGACTTCCTCCAACATTGGACACTGGCAAGGAGATGCGCGACAGCCCATGCTGTGGACTTGGATTTTCTTTCCGTCCGTACCGGCTGCGTTCTGTTTTCTCGGCAACATCATGAATTTGGTTTTAGAGATATTGAGCACGAGTCCGTTCGTCGTCATCCAGCTGTAGACCTTTGAGGTGCATTTGGAGGCGACCTCTACTAAAGTCTCATTGTTTTCTGCTTCCACGACAAGTGCCGTATCATCGGCGAAGGCAAAGCAGGTGGCCTGGTCAACTGGGTGGAATAGGTCGTTTACAAATATGTTGGACAGTAATGGCCTCAGACAGCTACCTTGAGGTACACCACACTGGATTTCATTCCAACAAAGATAAGCGTTCCCAACAATGTGTTGGGAGGGCATAAGTTAATGTGCTTGAAATGGGATCCTCTTGTCTCAGGACGAACTCGAAACCGTTTCAAAATCCTCGGTGCAGCTTAGGTGTCTGCACGGACGTATTCATTGACGATTCGAATGAATAGTGGAACTAGGAAAAATTCCTAGTCCTCCATCTCAAACATCCGATGAACATTTCACTGGAAATCGGTGAAAAATCGCATCCTACGCTCATCTGCATCCAGACTTAAAGGATACTGTCAAAAATTGAGTTTAGGAAGAGAGCTAGAAGACATTCGTACAGGATGATATCTCCATAATTCTTAACTCATCATCGGAGAACTTTTAAGAATTTCTCTGGCCCTGCCCTCTGGGTTTCGAGCAACGGTGCCTAAAGACCTCCGCGTGGTGAACGAGACCGAGCTAGCGGGTAAGCGCGAGCAGCGCGAGCGATCACGTCCACTACCGGACCATTGCTTCAGTATTGGTGCGCCAGCCGGCCAGGTAGTGAGGCAGGAAAGCGAACACGCACGGCAGCAGCAGGCAGGCAGGCGACGAGTGAGCAACCGATGTCAACATAGCACTCGCACGCCGCTCCCGCACACACACGCAGCAGACAGACATCCAGACGAGAAAGAAGCAGCGAGCGAGCAGCTAGCTAACCAAGCAAGCAAGCAATCAACCAACCAACGGAGAGAAGGCCAACACCCCATAGAGCAACAGCAGCCGCTGCAACGACGACCGACCGACCATCAGGAGCACTAGGCGGCGGGAGTAACCGACCGACTGACTGTCTGAGTGACTGACTCAGCGATTTGTGCTACTTTTTATAATAACACAAAGCCACTCAGAAGGATAAACGGACTGATATTCGTCCCCAATTGACCAACTTGTGCTGTGGTGACACTCGTTAATGTGGGAGTAGTTTTCGGCGCCGATCTGAGAAGCCAGTCAGACCGAGCGAGCCACCAACTGACTGCTAGCCAACACCGTCGTTGTCGTCCGTACTGCCTGTCATCGTTGTACTATAGACCGTCAAGTACTCGACCGGCAATAGCAGTCGTAGCGGTAAGACTGCCAGACGGCAAGCAGCATGTCTTCGGCGGACGTGGGCCAGAGCCCGGCGAAGGAGCCCACGCACATGAACAGGTAAGGCCAATTCGCTATGGAAGCAACGCGTTTACGTTGATAGTGGTCAGAGCTAAAGCATTATACGTCAGATGCATCGTAGCTCCGAACCGGTGGATATCAAGTGTGTTCTCGGTGCTCCCTGTTACTCTGTAAGTCGGATAGAATTGGTGTGGTGATTCGTAACTCCTCTTTTGTTTTCTCAACTCGGAGTGAGCAGTCTCTGACATGTGGAGTGGATCTCCGGAGGAAAACTCGATCACATGCTCCGTGAATGCTACAACGCCCAAAGGGCTGATTGAGGACAGTGTGCTCTGTTGGACATTGTGTCTGTTACTTAATGTTAGGGTTCTCTCATCTCTCCCTTTCGCAATCGGTCGACAGAATGGAAAGCGAGCAGTTCGTCGACCGTTTTCGTTGTTGCAAACCGATGTGAGCTGCGTTAAGAATTTGTTTAACTGTCATGCTTGACTTTCGGTGCTGTCGTCGTCGTTTTTTTATTTTTTGAAGACCGACAAGGGAGGCTTCCTTGTGTTTCAGCTTTTCCGATTCACACGGAGAAGCCGAGCTCATACCGAAGGTGTCATCTTCGCCACCACGAGGACTCTTGTGGGCTGGTCGCATGTCTTTAGAAAATCGTGAGAGGGCGACAACTTTGGACCGAGTTTGAGAAAACCCATAGGACTGCAGGAACTATTGTTTCAAACGCAAAGTTTATCCGGTCCCAAAGAAAACTTGACCGTGTTTATGGCTCCTTCTTTGTGTTTTCAAACGTTCTGTCTTCCTGTCTGTCTTGCGTGTGGCGTATCTCTTCACTTTTCACTTCAAGGATCACTGCCGATGCTGGACCGCATTGTTTGATGACTTTCTCGATTCTATTCGGTTTTGTTATCATTTGGCGCGCGGCATACTTCCCTGGGTGCCTCTCTATGACAGCGAGTGTTTCACTGCCAGCCGGACTCAGAGTTGGCTTGAGCATGACCAAGGCGACGAATCTTTTGAGCAGAGCAAGCGACAAAGATGATTTCGAATCAACTCCCTTCCTTGATGGGGCGAACAGCTTCCATCGGAATCTCTTAGAACGGCACTTCGCAGCAGGGATGGCACACCTCCTTCGGAGCGAGCTCCGATGCGAATAATTCGGATCGAGATGCCAACAACTCGGAACGCCGGAGATTCCGTCGGAGCTGAGCGCACAGAAGAAGGACCGTGATTCCAGTTCGGCGGAAAAAAAAACTCTTCTGTGCCAGCCATAAGCCATAACACTGAATATGGAAGGAATCCATCGCGAGAATACAAGAGAAAAAGAGGAACTCGACGGTGGTAGCGGCCATGAATCTCATTCAAAGCGAGCCCGTAACTGGATTTAGAAAATTTTCTGGCTGTGCGGAAGAGCTGCATCAGCACTTGCTGTCGGCAATCGTGAGATCACTAGGCGAAAGCACCCTGCGAATCTCCGATGACGGCTGGAATGTCCGTACAAAAAAATGCGTCGTATGCGTTAATAACAGAATGAAGAGTCACACGAGGAGACATCGTCGTGCCGCTAGTCTCAATTGAGTCAATGTCATCCAGAGCAATCCTTGCAGATTGCTCCAAAACAAGTATTTCATGAGTGTTTGTGTTACAAGGACTTCCGCGCGGAAACGTGAACATTTCACTCCGGAAAGCAACAACATACATATTTGAAGTGGTGACATCATACACTTTCCAGTTCTCAAGATCGATCGATCAAAAATCTTCGCGACCGTCCTTTACTGCTTCTCAGGTCTGGCGATGGTGTTGATTGTTCGACAACTACTCGCCACGACAAGTGTTCCGTCGAGCGCCGTCGTGTGGGTCACGAACTTTTGCTGTGACCTTGAAGCAGCAATCAGCGCGTCTTTGTTAATTCTTGCAAATTGAAGGTGAAAAACGAGATGCAGCTGGGCTGGATGGCGCCGCGGCGTTCTTCACGAAGTACCAGGCCGACGGAGTTGTCGGTGTCCAGAACAACAGCTCCGACTCAGTTCGTCTCCAGTCGTAACAGAAATTCGTGTCGTAGTGCCAGACGCGTGAAGGGATTCGAGGAGACGCGCAATTTTCCGAAAACGCTGTTTTCTGTGTCTACTCCTCCTCCTCTTGCTTAACAGAATAAGTGAACTGGAAAATGGTGCGTTCTTGCCCGAATTCGTTCGATCGGGCGCTCAATATCGCGGGTCCGATTCGAACATCGCCCCCGCGCGTTTGTTTCCCCGTCGAACGATAAAGTTCTCTGTTCGGGCGTCTCTGAACCAGATGGTCCCCAGAAGGGACGCTCTGGTTGAGAGATCACCAAGCCAGCGCCCAATTACGAACCAAGTGCTCACCTTTTGGGTGGAGTCCTTGCTGCTCGCTTCTGTGAGCCAGGCAGACCCTTGGAACAAGCCGGTTATCGAATTACTGCCCGGCATGTACCTCGGGATCGAATTGCGCCGCGATTGAGAGCTTACCTCGGAGGCCGTTTACATTGGGAGTTCAGTTTTCGACCACAGATCTATCGACAAACTCCTCAGGTCGAGCGCGGAAGAATCGGAAACGATTCTTTCTGGATGAGTTCTGACCATCGAATCCTTTTTAACTTCACAGAATGTTTCCCTTGAGTCTTGTCGGAGTAAATTCCTGTCTCTTCAGAGAGCCAGGAGTTCCGTTTGAGACTGATTTCAGTCGAATTTTGATTTCACTCATCAAGGACTTCACTCTCTTTTTTCCCCAGGAAAGACCCATCGTACGTCGGCATCAGCTGCACTAACTACGGATACACAGATTATTCGAGACAGAGCCGGAACTTCAGTCCGGTCAGCAGAGTTCCGTTGGATCCGCCAGCGGAAGGCGCACCGTTCGCAACAGCTCTCACAAACAACGCATACCACAGTGTGGTGAGCGCTTTTTTTCGTTTTGTCAATGTCAATAATTCCTCCAGAATTTTGTCATGAGGTGGATGACTCTCAGGGTTCCTGAAATGATAACTAGAGCTTCCTTAGTTCTGGGACCCCGCTTTTGGCGACTTACTGAGATGTCTAGTTTCGACACCTTCGCATCTATTCCGCTCGAGTTCTGATCATGGCCGGCGTGGATTGTGCGGCCGTCGACGTTTAGCCTACGCTAAATCACGACCTCTGTCTTTCGAAAACATTGATTCCTCTCAGGCTGCGTACTCTGAGCTGTTGATTTCTTCTCGAAAAACTGATAGTCAAGATGAGGTTTGTGGGGGAAACCTTTACTCCTGGTCCTAATGTTTCGAAATTCATCCACAGAGCGCAATCTGCTCACCGGCAAATGAGATTCGGATCGAAAGCGTTTTCGAAGCCGCCTCGAAACGTCAAAATGGAGGTGAGTGAGCGCGCGCACGAATCACAACTTTGACTTCATGCCCTCACACCATGCGTATGCTCTGAAGAGTTCGAAAAGCGGACATCATTCGTAGTTTAACATGAGGGTTCTTTCGCAATTTACAGGAACGGATCGACCGTCTATGATAGCTCAACGGATTCAATCACTTTACGGCGAAAAAACCAAGGAAGAATTCAAGAAGAGATCGAAAAGTGCCGGACCTCTTCAGCGAAACCCATATGAACCAAAGTGAGTCTCAACTCAAGCTTGTCGTTCGTTAGCGCGGTATCGCGATGAGTGAGTCAAGAAACTTGTTTGAAATCCTGGAATTAACGACGTGTTTCTCTTTCAAGCTACAAGCAAGGTCTTCTAGAACTCGCAGAGAAATTCGACCCAGAGAAAGAGGAGCTCAAACCTTCAAACTTTCCTGGCAGTGTTCGAGAGAAGACAGCTTTTGTTGAGAAACTTCTCAAGAAAGATGTCAAAGAGGGCATAAAACCCTTGGAAGAGTTGAAAAAGCCTCCGAAATTCGAGATACCCTCGCGGAAAAAATCCGACGAGTATTACAAGGAGCAGAGAGAAATCGAAAAGCAAAAGGCTCTCCAGTTTAGTCAGCGGTGAGTCTCAGGTTGAAATTTCTCCGGACTATTTCATCTTATTTGGCACATTTGGATATTATTATTTCATTTGAATTTCCTCAGGTTGAAAGAGGCTGAGGAAAAACGCAGAGCTCAAGAGAAGATCGAAGCTGAGCAGAGACGGGTCTTAGAAGAAGAACAGAAGAAACGTGACGAGGAGCAGAGACGGAGAGAAGAGGAAGAACGCGCCAGTCACGTCGAAACCATTCCCCAGTACATCACGGTCAGTCTTCGAGATTATCATGAACTTCTGAATTCACAATACTTTCATTCGATACTTTCGAAATCCGCTGTTCCGGAGACCAAAAAAATGAAATCAATTTCGCTTTCCAGGTCGAGTGTGAGCAGCCGCAAATCGTCGAAACCGTCATCGTGAACACGAGTTTCGGAAGCAACGACTCGCTCGCGGAGCTCGATCAACAGAAATCCTTCAAAAAATTGGAGCAGGTCGACAGCGTGGTGGGTACCTCTCTCAGTATAAGCGGGAATAGAGTAAGTTTGTCAAATTGGAATAAAGGAGTTTCCAGTGTTTCAAAGATTCCAGTTAGAAGTCTCACTGGAAAACAAATCATCCGATTCACAGGGTGCTGACGAAGTGGACAGAACCGAAGTTTCGCCAGCGAAAGACGTCAGCGTCGACCGCGGCTCTTCACACCAGCAGAAAGAAGTCAATGAAGTCATAACCACGACTGTTCAGTCGAGCGAGGCGGACGGTGATCACATCGTAACCCAACATACAGTGACAACAACGAGCGTGACAACATCCACGGTCGTGGAACAAGTTTTCAGTGAGTGTTGACTCTCGGAACCCGGTGCGATCCTTTGCCGACGTTGAGAAGCACTCATTTGGGGCGTTTTCGAAGATTCCCCTCCTAGACGATCATCCAGAAACTGAGCCACCTATTGTTATCACGTTCTTGCTATTCCAGTTCCAGAATCTGTTGAAGAAGTTAGCAAAGCGGAGTCCCTCGACGAGAAGGCGACTCACGAAAGCCAGGAGGTTTGTTTCCCTCCTTTTTCAATTTGTTGATGGTTCTCGTAGGTAGATGCGACGCGAATTCACCCCCGGTTTTCAGGAGTAATTGTTTGGGCTTTCAGAAGGAATCCCGATCTTCAGAGAAATTGGTAGCACCTGGAACACACACAGAAGGAGTTATGGCGGGTAGAGAGTTTCTTGTTAAACTTGATGATGCGGAGGAACGGATCAGAAAGAGAGTCAGAATAACGGAGGAGTACCTCAAGGAAACACATTCAGAGGAGGTTAGCACCTTAATAGTCATTATTCCATGCGATGAGAATTCGCAGATGCCTGTTTCACAAATTCCATTAAAGCTCCGGGATGTGACTTGTATTTTTCTTTCCAGATTCACGGACGACTGAGAGCTGCGATCGGCAAAGGCAATCTCATGATTGCCCAAAAATGTACACAATTCCGAGGCTTGTGCGAAAAAAATCTTCGGGAACCCAAAGAGGGAGAATTCCCGACAACTCGCGGTGATCTCGAAGGCTTCTGGGATATGATAACGATTCAGATTGAGCAGGTATGGGAGGCAGACTTGGGTTTCCGACAATCGAGTGTCTTGTTGTGGTCAGAAACAATTTCGGAATTGCGGGGCGACTTTCTCATCGAAAGTTCTTTCCTCTTTCAAGATCTTGGATACGTTTGATGAGATCGAGGCATTGCGTGCCAATAATTGGAAGGAGCCAGAGAGAAGCTCTGAGCCCATCCCTCCGAGCAAGAGCACCGCTTCTCCGGCCAAAAAGAAGCTTCCTAATCCTCTGCGGCCAAGGAACGGCGGTGGGAGTGATAAACAACGCGAAGAAGCTCGAAAGAGACTCATGGTAGGACATCAATTCTCAAATTGAAATAGAATCGGTCACCGGTAAGATGAGGCATTCCAAACTCGAACGTGAATTATATCTTCTTTCCTCGTTTTTCAAGGAGGCGAAAAAAGCTGCCAAGCAGAGGACCGAATCAGGGGACGTCGCCGCGAATTGAATTCGGAGGATGTCAAACTTCGGAACCGTCCACGCTGGAGATTTGTGGAAAAGTCATTTTGTTTTACAGATACTACACGGCTTTAGACAATTTGACATCATTGAAAGTGAAATCTCAAATTTTTACCCGATCGCGTCAAAGCATGATTGGCGGCGGTGAGAGCAACGGCATGAGAAATCATCTTCTCCTCAAATGTAGCGCCAGAGCAAAGGCTTCCCGTCGAACGCGTTGTCAAAAGTCAAGCTTCCATTCCTGTGTTGAGCGAGCATCGCCGTGATATTTCCGACGAGGGCCTTTATTTCATTCTCGATCGGATGTGTTCCTAAGCATCGCATTCTTTCGTTTTTTTTTTGTTTGCAATACAATCTACGTTCTTAATGTCCTGTTTTAAACTTTTTTACTGCCCACTCACAAATCATATGATGACTCGCAGCTTTCATTTCCACGTACAGTCATGAACATATGATCGCTCACTCATCAGCCGACGGACTCATCGTCCGCCGACTTGATTTTAAGAATAGCTTTCAGATTTTGAGTTGATGGAGCTCGAATCGCTTGGCGACAAAGGAAGACCGATGGAGGGTATTTCAGCCTTGAAGTGTGATGAGTAGAGAGACAGTGTCAGAGAAGGGATTTCGGTGTTGAGAAAGAAGAGAGAGGAGGAAGTTTTAAATGCACGCCCATCGACTCATCGATTCGGTCAACGCCGTGGCGATAAATTGGATAGATTATTCTGATGCTCTGTGTGGCTTAGGACGTATTTTCATAGCTAGTCATTGCTAGAGTGTACACTGGATATTAACAAGATATCTTGGAGCTTCAGAATGTTTTAGAGCGGAAATAGTTTTGAATTCGGATTGGACCAACTCCATTTGACGTCGTCGAGCATGAGTCACTGCAGATACACGACAACTTTTTATACTTACCAATTATCGCCGATGAATAAAATTTATCCCAAATTATTTGTGCGTCCACGATCATTCTGCGGGGGCTGTGCGCTGTTCCATCAAGTGCTTTCGGATGTCCGCTCCAGAACAGATGTTCCTTATATAGGCAGTGGCGTGCATAAGCAGGGGGGCAGAGTGGGCGGTCCGCCCCGGGCGGCACCTTCCAGGGGGCGCGCCCCCGGGCGGCGTTTTCATCTTTCTGTGTCGCGATTTGTGAGCATATGTATACAGAATGGTACGTGTAATGGTTTTTGGCGATTTTGCTCTTTTTTGTCGAGACAAACTGACAGCCGTACTCATGATTAGGAGTTATGAACTTTGTTGTATTGGATCTGAACTCGCTGACATTGACGACGCTGCTTCCTGGGCTTTCAAAATAGCGATTCTGTCGATGTGCAAAAATCTTCTTCAGTGGAGGGGCGGCATTTCGAAAGTTAGCCGATTCCGCCCCGGGCGGCACTTAGTACTTGCACGCCACTGCATATAGGTACTTCTAATCCCGTCGTCTTCGTCGAAACGAGCTTTTCAATACAAGCTCGAATCTATCAGCCAATGGATTTCAAAAACGGTGGCTCACAGATGGCCCAGAGTGGGTCGCCCGGGTTTCTCCGGGGCCTTAGGTGGAGTTTCTAAAATGGATTTAGTGAGGTTCGCCAAGAATCGCTGGGAGAACTCTCCTACAATTCCATGGGAGCCATGCTGGCGTCATCTCGATGCTATAGGTGAGATTGTGTGTTGCATTCACCTATAGCATCGAGAGGACGCCAGTAGGAGACGCCGCTGACGGAGTACAAGGTCTCCTCGTCTGGTGACTCCTTGTTTTCCAAGTACCTCAAAACCAGAATCAACATGAAAGATGATCTCGCCGTTCCAACTCTTCCAACCCGTCACGAATTGATGTTGGCTTCTCTGAGGACCGAATCAGGCTAGAGATTTTGAAGATAACCGCGAAGTGGTGCACTACACCTGATCCTCCTAGCGGGTTTCTTCGAAGAGATCAAATGGTCGATCTCTCTACATCTCTCGATGAATTTCCTTCGTTCCATAAAAATTCCAGGGACTCGATTGTCATTTAATTTCAGAAGAAGGCGAAGGAATCACTGGTTGACAACAAACCAGCGTCTCTAACACTCATCGCTTGCAAAATAATGGAATAACTAATTGTGGACAGCATGATGAAAAACACAAGGACTCACAATGTTGTTTCTGAAGCTCAATTCAGGCACCGCAGAGGCAAAACGACTGTGTTACAACAGCTCAATACTTACAACAAAATCTCGCTGTCACTCACCGACAATGTTCCTGCTGATATGATGATGCTTGCTTTCAAGAAAGGATCTGAATCCTCGCCACACAGAAAATCGTCTAATCTTTCCATGCTTCGTAAGCGTTGTCACCAATGGCTGTGCCCAGGGAACATCTCTAGAAGCGTATTCATGCATCTGCCAAGTAAATTCTATCACCGTTTCCTCGCAGAATCTCCCCGACGTTTTCGTGCAAGGGTAAGCGGATGACTTCAAGGTATTCGAGATGACCACGCCACACTTCAGGCTGCGATAGACGCCTTCACACGCGAGTACAACGATCTGGACCTTCTCCTATCCATTGCTGAATGCAAAACTTTTCATTTCGGAAATGACAAAAACCTTAGTCGATACTTGATCTCGTCACGGTCGAGCTTGTCGAAGATCTTCGCGTCTACATCGACGAAAAGCTCAATTTCAGTCAGCACCTGGACTCAGCCGTCAAAAATGCCGCGATGGAGACTATTTTTGCCCTTCGTTGGTTCTCTGACAGGTCTCCTATCCCCTACCTTGAGATTCAATCAACCCTTATTCTACCAGCTCTTTTATACGCATCACCTGAGCGCTCCTTCAAGGTATGAATCTCTGATTGAAAAGATCAAAAAGAAACAAAGCTACTTCGTTCGCAGAGTCGAACAAATTCAAATTCACAGCATCAGTGAGAAGCTCGAAGACAAACATGCGAGGATGTTCAAATAAATCGCGTCACCTGAAGATTCCATAAATGTTCACCCCTGCGCCACTGTTAAAAATAGACAATAACAGTTCGCATGAAGAAGCTCGACCAATTAACCATGTAAAGAGTCATATCAACCCTTCATTGCTCATATCGAAATGCTCTTCAGTAAATATCTCAGCGAATAACACTCTTTTCGAAAATGGATCCGAGGATCTATTTATCTGTGATCTTATTCCTGAGGTTCTCTCATGCCAAATGGATATACAACTGAAGGCCATCGCACTTCTCTTCTTTTCCTTTACTGCGCTTGTTTTCCAAAGAAAACACGGAAACCCGAATTCGGCAACACCCCGTAGATCGAGGGGAGAAACTTTCCCGTTTCGACGCATCCGACAGTGATTCCTCTCACTGGATTGCACGATAAAAACTGAATGGGAGGGCATTTTAGGAGGATTCTTTCCTTATCGCAATTTATATGGGACAATAACCTCTCATTGTTTGAATTATTCGGGAATCTTGATTCCTGAAAATATTTCCTCCCGATAAATCGTTTCGTACCTTACTTGGAAAAAATTACGGTCCGAGACGTTCTTCCTAATTTTCTCCTTTAGACACACAGAGAAATCCAATGACGTGCAATTTTGGGAGGAACCCTCGAAACGTGAGGAAAAACTCTGAGTATGGAATCGGAATCTCCGGCTACATAATTTAAAAATCGAAAGGATCCGAGGGGGGAGGGGCGTTGAGGTCAGCGGGTCATTCGTGGAGTCGTCAGTTTTCCACAAGTTTAAATAGTTTTCAGGCGAGAAAAACAGAACGTCACCCGCTACCCGGTTCTAAACGGACGAGTTGCTGCGGACGGGAGAAATCTCGAGAGCCTCCGAATCTTGGCAGTCGCTTCGCGCTCCTTCGAAGCAGACGCAATCATTGATTTTATTCTCACAAACAGGATCTTGAACGTCTTCATCTCTCCCACCGAGCCGACGCACGTGTTTGATATCGTTCCTCTTTCTAGAAGCACAACAAGGAAAACGAAGCGACTCGTGTTCTGTGAGGTGACACCTTTTTCTCTTCGAAACGGTCGAGTCAAGAGTCGAAAACGGTGCGCCACGCGCGAATTCGGAGCAGCCAACTTTGAGACGTGCTGTTCAGCAGAAAACAACGCGAAAATGTTCCTAAAAGGTGTCGTGTCGGTTCGTTTCCTTCAAGTTCTAGAGTTTGATATTCCTAGTGGATGATTCAAAATGCTTTCACGAGCGTCGATCCCTTCTGATTCACCTGTAGCTCCACTCATCGTGCCCGATGAGGTCAAGCGACAAAACCGGTTGGTGGTCACGACGAAAACCGTATGGTGGAACAAGAGCGTCGCGGTGTTCGTGCATGATTTTCAAGTGCTCAGCTTGGTGCATCAAACGCTGACACAATTAGGAAACGTAGAATGTCGGGCAGCAGTCGCGAAGAATCCGGGAATCGCTGAAACAGTGCTTGTGAAAGTTTTCGGGAACTGGTAAGTCCTCTCCTCGAGTTGAAGAATGATCATCGCGCAGCCGGCTTCTCAATCTCGGTGTTGATTTCCTTCGAGACGCTCGTTTCGACTCCGCCATTTTCGTTCCTTCCCATTTCACTTTGCCGTGTTCGCCGCTCATTTCAGGTATCGAGCGCGGGTGGAACGACTTTACGGGAAATACGCGTCCTTGACACTCATCGACGTCGGTCGATTCCTGGAGAAGGTTCGCGTGGCTTGAACAGGCCTATTGTCATATTTTTTGGCGACTCGATCTCGGGGGTCGCCCTAACCGAAACCGTGATTGCAGGTCCCCCTTCGCCGACTTTTAGATATAAATAATATGTGTCAAACGGTCGCCTACAGTCCCGGGGCGCAGGTTTTCTTCGTGGATCGATTCCATCCGCTCAGGTTCCAAATCTCTGATCCGGAGGTTTTGAATAGAGCGACAGTGAAAGAGTGCATCAACACCAATGTCTGGGTAGAGGAACGATTCGATCGCGAGACCGGCCAGAAGATCGAAATTGAAAACTTCCAAGACCCGCAATACCCAGTTATCCACGCGCTATACAACGCAGCCGGCGAATACTTCGCCGATCGCTTGGAGCCGCTCCTCGATGGCATCGTGGTACCGGAACGGGCCACAGTCTGTGAGTGAAGCAGAAACAAATTCCCTATCAGCTTGTTCCTGCGCTGTAAGAGGGCGAAAGATACGAAATATCACTGTCCTCGAAGAACTCTTCATATGAACTTGAAGTCGAACTTCATTCGATTCCTTCGCAGCATTGTTGGCCGAAGTGGAATTGCGCTCAAGCGAAGAGGTTTCCGTCGTCCTTCGGATCGACGACTCTCTCTTCGGATGTCAGTTGACGAGATTTCCGGTGGAAGAACTTGCGAGACTGGAGTGCGAACTCACCGTTTTGGGTGAACAGAGTTTCCTTGAGACCCTGGATGCTCCCCAAGAGAACGAGCTCGTTGCGGTTCTTTGGAACGAAAAACTTGTTCGAGGTATGCCGCTAAACCTGCGAATACATGCCACCGAGATTGAATTCTGCAAATTAGGTCGTTCGCTTAACAGAATTCCACAATTTTTTCCCCCAAACCTTCAAGGACGACTCGCGGAGTTTGGAACTTCGACTGCGAAGGTATACTTATTTGACTACGGGATTTCCGTCACCCGACTCAATGTCAATCTATTGAAATTACCGACGGACATCGCGGACAGATTGCCGGCTTTCGGGGTGAGATTACGATTATGCTGTCGCGGAGTACGTTTCCGACGGAACAAGAAAGGATGAGTATAGATTTTCCTTATCATAACCGAAAAACCACGCTACTACAGCTCCGAGTTCGGATTCGAAATAGCGTTCCGGAAATATGTGATGGAAATCCCCTACTAGTGCTGAGCTCCATCGAATTCGACAGAGAAACAGGAATCGTGACAGCAGACGTCTTCCCGATCGGTGAGCGTAGGATATCGGCTCTTCTTTGATCGAAAGTGGACGTTTTCGAGCGAATATTCGAAAGACGTTACACTCTCTCTAGAGGTGCCTCTGACAGTTTTTCTTTTCTTGTTCGTTCTCGATTCCGTCGGATTCGACACAGAACCAAACGTTGAACTGAGGAGTCGAATTTCTGAGAAAGAATATAGTGTGGACGAATCGAAGCAACTCGAAACCAGTGTCGACGAGACACAAACTCACGAAGACGTCGCCAATCCGTCGCTCGAAACTTTTCCCAGCGAATCGATTGTGAACCATATCACGATTGACTCATTCAGTTCGTCTCATCAGACGGAACCCGAGAACTCCACCAGCGACTTTGACGCATCGACAGTGGAACAGACTATGAGTTTATCGGTTCAATCCTACCTTTCGCCACCGGATGACGAGAACTGTCCGGATGTTGGAAAAAACGGCGTTCTCGAGCTCAGCAACGAATTCGAACCGTTATCGAATCTGTGTGACATTCCACCCGAGGAAGGCACAACCGAAGCAATGACGGCCGATGAAAATTGTGAAGCGCTGGACAGGGGACCGCTACCACAAAACGACAATGTCGTCGAAGATGTCCAACCTGTTTTCGAACTCAAGATGAATGGCGAGATTGAAAGACTTGAAGGAGCTCCCGAAAAACCCGCGAATGGAACCGAAAATCCGGCGCCTGATTGGCGTCGTGATGCCAGGAGAAGTAGGAGCGAATGCACTTCGGAAAAATCGTGGAGAGAACCGCTTCGAGACGCGAACCGAAACCAATCAACTCCAGATCGCATCAGATCGACACCAAAACTAAATCTTTCGATTTCGCCCGGTGGTGACGGCGACCCGCCGCGTCACCAACAAGGACTTAGAAACGACCGACGCTCGATGGTTTCTAGGACGCATGGCGCGGATTCTCGGTCTCAGGATCCGTCGAGGAGTTCCCATCATAGGGCAATGTCCCATCCAAGACATCGACCTCCTGGAAGCGGCAGGATTCCTCGCGACCGGTCAATCGACAAATTCCATTACCCGGAAAACCGAAACCCAAGGCTGGCAGAAATAGAAGTCACGCCCCACTCACCTTGTAATCCGGAGTCAGAACCCCATCCCACTGAGCGCTCAGGGCTGACCCACGACAATGGGGTTGGAAGACCCGCTGCAAGCTACAAGGAAAGTGGGCCAGAAAAGCAGACGTCCGCTCAAAGCTTTTCGGTGAGTCATTCATTTCACAATTTCTCCCTCAGATCTCAACCGACATTCGTCCAATATATGCGGAAATCGATCACTGTGTTCTATCTTAGGTGGAGTGTGTCCTGGAGGAAAAGGAAGGAGTCTTTTTGGGAGCCGATCATGTTCGCAGGAGCAGCATTGAGAGGATGCTGTCGGAGTTAAGCGTTGATTCTCTGCAAGAAATTCCTCTCCGACGACTGAAAATTGATCAATTAGTCCTTTTGGAACACATGAAAGGACTAGTTCGAGGCAGAGTCGTGGAAATCACGAGGCACAAGATCGAGCTCAGACTTGTGGATCAATGTAAGTCAAGCTCCTATCGCTGTTATGTTTAGGAGGGAAATTTATAACTCGTAATCAATGACGATTTCCAGATGGTGCGTGTTCTGCATCGAGAGTGTTCTTGTGTCCCGACGCTATCACGGACCCGGAAACGACACTCCAGGAGATCCAGCTAAAACCCCCGAGAAAAGACCTACATTACGGCGATCTGGTTCACGTGATTCTAGGATATCTAAACGCTGGAGCTCGTTTAGTGGTCAGTAGACATGAATTCCGTGGAAAGAAGGAACAGAATGACACACATTGACCGTTAGTGTGCTTGAGACTGTAGTTGGCAATGTTTGTAGTCAACATGGAAGTCACATGCAATTGTCGCAGTTCAAAACCCGAGAGGTATTCCGTCAAAGAGTGAACTGTTATGAGAATTTCTTTAAGAATTGGAGCTCAGTTCTTGGTCACTTGTTATCCTCGAATTTTTTTCCAACTATAACCTGCAGATTTCACGTATGAGTTAAAAGTAGAGTGGCTTGTGTGACTGTCTGAAATAAAAGGGTGGAAAACACTGTCCTTTTTCCACAAGTTTTCATTTAACAATGAAGCAGTTAACTCCGAGAGAAAAAGTCGGGGTATGTATTTTATTCCAAGAATCCGCGATAAAAACGTACACTCAGAATTCGGTTAAAAATATCTTGGAATCCGAATCAGCACAACTTACGAGAGCTCGCCCCGGCGCCGTTAGCAAGGGGCTTTCATATTCTGCAGCTCATCATTCCAAAACCACTTAAAAGGCGGATTACAAAAGTACAAGAATGTTTCTCTCTCTAAACGGTGTCGAAAATAGATGAGTGAGAACTCGTTGATATAGAATTCGTTCGGAGAGGACGCTGGAATCTAAAAGTCCGAATCATCTGAGAGCAAGGCGGCTTTGGGGGCCTTCTTGTTCGACTTTTTCACCTTGCCCCCCGTCTCGCTCTCCGAATCTGAGAGGTGGAGCTTCTTGCGTTTCGATGCTGTTGACGCTGGAACATGAGAGCAGTCCTTTCAATGTCTTCGGATTGATGTAAAATCAACCCTCAAGCGATACTCTTACAGCCAAAATCTCTAACCTTTCGCTGTCTGTGCCTGTTTCTTGATGGGCGCTCGTTTGGACAGAGCAACAAGCTCTTCGTCGCTGCTGAGGATTTGCTCAATCGCTGGTGCTGGCTTGAGGTTTTCCTGAAACAAAAAGAGGAGTGTGACTCAATCTCAGCAAATAGAGCAATTTATACTTCTTGTGAGAATTTGATTCCCACCTTCTCATTTTCGGAGTCCTCGTCCCCGGAGAGTGCCTCCACTACGGCTTTCGCGCGTTTCCTCTGGGGTAGATCGCGTTTCGGGACATCGTCATCGCTGATATCAAAGTCAGACGCCGAGGCACCATCGCTGAAGTCGGTTCCACTGTCTTCTTTCTTGACTTTCTTCTTGAAATCAAGTTTCTTCTGTTTGGGATCGTCTTTGTTCCCTTTTGGCTCCTTGGGCTCCTTTTTCACTGTCTCCTTTTTCACTTTCTCAGCCTTCGGTACCTTTTCGGCTTTTGGCTCCTTGCGTCTTTGGCCCTACAAGTACGAGAAATTTTGGATGATTCCTCGAACTTCTTCCACGCAAATCACAAAGACGTCAAATATTCCTGCTCTACGATTCTCTGGACGAGTTGAGTACAGACTTACTGCGATTGCGGCTTTCTCTATTTTCTCGAGGAGCATCTGATCGATCTCGGGTTTAATACGGGCCCCCTTCTCGTTGGCTTCACCCTTGATCGCTTTGCCTTTCGATCCTTTCTGTGACGTCACAGTTTTTTGTTTCTGCAAAGAGATTGCTCGGATCGAAATGGGCTCCGTTGCGAAAAAAAATCATTCGATTCCCATCGCGAGGGAGAGGAATATGGATTCAGTTCTGAAATATGGAATGGGAACTTTGATACATAGCCGTACCTTCTCGGCTTTGATGTTTTCGTCCTGTTGTTTGGCTTCGTAATCATCAAGTTTCGCCGCAAATGCGTCCAGATCTTCGATCCAGAGGTCCTTCGGAGTTTTGCCTTCGAGAGTCTTCAGCTCCGTTATTTTGTTGTCCCGTTTCTTCAGGAGTTCCTCTTTCCTCTCGAAAGTCAAGCTCCACATCGTCATGCCTGCAGATCAAGGATGACCCCTCACCATCGACTGATCTTCACTTCGAACAGCCGTCGAAACTACAAGATGAAATCTTCAATGAAATCTGAACCCTGAGTCAATGAACTCACTCAGGAGGTAGTCGTAGTCCTTGATTTGGAGGGCATCTGACCGCTGCTGGCTCCCTGTTGAATCTCCAAGAGAGTCATCGTCCTCGTTCCCGGCTTCGGCCTCTTTTTCCTGCTCGGATCTCTGAGACTCTCTCCATCGAAGCACAGGATCGGGATCATAGCCGCGTTCCACGAGCAATTGCATCATGGCTTTTCTCTTCTTGTTTTCCACTCGAATTTTGTCCTCGCATTTCTCAACGATGAAGCGCGCCTACGTTCAAAATGTCGAGATTCTAATTAGACTCGACGCAGCTCTTGGCCTCGGAAAACTTTTCCACCTCTGTTCATTGGAAGATCTTTCAGGAATCCTGTGCTGACACCGTTCATTACGGCTTTCTTACCTGGTTGGTGAGCTTGCATGCTTCCGCTCCCAAAAGCCCCAAGAGATGATTTCGACGTCGCACGTAGCCGTCCATTCGTACGGTGTAGAACTCTTGGAGTATTTCTTCTGGCGATTGGTAGAAGCGGATGACACCGGCAGCATCGAAGAGCACCATGCAAGTCGTTGCCAACGTAGTCTGTAGTTTGAACACCCGATGAAGGCCTTCGGATTGAGCTTTCTCCATCTGAGCACTGTCCATCTGGACCACGAAGTTTACTTTGGTGTCTGTGTTGTATTCCCGGAAATCAGTTATCATTCCAGGCACCTTGTAAGAATGAAGAAGTCAACAATCAGGATTAAATCCACGATGAAACTATTCGAATTCGGAGCGAATTTTTGAATCACTTAGCCGACCTTGTCCGATCCGTGCAGTAGAGCTTCCAGGACATTTTCCTTGAAAGCCTGCGTCCAAACTTTGACGGGGAGCTCCGTTATTTGAACTCTATTGTTCGAGAGAGTGGAAATTTCTCCGTGAACCACGATTCTCGAGCCCGAATCCAATGAGGCGATTTCTCCTTCGAAACCTCGATACCAAGGTGTCATTTTCACCAGGGGCTCATCTTTGAGGAGTCTACGGACGTTAGCAACTACTTCTCTCGGGTTATAATTAGGGATCTTCGTGCTCCATCCCGTCCCGATACCTGTTCGAAAATCTCAGTTGATTTGATTTATACGATTTCGGATTTGACTTATACGAGTGGGATCGATTCGGAAATCTGATTGACCACTCGATTGTAGAATATTTGGCGAGCCTGAAATGTATACTATTCCGAGCTCACCTTCGGCTCCATTTACGAGAACCATCGGTATTATCGGGAGGTAGTAGTTGGGCTCGATTTTCTGATTGTCGTCGAACATGTACTCGAGAATAGCGTCGTCATCGGCGTGGAACAAGGATCTTGCCAGAGGCGATAGTTTTGTGAAGATATATCTGCATCATCGAGTGCATTCTTAAGCACGAATGATATTGAACGACCTCGCAAGAGTCGATTCCGTGATCATATTCAGCATGTGTAGGTTGTAAATAAGAAGAATTATGCTGACCTGGGAGATGCCGAATCCTTTCCTCCTTGTAGTCGGGTTCCGAACTGCCCGATGGGTTGCAGAAGATTTATGTTATTGGACCCGACTAAATCCTGAGCCAAGTTGATGATTGTCATCATGAGAGACTGTTCTCCATGATGGTAGGCTGACATTTCAGCCACTGAACCGGCGAGTTGCGCTACTTTGACCTCTCGTTTGTCATTACGCTTCAGACACGTGAAAAGTACCTTGAGAAGAAACAGATCCAAATCAAGAATCCGACTGGAGAGATTCCCCTCGCTGGCCGTGTGTATTCCGAAGTTGGAATTTCAGGCCTCACGGATCGAGATAGAGAGAGGAAGGGTGAAAGGTAGACAGAGTACTCACTTTCCTCTGACCGGGCTTGAAACCATCGACCAATGACGGTATGGATCTCTCGTTGTCCATATTGGAGAACAAGATCAATTCTTTATGTACGAAGTCGGAGTACGAAACGTGCTTCGTGTCCTTGTTGTACAGATAGATCTCTGGCATTCCCAGTTCTCGGCGCTCCTTGCGTTCTCTCATTCCGTTTGTGAGCCATGTTTTCCGCTGAGTGGAAGTGACGATCGTCAATGCCGTCCGTAATAAAAAAAAACTATATATCTCAGCTTGAAGAACACCGACCTCTTCGACCATTTTCTTCGAGAAAGCCAACGTGATGGAGCTATCGTCTTCGGCACCGGAGTACTTGAACTTCACGAGATGCCTGCTCATGTTTGAAAAATATTCTTTCGCTTCTTTAGCGGTAGACGTACCCAAACCTTAAACCAATGAGATATTCCTCACTCTGACACTGGGGCAGGATTAACCTGATCCAGTTCGACTCCAATCGATTCGATAGTTGTGGACTCTGCTCGAAACGAGTCTCGCTTGTAAGAGAGTCGACGTACCCTTGTAATACTTGACTCTCCAAGATTCCCAATTCGGGGTAACGACTTTCCACTCTTCAAACTCAGGTAGCGAGAAGAAAGACAGCTCGTTTGATCCTTTGAAGACCTTGACGATGGGCGTGATGAACTCCTCGAGAAAGTTCATTTGCAGAAGCGATGGCCAGTTGTGATGGATGAAGTTGATCAGGAGCCCTTTGATGTGGGATCCGTCTTGATCCTGAAGCAGATTAGGTCGTTTCAGTCTTCTACTTCGAGAGACCATCGGGAAGGATTATTGGTGACTCAAGAATCTTTCGTGACCTCGATCCCATCTGAATACACTCGTCTTTATCGAAGTAACTGACCTGATCAGTCATTATCATTATCTTGCCGTAGCGCAAGCTCTTCATGTCCTCTGGATTCTCGTACTTCTTCTTGTACTGGAGTCCACATATCTGAAATGAAGGAACTCTGTTCGATTATTCAATGACTGAATGTGGATCGGTCCCATCAGTCTTGGATTTCGCGTTCAGTTTCGATTGCGAGTCTCCCGATTTTTCGAAAGAAGATTCATGCTCTGGTTAATGGAGGGAATCGTTGTCACCTTGATAATGTTGTTGATCTCGGCATTTTCGAGGAGTTGCTTGGTCGTAGCTTCCCGCACGTTGAGAAGCTTGCCGCGAAGTGGGAACACTCCGTAACGATCCCTGCCGATGACTCCGAGACCGGACACAGCCAAAGTTTTGGCTGAATCCCCTTCCGTTAGAATTAGCGTGCAGTCTATCGAGCGACTCGTGCCGGCGTCGTTCGCGTCCTCCAGTTTCGGGATACCTTCATTGAATTTTGGAATTCATCGTCAGTAGGGCTCATCTTCAAGTCACGAATATTGGTTCCCTTGGCAGAGTCGCCGGTTCAAGTGGAAAAATGCTCTTGGAGCTCTATGCAACCTGGCAAGATTCGAGCACGGACAAACCTTTGAGTTTGGCGTGTTTCGTTTTGGAGCATTTTTTGTTCATTTCTTTCTGGGCCTTGAAGTGAACGAACATCATTATAGAGTCGATGATTCCCGATTTAAGAACTCCGTTGAAGAACTTGTCGGACATTTCGCAAGTTGAGCCGAATTTCTTTGCCTGTGAAAGATGGGCAAATATTCGATCAGCTTCATCTGAGCCTCAGAATTCTCCTTGGAGTCATGTATGTCGATTTTTTCTGAGATGGGAAACCGAGAAGTTGATCTTGGAAATACCTGGAGCGTCATGTTCTCTTTCGTTTGCGAATCGAAGGTGGGGTTTTCTATGAGACAGTTCACAAAGATCCACATGTGATCTCTGATTTGTTTCTTCGTGATGTTCACTCCCTGTTTATTCTTTTTCTTGACCTGATCAGCGAGCTTTTTCGAAATCGCGTCGACGACATACTCAACGTGGGATCCTCCTTTCGTTGTCGCGATACTGGAATGATCAGAAAACTGCAATTGATCCGTCTTCATCACCGTAAGTTTCGGGCTCAAATCGGGAACATGAATGCCTATGCCAAGGAAACATTCAACGCGATGCCCTCGTTCACTCACTTGTTCACAAACGACATTTGTTTGAATTCCCCTTCAGGAGCTGGACAGCAAGCGATTTCCCATCTCGGGCTGACGATTTCGTGCACTACTGTCAAAGGTTTTTCTTCATCCTCAGACGTACATTTTGAAGTGAAGAGGTTCACGTAATCCAAGAAGCTTTTCACTGGCAGGCTGGAATTATAATCAACCTTCAATCTGAAGATTTTGTACAGTTGGACTTCCCGATGTCGGTCGACCTCTGCCCGTGATGCATCCTTGACTTACGGCTCGCCATTGAGGTAAACCTTGACACCCGAAGTACAGCCAGCGACATCGTAAGCTCTCCGACTGACCAGAGCGACAAAATCTTTGTCCAGCTCTTTCATGTTGAATTTTCTTAGATCGGGGTAGAACGTCACCTTCGTGTAATCCTGTAAAGCAGCAAAATTCACACCTCATTTCACTTAGTTAGTGAATAAAGTGGAGGGACATAAATAGTGAATAGTGTGGAGGAGGGCGAATCGATTCTAGAAGAATAAGTACCTGGGAACATTCGACGATTTTTGGTTCCCCCGCCTTCGTCATGTTATCTGTCCAGGTCTGCTTGAAGGCCTTCTTGTCAGATTTCGATGAGGTTTCAAGCGTGAATTTCGTTGAAAAGATGTTACACAATTTTGCTCCTGTAAAAGTCATCGAGCACATGAATGCCTCAGATTCTCCCGAAGGCAGAATCAAGACTCTCGGATTGACGAAAGTGTCTCGGCGCCTCACTCACCGTAGCCATTCCTTCCTCCCGTGACTTTCTTCTCGTCGTCATTGTAGTTTGATGAAGTCAGAAGATGACCGAATATCAGAGTTGGAACGTAACACTTTTCGTCCTTGTGCATAACAACAGGTATTCCCTTTCCGTTGTTGTAGATTGAAATCATTCCTTTCGCCGGGTCTATTTCGACCTGCGAGAAGAGAGCAATACACAAATCAAATGCTCTCTGATCCTGTTTGAGTTTTAATCTTGTCTTCGACTTCTCGTTGCAGTTCTAAATTTACCTTGATAGTGTTCTGTGATTTGTCCCGTTGCTTATTGTCTGCCGCATTCACGAGGATCTCGTCGAAAATTTTATACAAACCAGGGACGAAGGTGATCTCCCTGAACACCATGCCGTTCCCAGGGCCATCGTAAACCCACAGTTTTTGAGTGTCCGGCTCCACGGAGCCGATGTAGGTGTCGGGGCGCAGGAGTATATGCTGCAAACAAATCGGGAACTCAGACGAAATGACGGAGTTGAAGACCCACTCACTGAATTGTGGTTCGGCAGTCCGATCACACCACGCCGGAATATGCTCAACTATGCACTTCAACCATTTATGTTTTGCTCACCTCAAGCTGAGACTTTTTCTGATAAATTTTCTCGACGGCTTCGCCCATGTTAACTGGCTGCTCAAAATTGGTCGATCAGCACGGGAAGAAGGGAGAGAAAGCTCAGAACACTCGCATTTCCAGAACAAATCGGAGGAAGTTCAGACGCGCCATCCTATTCGGCAATCATAAAACTACGAGTTTCAGATCGTGAGTAAAATGTTCCGATGGATCTGCCTTTTTGGATGCGGTGCCGAAAATCAACTCAGATGCTCAATGGAATCTCAAAACAGGCGGCTTATTTTCCACAGATTCACCTCGACGTTTCCGAGAACGACGCGCACATAGACGAACAACTCAGCGTTCGCTCTGGACCACCATGCGCGATCGTGTTGGGATCGCTTGAACTGCGTTTTTTTCATGGATAACCTCCATGAAATGATATTGATCTCGCGATGGAAAACCTCGCCAAACATTTGTTGAGGTTTGTTGTGAGGTTCCTCACAATTTCTCAGCTTCACCTCGCAATTGGCATCAGCCCACATAGTTCCCGAGTGCGCATCTTGAGATTGGGTTGTCGGAGTACTTGCACACCAATGCAAGAGAAAGAAGGGGCGAAATGAGTGGCTCGACATGTTTTCCAGACATTGCTGCCATCAAGGCGATTCGGGGACCGCTTTGCACGTTTGTACGCGCGTCCGCGATGGCTATTTCATTCTCAGGTCTCTCCTGGAGGAGTTCCCATGCCGAACTTATCATCTCTGACACAACAGTGAACCTGAATACTGAGGCGGAATCAATCTTGTTGAAACCCGCGAAAGATATGAATCCGGATCCGGGATCGGGGAAGAAGTTTACAGCTTTGTAAAAAAAGTGCTGCTGAACTTCTACGGCGCCGTTTCCCAATGTGTTATGGAATTTTGCTTCGTTCATCTGAAGCGACTCATTGAGACGCTGTCCTGCATCTTCGCTGGAGAACGCTGTCGAACGAGCTCGGCTCATGGGTTAGGATCTTGAAGATACAGGAACAAATTCTTAGCGACATCCGAGCTGGATAATATTCCCGCCCTCGTCGCCGCTCTCGAGCTTCCATATCTCCGATGTTCCCATCTTTTCTTTGCCACTCTTTCGCTCCAAGGTTCGATCCCATATTTTTTAAAGTGCTTCGATGCTTTGATTTTTTCCGACAGTCTTGAAGAAGGGCCAAATGCAAGGGCCGGCTGGGAGTCGCAGGTCGCCATTGATAAAGATCATCATCATCATCGAGCCCGCTAACTATATAGACGATTCTTCATTTCTATCTCCTAGATGGCGTACCAATTACTATGATACCACACACTCGCAGCGGAAAATGATGCACTTTTCTCCTTGCCGTACTCTCGATTCATCCCCGTTGGCCCCGATGAGTTCCATGCAAAAAAAAGATTGAACATCGACGACTTTGTAACGAGTTCCGACGTTTAGGCCGGCGCCATTTTGCGTTTCTGTTTCCTTTCGTCGTTGTGCATTTACGGTTCGATAGCCTGGTGTTTCGAAGAGTTCACATTGATCCGCCGTGGGGAGTGCACGGGAAAACGATCGCTTACAAGGTATAACCGACGAAATTCATTTCGCAGATTTTGCTTGTCATGCTCCCGCTGTCAGAGCTCAATGTAGAGAGATTCGCAAACGTCAAAGATGGCCGCTGGCTTTTGGGGATCTATCTTTTCGGTTCCACTGAGTTCTGGCGCCTCTTGAAACACAATGAAGTAGAGCCGCAGAGGTCTTATTTGGTTACTGTCTGAATCCCGGAGCCGGTTGCGAAAATTTATGCCAGACTTTCTTCCGAATCAGGAATCTACGATCCTCGTTGACGTTTCAAACCGAAGAAAGTGATTCCGAGTACGTTTCGAAGAAGATTTAGCGAGAAAAGTGGTCGAGGAGATCACTGGCAATACGAAGTTCGATCGATGCGATTGAGTGGCGGATATTTGTCAGACATTTGTCCTCGATTAACGGTGGCTGCCGCGGCCCATAAAACGCAGAATGTGAATAATGTTCCTCGCTTAGAAGTTTTTGCGGGAGAATTGGATAGCTCATTTTGAAATTTCAAAGTATTTCCTGAATCACTTGTTGTCATTCAGTGTTGGAGTCAAAATGCTGTTGTTGTGAAGATGCGTAAATAGATACAGTACTAGAACGCGAAGTGAATGGAACGTTCCGAGAACGAGATTTACGTCCCCGACAGCACCTTCCGAACAGTTACCCAAACTCCAAAAACTTGTGGATCGCTCCACAGGGCGAAGTCGATTGATCCCGGGCCTGCTTTGGGATCTTACAATCAAACCTCCCGAAAATCACGAGTATCGAATGCGAAACAGGTTGTTATGACTTGATATACTATCAGGTGTTATGAGTTCAACCCTTGATCACATAAACGAGGCGATTGTTTCGAGTTTTTTCGTCGATATCCGTGATCCGGGAAGCTGACGCACCGGACGTCTTTTTTAATCGAACTGCAGTACATCACTGCGTTCTGATCCCGCTCGAAATGATTGTGACGAAAAGTACACCCCTTCTCGAGATTCTCCAGAAGTTTCTACGGATGTAGCTGCAGTTTCATCCGGCAATCATTCACGTGGGGAAGTATTCTGGAGTCCCTGGAGAAGTCCGTCTGTGGTGCCCAAGCGCGATTTTTGGAATCCGAGGAAGACTCTGCGAGTGTAAGATCTCCCAACGAGTCCAGGTCATCGGCATTTGGGTCCCTACTCGTAGTTGTTCGATGAGTCGATAATGATTGAGAATTCGAAAAGTCGCGTCCTACAGAGTTCACCGTGGCGGTTCATTGAATACTTCCTTACAACACTTGACTCCTTCAGAATGTGCAAAATCAATCAGCGCAACACACGCTTTGCTTCAGCGTTTACGAGGGGAGATTCCGCTGTCGCTGAAACCAACTGTTTTCTTTTCCAGTGCTTTTTGATCGGCGATCACGATGTACGCGTCCACTTCAGGATCAGTGCCCAGGAACGTCGTATACACAATAGCCGACAAAAGCGACACTGGAGGCGAAATCCTCGCCATCGAATCGCCGCAAGTGAGTCGACAAAAAACCTTTCCCTCCTACGCGAACGGTACAGCTTGTACCTGCTTTCGTAGTGAATCCCGAGTGTCGTCCAAGTCCGCTATCGAAGCACTTTTGCATGTTGTTCGTTTTAGTTGCGGAGCTATTGTCATGTGCTAAGGAGTCAATTACGAGAGCAAGCTGCGTGTGCCGTGAACGGTTTCCCGCGATTTTGAGCGAGCCGACGTTCCGACGCTTAACGCTCGAGGTAAACGTCGTCTTCTACCGGCAATCATTGTCAGGTTTTGTTTTGAAATTTGAAAAGAAGCTGTGGCAACAGAATTGCGACCAAGTTGTGCTGAATCCATACGAGGAGATTCCAGCGAGGGAACTCCTGAAGGCAGGAGGACTTTTTTGACCTGGAACAGAAGGTGAGTGTCGGAGCTTAACGCAAACATTCGAATTTCCGCGAGCGTGGTGACGTGGAGGAGACGTTGGGGATTCGATTCTGTGTCAAGTCACGCCGATCAGTGTCGAAATCCCGTCTTGAAACGCTCTGAGACAGTTGTGACATGACCATTGAGAGTTTCGCCGCGACTTTCTCCTGAGCGGGTTGCAACTTGTCCAGTGCGCTCTACCTTGAATTGAAGTCCCTCTAATGTTAACTATCGAACCCTGTTCTGGCGATTCAACGACTGCCATGAACATCAAGAGCACCAGAGCGGACACCGGTGTGATTTATTCTTCGCAACGATCCGCGAGTTCGGAGATGTCAACTCCGGACAATCTTTCTTAGAGCGATGTTTACAATGATGACGTCCTCTCCATTTGTTGAATACGGAAGCGCCTAGAAAAAATCAGCGTTCGAGTGAGCAACGCGGGTGAGCGACGGAATGTCAGACTCATGATTAGGAGCAGAAAGTCGACAGCTGTTTGCTCCGAATTCTGCTTTGTATACTTTTCAAAGGGTGACCGAATCCATTGAACTCCTTCGTGAGTTTCCGCGCCTATGATCGGACCTCAGCTTTTCTTGGAAGGCCTATAATGCAATGTTTGAGCCTGGATCAAATCATGTCGAGCTATAACAGTTTAAACAATTATGAAATTCGAAAGAAAGAAAGAATGGAAATCTTCCGGCGGTGAACTGGTCAGCGATGTTGAAAACAGGGTTCGATATTGAAAAGTTCCGTCGTTGACGTGACAGGTCGGACGGACACGGTGCACCGAAATATAGAGAGCAGAGGAGATTTCGTTGGAGTGACTTCCGGGGTCTGTGGTGCATTCCTCGTTGCTAGAGCGAAAAAACATGTCTCACTGACAGTTCTCTTATTTCAGAGCCACGCCGAGTGACAGGAAACGCTGTCGCCATGTTCGAGATCACAGACATGCAGAAGATCGGTGTCGGCCTTTCCGGGCTCGGGCTGACATTCCTCGTCCTCGGGATGCTGCTCTTGTTCGACAAAGGCTTGCTGGCATTAGGTAACATCATGTTCGTGACCGGCCTTGCTTTGGTCGTCGGCATCCAGCGGACGATGTCATTCTTCTTCCAACGGCACAAAATCCGGGCAACGTCCTGCTTTTTCGGAGGAATCTTCGTCGTGATCATTGGCTGGCCTCTGATCGGCATGTGCATCGAACTCTACGGATTTGTTCTGCTATTTTCCGGTTTCTTCCCCGTTGTGATCAACTTCCTCCGGAGAATACCGATTCTAGGGAGCCTATTGAACTTTCCAGTTATCTGCACGGTCGTTGACAAATTGGGTGGGAACCAGGGAAAGTCGATCGTCTAGCTGCTGCAAGACTCCCGTTCTTGGGTTTCTGTTTTTGCTGTAAATAGTACAATTGAACGAATGTTATGAATGTCCTCCGACGAGTATGTGAATACAATGTAAATCGCTCGTGATGCAATTGAACGTGCCGTTGCTGGTGGTCAGTTTGGCCAAGTCAACAAATTAGATAGAAAATAATAAATTTCCTAACAATGAACAATTGAATCCTCGACTCTTTACTCTGACCAGAGATGAATCTCATTCTTAGGGACGAGGAATATTGCATGCGGCTCTCGGATTGACAGCTCGCTCCGAGAGGATAACCGTTGCTCTCTCGAGAACATCAGAAGTTATATCTGACGCGAAGTCAAACGTTTTTTCTATTTCAAGGGAACGCCACAGAAACTTCTTCTCAGCAATGTAGTGGTGAGTACATCGACCTCGTTCTGAAATTACTTCTCTTCTCGAGTTCGTGTCTCAAAATGATATCACGTCCAGTGGTACAATGGACATTTTCCGATTCAAAATGTCGAAACTCACTTTGCAGAGCGTCGCAGCGTCCAGAGCCCGGACCGAGAGTCAAAGAGGTTGTGACTCTCTCTACTGCGAGTCCTGTCACACCAGACTTCATAAACTCGACGAAATGGTTGGTCAAGAATTATCCGAAATCGTCCCAGTCATGATCATGATGATGCCTATCTGGCGGTGCATAAATGAGGTTTATTTGAAATTCAAGAAATCGAAAGTGGAGCTCCTAATTTTGAAAGCAGTTCCGTATGGGTTCATCCAGCTTCGATCTTACAGGATCTCAAACAAACAGAATTAGAGATGATGTTGCAAATTTATCAGAAGAAGCTCGATTTCTCAAAGCGATTGTTGGATGAATATCACCTAAAAGAGAAACCGTTTTTGGACAACATCAGCAAAATCTTCAACGGTGATCAGATTGTGCGAATTCTCACCGGCCACTGTCTGAAGAGGCGCGGTGTAAGTAGGATTCATCTTCTGCTTGTTTGTATGAATACTTCGAGGACTTATTTGTCTTCCTGCCTGCTTTCACTTATAATATTAGTTTATCGTATTTTTGTTCTTCGTAGGGATCCAGTTGGGACGACGCCACTTTGAAGAAGGCTGCCAAGCTCTATTTCCTGTGTTCCCCCCAAGGCTATCAAGAGATCCTCTCTTTGAAGCTGCCTCTGCCTAGCAGCCACACACTCCAAAAGTGAGCTCACAATCAGACCAGCAAAAGCGAAACGCGGTCCACAGGACTGCCATCGGTCCCGAGATTAGTTTGGTGGTTCATGGGCAAATTTCTGTGGATGGTGATCTCAGCGGGATGCATTGAGGACCGAACCAGTTCACTTATCGTCAGATTTGCATCCTTTTCGGCTCGGTCAAGTTTCCCATATAACGCTAGAATAATCACCGTGCGTGATGCGAACCATGAAGGGTTGCGTGGGTATTCGACTGAGAATTTAGTATTTCATGGATTGAGGAACATTCCACAAGATCTAATACCATTGGTCAAGGTGGTCCGCGGATGCCTTCCACAGCTCTTTACCGATCGATTTCTCACTGTGTCTTGAGATTGAAATAAGGAATTCCGATATTTCAGCGTCATACAAAAAGGACGATCCCAGCCCTTGAATCCCAAACTCACCACCTTCAACCCATTCACGGCCAACGATGTGACGTATTCGATTTCGGTAGCACGAAAGAACTTGCAACGACAGAAACAAGTTGTCGCTCCCAAAAGTCCTGTCGAGACGTGAGTGAAATCCACAAATCTGCATTTTCGTAGACCGAGGATCGTTCTCAGTTGGATTTGGTCGAAAGTCTTGATCGCAGATGATATGTGGACCTCACCCCTTCTTCTTTTACTTGAAAAAAAAAACCATTGTCGATTCTTTTAGGAGAGTGGAATGAGGATACGCAGAGAAAATATCGCGGCTAGCCAAAGCTAACGAAACAACTCTCTCTCAAAACGCGGGCCTCGTCGTAGCGAACGCCATCAGGGAGGTCACAGAAATTCCAGAGGAAGAGGAAGACGAATCCTTCGAGGAAGTCAGCGAGGTGAATTAACGAAACCTCCTACTCCAGTCGAGGAAATAGATATTTACAAATCTGGACTTTCCGAAGAGATGGCATTCACTTAGTGCTGTGCGACCGTCCGAGATTGCAGAAAATTCTGGTGGGAATCGGACGATCAGAATTTCGGGCCTGGGGAGTGCTTTGGAGTTTTCTTCGCCTCAAATGTCCAATGTCTGAAATTTATTTGCAGACCCAACTTAGAGATAATTCGGTGGACCGAGCTGTTGGAGCTGTTGTGCGCTCGATGGTAGATCACGTTGTGAAAAACGTGACCACTCGGCCCAGAGGACCTTATGTCTCGATTCTGCGGAATCCAAACGTGAGTCCGAACAAATTTTTCATATAAGAAGACGTTGAAAAGTCTGAACTTTTATCGAAATCAATCATGGCATTTCCAGGATCCGAGTGCGCCGGCCAGGTACAATTTGGTCATGCCTCGACACATGTTGAAACCAGGACAACGGTTCGTATTGAAACATCCCGCACCGGGTCAGACGACGTCCACTGTTCAGATCATAAGCCACACCGTGAAACGGCTTCCCGCATCCATGGTTCGACAAGCTATCGTCAAGAGACCTCGTCTGGGAGATGACTGCTGATATTAGAATGTTCAGATTATTTTGTGATGGGGATAAGTTCTCCGATGGGCAAGCTATCCTCCTGCATGTACATTCATCAATAAAATTACACCATTTAATGTGAGAATGAAATTCTCGATTGAATCACGCACATCAGGGATGTCAAACTTGAATTTCGGGTAAGCTGTGGAGAGGGCTCAATTGGCGAGCATCCGCGGGCCAGACTCCCAGAGTCCGAGAGGACAAAAAAGAACACAGGTTCCCGCTAGAGCAGCGGTTCCCAATAGGCGGGTCGCGACCCATTTGTGGGTCGCGAAGAAATCGCGAGCGGGTCGCGCGGAGTCAAGAAGCCGTCTCCAACAATGTACATAAGTGGCATGTATCCCTGGAGTCCAGGGATTGATACTTTGAACAGGAAGGTGTTCGGCGGTCTACGGCTTCGAGGAGCCTCGTCATGTTGGAGAAGGTGAAGATTGGAGAGCCCACATCCAGAACGTCTCAATCCGACTCTTTCAATTTCCGAGAAAACCGCGGAAAACAGGTTAAGAATATCTTCGTGATGGATATTTGTTGACGTTTGCCATTGTTTGGACTACTGAGCATCCTCCGATCCCACAAGAGAAGAACATTTCATCAATTCTTTCAGGAAGCATGTCAAATGAGCGACATCGACAGCGAGCTAGCGTGGAGGAATAATACGGAGAGGAAAAATTCCGGCAACTGACAATGGCGGGCTTGACTTTCTATAACAGTCATCTTTTTTTTTTTGAGGTGATAAGGCATCCATTAAAGTTCGCATCATATACAATTAAATCCTCCTTTCTGCCGCGGTGCTGGGGCCGGCATCTATAACGATCATCTTGATTTTGGAGAGAATCAAATCACGACCATCCGTATATGGCCCTTCAATCGTGGATAGAAACCTGCTGAGCGACCTACCTACCCATGCATGGTGGGTCGTGGAGTAACATTCTTCCAGATTGTGGGTCGCGGCGGCTCAGTAATTGGGAACTACTGCGCTAGATTGATCGAACATGAACGGAGGATTCTGTCATCAATTTATACGGGACGAGTGGGTGTTTTATACGCGTAGCGTATTTCAGTGTTTCCCCAAATATAAGCCCGGGTTTATTGTTTCCCCGGGCTCGGGAAGAGAGCTTTCTTTCAGGAGAGACCTATTTTAGGGGGAGAGCTTATTTTAATAATTTCATAATTGTTTCAATCGACGACTGTAGTGCCGGGAATGGGGGCACCTATACGGGTGAATCGGATAACAGATTCTTTCTCCCCGCGTTGAACCCGATTTTTCGCAAAACCGCAAGATTCGCATATTCGCGCAGCCGAACATGAGAATGTCTGATTCCCAACTGCGATTCGTCGATTCATGATCATCAGAACAGTCATTAAGTATCGGGAATCGAATCTGATAACAGGAGTTCTCCAATATTCACACAATATTTCCAGACTAGGTAGTTCCCGCATGCAACTGGATTCGGTAAACAAGGTTCTCGCAATACAAGTTTTGCAATATTTGGAGCCATTTACTAAACATTAAACATGGGTTTATGAAGGCTCGGAGAAGCGATCACTGAATCGAGGAGTGACTAGGATTTGTATGTCTTCGGGAAAACTTTCACCTTCGAGGAAGCGAGGAAATATGATGTGTTTTGTTATCTCTATGTGGTTCAACTACATGTAGGAGGAATCGTCCGTAACTCGATCTTTCAAGGGGGTATAGGCTGGAGCGTTTTTCCAGGGCTTCGAGCCCAATCACAACAGCCACTCCTCCGCAAACGAAAAGAGGGCTTACTTTCAGGGGAGGGCTTATTTTCATAGCCGAGAGGGAAAATCTTGTGTGGGCTTATTCTCGTGGGAGGCTTTATGTCCGAAGAAACACGGTATTACTTGATCGAACAGGATAAACATCGGTCGGTGACAACCGAAATAGCTGTCATGGTAATGCGTCTTGCGCTTTTCACGTTGAATACTAGATTACAAGATGAAGGTTTAAGAGGAGTTCGAATAATAGTACGTGTACATCAGTATACACGTCTCAATTGAATCGAGCTTTCGGAACAGAAGAGATACATTGGTCTGCGCCGGCTTAGTGTTGACGGAATAAATCCACAGTTCAAGTACTCCACGCTGTATCATCGATATTCCCACATCTAGGGATCTGAGTCGGTAGAAAACCACAATCGATTCGTGTCTTGGAAGCAAATATTCGTTGTTTCATTCCACAGTCGCGATTAGATCGATCTCGGACCTTCTGAGGAAAAACATCAGGACTGTTCTGCTGTGTAATTTCAATGATGTGAACATTAAGCGTGATCACGTTCACGCTTCTGGGACGAGAACCCGAATGCAAAGATTGCGTTCGCTCGAGGCGGAGATGGATCTCAATGCACAAATAAGCTTCGACATCGACTCTTGAGGGGGTAATCAAACTTTGGGAGGTTTCGTCAGGGGACGGATGCAATTCGTGCATCCTTTTATGGGGCTCACCGATGATCTTTTTCACCGAGCTATCAATTGGTAGGTAAAGGTATCACAATCTAAGATCCGAACCCTCCTTGAATGCAATTTAGTCCATAAATCCGAGCCCCCGATCTTGTTTTCAACAATCACTCTCGAAGTTGAAGTCTGCGCATGAATTTCATGTGACTCGATCGCGTACCTCAATTCGCTTGTCGTTGTTTTATTCACTGCAAAAAGAGTCGAACCACTCAATTTCAGGATTACGTACGTCATGCATTCGCTTGAGTTGCAAGATTTCATCACGATTCAGTGGGTCAGGTTCGATAGGGGGAAGGTCTGGTTGAAGGTCAAGTTTTTTCAAGTAGACATCGCGGAAAGAGATGTCCTTGAACCACTGGTGTTGCATTATATCCTCGGCGCCATTCTCAGAAAAACCAAGGCGGTCAGCACGTTTTCGCGTGAGCAGCCGGCGAAAGAGATCACACATCGGAGAGTCCGACTCGGTGTTCGGGGGGAAAATCACCTTTTTAAGCGCTATGATTCCTCGCGTTTTCATTCTTGGAAAAGGGTGATCCTCGTATATCAATACGAAGAGGCTGATTCCTAGAGACCACCAATCAACCCATTTCCCGTAAGGATCACCCAGTAGTACTTCAGGTGCCATGTATGGCAAAGTTCCTAACTTGGAATAAGTTCGTGTCTCCACTATTTTCGCCATCCCGAGATCCGAGACCTTCAGAAAACTGTCCTTGAATATCAACATGTTCATTGGCTTCAGGTCACGATGCGCGATTCTGCATGCGTGTAGATACTGGACAGCGAGGATCATTTGTGCTGCGTACCACTTGATTATTTTTCTGGACAACACGACTGTTCTGGAGACTTCCCACAGGCTACCATATGGAGCCGAATCCATGACGAAGAAGAAATTCCAAGGGTCTTGAAAGACGAACTGCAACCCGACGATGAATTCGAACTGCACAGCACGCGTCACTTTTTTCTCCATGACATGTCGAAGGTTTTTTTTGGGACGATTGGTATCTTTTGCACTGACTTTCAGAGCATAAAGCTTTTTATCTTCGTGGCGTTTGACCAGGTAAACTTTTCCGGCTCCTCCACCTCCAAGGAAACCCTTGAAATCGAAATTTTCCAATTTTTCTTTTGGACAATAATTGCCACAGAAGCGTTCCATCATTTTGACCCTCGCTCCCTTCAAGCGCGACTCGAAGATGTACGTATCATCCTTCCGAGGGCACGTTAGGCCGTCGCTGAAAATTTGGAACCAGGGTTCCCACATCGTTATTTCTACTCGCAGATGGCTCTATCCCTTGAGTCCTCGCAGCGATAGTTTGACCTCGAGCTCCATCGGATGTTTTTTTCTGCTCCCAGGGATTGTGAATAACTCACTCAGTGTCCCAGTATAACAATATTTACTCTGCCATGGTAAGCTTGAGTACCTTCGATATCATCAAAATTTCCTCGAAAATCGACCAATTTGACGGTTCCGAGAAAGCACGCCAGGCACGCCAAGGTGGGCTTGTTTCTTAAAATGCTCGTCTGCATGCCGGCTCCCCGATCACATCGACACATCTTGCGGGAAATCGCGGAGAAGAGAATGGAGGCAGTTTTTATCAGGGTTGAGAACCCCCGATATGTTGAGGTATCCAAAAATCGGGGAATTTCATAACTGTGGAAGAGGTCCGTCAAGTTGAGCTGTTTTTTCTTGGAAAATGCTCGTCTGGATATTGATTCGAGCTCAAGTGACGCTTGATACACTCGTGGTTGACTGTCCTACTCGACTTTCGCCCTTCGTGCCCGTCGCAGAAACAATCAACCGACCGTTGAGTCTCTGACGTTTGATGTTCGCTTCGGTGGATGTTTGAAAGCTTGCCGCACCTGCGAAGAGCGCCTCAATGCGCTCAAAACTCGCAAACTGTGCTTTGGACGTCCATTTTGGATATCGAATCTGAATTCGAGAACGGAAAGCGTTCTCAAAGAATCTTTTTCCAGCCTCCTCAAGTTGCACGATCGCGAGCAAAAACGCGGGCTTGGTCAACCGCCACAGACAATATCAATAATTGTTTTTCAGCCGCGCAGAGGTACGTTAGATGATAGGTTAGTACCAATCAAGCCAAAATCAAATTATTTCCCGACGTTCCGCAAGTTGCAACAACTGCGACAAAGATGGCAAACGTGTTTTTTTTCCACCTGTTCTCTTGTTTCAACTTGCTGTGCGACGGGAGAGGGTGCTCAGATTTATTTACCCCAATGAAGAAGCTAAGACCGTTGAGAAATGATTTCGAGATTTGGTACACTAAAGCGTACCGCTGGCGCCGCCATTATGGAATACTTGCTGTGCTGGCGATAAGTCTCGATGTCCACCAAGCGTGGAAGCTAGTGATTGTTACTCCCTCCACAAGACAAGACTTCACCGGTAACTCTCCATTCCTGATGCGTCACTCATGACTTTCGAACCCGAGCCTCTCTCACCACACTCCCTAGGCCACGTCGGTTACTGGATTTGATTCCGAATCAAATACACCGTGGTGCAGCGGTGCAGCTTCTTGTGTTTTCGCGACACCCGTTCTGGTCGTGCCACATTGTCTGTGGCACAGTCACTGTTGCAGACACAAGTAATGCGTTGAACTCCCCTGGTTTGCCCTAATCGGTCATCACTATGGCAAGCCGGTCCCCTTGGCATGGGTCTGTTACCGTGATTCGGGGAGGCTGGGCTTTGGCGTCAAGGAGCACCAATGGCGATTCGCTACGGTAGATGTAAGAGAAAAATGTCTCACAATCAGGTGAAGCTTCCAGGAAGCTCTTTTTAGATATTACAGAATAACAAGGTTGTGGATCATCTGGACCCAGTTGTTTTGCAAATAACATAAATTCGGTAGTCGTTGGCGTGTTCTCACTCTCGTCCTCGAATCTTCCACCTCTGACATTCGTGCGGCGGAACCCTGATGCTCATTATATGACGAATCGTTCCCGATGAATCAGAATGCCCGTCAGCTCCAAACTTACGAAGGAAATTAGGCTTTTCTCCGATCCTCGAGGCTCCTTCCACTTAATCAAAAGAACCAAAAACAGAAGGCATTGAGATTGACAAACACGATGATGGTCGAATTCAAGTCCTTCATCCATTCACAACACGTTCGTCTGGTCCGCCCATGGATCTTGACGCACAGATAAGCTTCGACATCAACTCTTCAGGGGTTAATCAAGCTTTGGGAGGTTTCATGCGCTCCGAACGTCATTTTATGGAACTCATCTCGGTCAGAGGCGGAAATAATTTTATTTCGAGCCATTGGCGACCTGTTGCCCCTAGTGTCGATGCCCACATATCACGAAGTTCCCGTCGATTGATACCCGTTAGTGATCAATCTCACCTGCCCTGGATGATCGGTTGATCGAACCTGAGCAATATAGTTTATTCCATTTCGAGACTGTGTTACATCGTCGGATTTGATTGCCTGGTCTTCGACACCGAACTATCAATCAATAAGTAATGATGGAATATTGCGATGTAAGATCTAAAATCCCCTTGAATGCAATTGTGAAGAACCAGAACTCGAGTTCGTCCATCATGAATCCGAGCCCTCAGTGTTGTTTTCAACTATCACTCTTGAAGTTGGAGAAGACTCGCTGGATGCTTCGAGTAAACACTATTCGAGGAACCCTTGCAGTATAGCTCATGATTGAGATATGACTCGAGAGCGTTTCTCGATTGGCTTTCCTTTCTTTTTATTTACTGCAGAAGGAGTCGAACCACTGATTACTAGAACGAGGTTCTGAATTCAATTTGTTGATCAGCAAGAGTTCTTCGTGGCCGATTGGCTTGGGTTCGAACCGGACAAGCGGTGGCTTGAGATCGAGTTTTTTCAAGTAGACATCGCGAAAAGAGATGTCCTCGAACCACCGGTGTTCAATTATTTCTCCGGCACCATCCAGAGAACAGCCAAGACGTTCAGAACATTCTTGCGTGAGTAGCCGACGGATAAAATCACACACAGGGGATTCCGGGACGACGCCCTCGGGGAAAGTCAAATTGTCGAAAGAACTGAATCCGTGCTCTTCGAAATCGGGAAATGGGAATTCTCTATACAGCAACGTGTAGATGGTAACCCCCACAGACCACCAATCTACCCATGTTCCGTAAGGAATTTGATATAATACTTCGGGCGCGAGGAATGCTAGAGTTCCACAATTGGAATAAGTTCGTGTCTCCACTATTTTCGCCATCCCGAAATCCGATATTTTGAGAAAACCGTCCTTGAATATCAACATGTTGTGTGGCTTCAGGTCACGATGCGCGATTTTGCATGAGTGTAGATACTGGACAGCGAGGATCATTTGTGCTGCGTACCATTTGACCATGGCTTCCGTTAGCTCGGTTTTTATAAGGACGTCCAACAGGCTACCATATGGAGCCGAATCCATGACGAAGAAAAAATTCGCTGGGTCTTGAAAGACGAAATGCAATCGAATGATGAATTTTAACCGCACAGCACGCGTCAGTTTTTTCTCCATGACATGTCGATGATTCGCGGTACGGTTGCTGGGGTCTTTTTCAATCACTTTCAGCGCATATTTTTTTTCATCTCTGTGGCGCTTAACGAGGAAGACTTTTCCGGCGCCTCCGCCTCCAAGGAAGCCCTTGAAATCAAAATTTGCCAATTTTTCTTTTGGACACAAATTGGCTTTGAAGCGTTCCATCATTTCGGCCCCCACTCCCTCCAAACGCGACTCGAAAGTTTTCTCCTTAGTTGGCGTTCCATCCTCACGAGGGCATGTTAGGCCTTCGCCGATAACTTTAAACCAGGCATCCCACATCGTTATTTTTGCTCTCGGATCGTAAAAATGAGATTTCTCTTTTCCCGCAATTTCCCAGAGATAATTTGACAGGAATAATTTGGAAGAATTTCTTTGAACAATGCGGCCGATGAGGTAGGAATTTCCGAAGGATGAGGCTGAGGAATTCCCTGCATGAGGATGGCAGGGAATTCGATGATTTCTGGACCAGCTAGATTTATGCGCAATCGAGAGCAGATTGAGTTGAATGAGAACAACTTTTATTCGACACTCTAAAATTGTCGGGAATGGAATAGCTGCGAAATGTTGCGCGGGATAAGATTTGGAAATGATATGGTTCTGTTCAATGCTCTCAGAAGTCGAGAAAAAAGAAGCCAAATAGTATTCTATGATTTTCCGAAACTCAAGAACAGCTCGTCGAGGGTCACGTCGGATACTTGAACATCGTCTAAAGCGAGCTCGGGTCGTTTCCGTAATTCCTGAACTTTTTCGAATACCTCGCTCCATTTGAGAGAGGTATCGTTCACATGGAACAGGAAAAGAGTCTGCAATGAGGGAGGAAGGGTAGGAAAGAGCAACCGTCGGAGACTCTAGCAGTACTGATCATATGGATTTTAGAGTGGAAAACTTTTCAAGTAACTGACCATGCGGCTTTGCTTGAGCGAACACTTTCCGCCGAATACGGAATCCATGGCTTCGCAAAGTTCGGACTCTGTGTCGTCGAGGACCTCCTTGACCTTGACCTGTATCGTGAATCCAGTTCCATATTTCGACTTGAGGTACTGAGTTGGACCCAAGCACCGGAAATTTCCGCCCACCATAATGGCCACTTTCGAACAAAGCGCTTCGCAAACTTCCATAGAGTGCGATGTTAAAACAACCGCAGTATTCAGTTCCTTTTGAGCTAGAGCGAGCGTGTTGTATATTCTCTTTCTAGCGCTGGGATCCACTCCAGCCGTGGGTTCGTCTAGGAACAAAATGGCGGGGTTTCCGACGAGAGCGAGTGCGAGGGAAAGTTTCCGCTTGTTCCCACCGCTGCATTTCTGGGTCTGTTTGTCGATATGAGAGAGGATGCCAGTCATCTTTATCAACGCTTGGATGATTGTTTTTGAATCCCTCTTCGGTATCACTCGAAGCGCGCAGAACAGTTCAAGCTGTTCTCTGCAGGTCGTGGAGGCCTGTAAGGCGTCGAACTGCGGACAATAACCGATCTGGCGCCGATAGTCACGTGGGGATGTTCCTATGTTGAATTCCTTGATGAAAGCGTCGCCCCCGGACATCGGGATATCACCGGTAAGCATGGCGAATGTGGTGGTTTTTCCGGCCCCATTGACTCCAAGCAAACCGAAGCACTCGTTCCCGGGTACGTGGAATGAGACGTCGCTCACAGCTGTGAAGCTCCCGTAGCGCTTGTTCAGTCTAAACGCGACCAGCGAATATAGCGCTGTTCTGTATTCCGCCACGATGTCGTTCACCACTTGCTTTTCTTTGGCTACATCCGCATCTACGCCTGCTTCTTCGAGAGCTGGGAGAACGAGTAGGAAGGAAGTGGTTTCAATTTCAACTTGACCATCGATTGAAAAAAGAGGGCGTTCGAGAGGAACTCACACGATTCGGACGTTGTCGTTGCGTCGTGAGTAACGGAATCCAACTGCTTTTTCCTCGGCTTTGATCTCGTTATCCAATGAAAGAGGCATCCAAAATTGTAATCGGACAAGATCACGAGTACTGTACATATCGCTCCCAGTTGCAAGAGTGTCTTCATTTGATAACCAGCTCCGAAGCGCGTATCGATCGAGAACGATGATTGATATTCGTAACAGAGGGCTGATTTATCATCTTTGCAAGCTACGGGAGGGAGATCATCTTATATATGTATTGTCCGACGATGGTTGATAATTGGGGGGGGGGGGGGGGGGGGAGGGGTGGGG
>JAJSRV010000059.1:0-53605 GCA_021527715.1 Neoseiulus cucumeris | reverse complement strand
CTCTCGACTTTGAAACTTCATAGCATATAAACTGGGTTTTCCAACAAGGTATGTGAGTTCCGTCTTCCGAATAGGCTCAAGGTGTAAGTGAATATGTACACGTCGTGAACTTGAGTCACAGCTCGGGACTTTGAAGCGCTTACACGCTGGCAGAAAACCGAAAAAAAAATTAACCGTCTCCCCTAGGAAAAATCTTGGCGACCCGTCGGGTCACTAAGCGGGAGTTCTGGCCGAGGAACCAGATCGAGTTTGGTGCGGGTTGATCCAGATATCCATGAGTGTGATTTTATGGATAGGCTCACATCCGTATCGCTCAATTCGTATCGGTGTCAATATCGTGCCTATAACCTGCGGAACAACTTTTCTATCAAAATATTCTGACTCACGTTGGCAGCAGGACGGAAGAGGAGTCTTTTCGCAAAGTTCGTGATGCAATGTCGTGTTAACAAACAGGCAGAGCTTCTTCGAAAAGCCATTCAAAATAATGTTAGCTGTTCCCCACATGACGGAAAACGTTGGATGCCAGGAAGCTAACTCAATGTAGGAAAGGTAATTTTTGAGTGCGCTTTCTTTGAAGAAGTCATATAGGAAGTCCAAGATGCTGAGGAGGGCTCCTGCTATCACACCAGGAACGATATTCAGGCTAATGAAAATCGTCGCAGCCGATCCAGACTCAGAGAAGAAAAATGACAACAGGTGAGCCAGTGGTATCATTGCGGCAGCGTAGCTCAGGAAGAGAGCAGCCAGAGACCCTGTGGATCGAATCCAAAATGAATCGGTGAAAACACTAGAGATTTTTCAGAAAAATACAGGCGAGGCCGCCAATTCTTCGCTACGTGAAACTTGGAAATCCGACTTCGCGGCTTCGTTTTCGCCTCCTCTGTGTGAATGAACTGGACTTACGAAATGTGTCTACGTTGTTTGAGAAGCATCCTCCGGGGTTTTCGTACAAAAAGTAGCCCAGCAGCAGGCCAGAGGCAAGCGCCTGAACCGTGAAGTCGAATAGGAAGCTCACTCCGTGGAATATAACAGGGTTCACTCCAGTCATGAGTTGAAGCTGTCAAATTGAGGGTGGAATTTAGAGCCTGGAAAAAGTTTCAGTCACCGAGAACAGTCTTTCAGTCCGTATCGATCCGGCAAAGGACCTGAATTCCCTGTCAATAAATGTATTCGACAACAGGATTCATGGCTGATTGTAAGGCTTCTTGTTCTTCTCCTATCAGAGGTCCCGGATGACAAGCGACGCTACAAATCTGCATGATAGGACCTCAATCAATGTCATCACGGTAGTCAGAGTCATGGTCATGACGAAAATTTTACAGTTACAACTGATCCTTCACTAGAGGAAAGGCCGTTTCTCAAGATCCCGGCTGGTCGGATCCTATGAACCGCAGTATCAGTCCACCCTGATCAGACATCCTGTGCGCCCTCTGCCGACCTTCCCGGGCCTTGACTGCGGCATCATAACAGGACGACCACAGTTGGCCTGGTTACAGGATGAGTTCTACCACGACCACGATAGAATGACAGAATATTATTTGGTTTTGAAATGAGGACGGATCGGAAAAACGAGAGAAGAGAGGAAGTTCCTCGTGTGATAATCAGAGCTCAGAAGTCTAGGTAATATTCATTAATCGACCTCCATCAATCCCTGGATGAATTGATCGACTGATAGTCGACTACAGCGATGATTTTCGCCCAAATGCGACGCGGGCTGAAACCATCAGCTATAATCCATCCATATGAATATGTGAAAAGATACGGGGACGGAAATGATTAATGTCTCAACTTTCGAACTCTTTGTATGATGAGAAACCACTCAATTCAACGGGACTCCGTGACGACGTTTTTGATCCGAAGAATTAAGAAATACGAAATCAAACTTACCAGTTTGGATTTAGTCTGCCTCTCGGAGACTGGATAAGATATGGTTGGGCCAGCCATCATCGATAGGGCGGACGTGATCAAACCGCATGCAAATATGCGAACTGTCTGACATTACGATTCTTGAGTTTGGGCATTTCATTTCAAAACACTCATTCTCATCACATGGATTTATCAATGCCGTGGATATTATTGTCAACCCAATCAATATTACGTTTCAAGGAGTCCCATCTGATGTTCGCTTCGGCGGCACTTAACGGCCAGAGGGATACGTCTACCTTGGAACCTTTCCCCATGACCTCCGTCAGAGCAGTTCTTTGCCATTGTGCCAAAGCAGCGCCAGCCAAATGTTCGAGAAATCCGTTGAACCACAACTTATCGTTGGACAAACCAACCGACCATTTGTTTCGGTATTCTGATTCAGATTTGTTGTCTGAAATTCGAGGCATGTGATCAGGAGCATCCAGAAGGTAGTTATGCGAGGATGGTTATCGCAAGCGTACTCACGTTGTCCGATGAGATATTTCGTGATTTCCTCATCGGAATCTTCTATCTCAGCGACGAAATCGACTCCTTCTTCGACAAATCCCTGTTTTGCACGAGATGAGAAATCATTCAAATGACCAGCGACAAAACCTCGCGTTTTGCCGATGAGGGACATCAGGGATAACTTCGGTGTCTGTGGAAGGAAGAATGCGAACGCATGATTTGAGCTCCTAGGGATCTTGACAACTCACCCTCCCCCCGGCCGGGACTCTCACGATGATTTAACCGGAAAAGTTACCTCGCTCCTGTCCGTGGTTCCCTGGATCAGAGAAACGAACAAGTACATGAAAAGGAAGGGCCAAAGGACGGTGTAACAGACGAATTTCCATTCTCGTTTGAGTGAATGAAATCTTTTCCACCAGAGACCCCCGATCTGGCGCCAAACGGCTGAGAGCCCCGTTAAGGGCTGGAAGCTGGGCAAGCCTTCTGAAAATCGGTTATGAAATGTTCGAGAAATCAAGTTGAGAAGTCACGAGATGCCTGTGATAGGCATATTCATCTGAGATTCGAGAGGATCAACTTGAAGCATAAAAACCCACCAAACTTGATACGCGCCGCATTCGCGTCGGGCTCGACGCCGATTTCCGCTTCGGCTTCATCGATCTCACCGACCTTGACAAAAACGTCCTCCATGGTGGTCACAGAAGCGCCGATGTTCGTTATCTTCGAAGACGCAGCGTCAGTGGATTCCGAGATACGTGGAGAGAGCTCGATAAGTCAGCCACCTATTTTCCCCTCCCGTTGCTCGTCTGTGCATGAGGGAGTCCAACGGAATGAGATTGCGTTCTCCGACGTCGTAGGAGTGGTCGAGATTCCCAATTCCCGGGATATCACCATGGGAAATGATGACATGATGCCCTCGAATTGTCCCTGATGCGGGCGACGGTTCCCAGAGGAAGCTTCGCAACAGTCAATCAATCAATCAATCATTCGCAACAGTGTTTCCATTTTTGCATTAGTTCGGTAGCCCGTCGAGTTTTGGACAATTTCCTCTCATATCGATCAGAGAGATGATCCCCAAACTGTTCGCCCGGGGGTGATGACCCCCGAAAACCTCAGTTTCGGACCTCCCCAGCGAGTTTGCGTCCACTTCAGCATTGGGAAACATACACTGGGCAGAAGAATTGTCGACTTGCCCATCCACTCGCTTTATCTGAGAAATGAATCGCGGGAAAGGAATTCTTTAATTAGCGTAACTCACCCTGAGGTCCGCTTTTTCAGATTCCAGTTTCTTGAAAATCTCGATCATCTTCTCGCTTTTCGGGAACCCAATGTTTATAACGATCTCGAAACCCATGTCTGAAACCAGAGATATTTTCGCGCCCGAAGAATCTTGGAGTACGTCCTTGACCACGGAGAGAATGGGCTCAGTTTCCACTTGAGGACCTTCCTTAGCGACACGAATCTTATAACCCGTTTCTGAAATTCTCAAAATCATGTACGAGTGGGCAGCGAGGGAAGTCTTCGAAATTGCTCGGAGCCTCAAATTCGGTTCGAAATTGACTCACCAAAAATCTTTTTGAGAAACATTGGGGATCCTGCGCTCATGAGGCGACCTCTGGCAAGAAGGATTACGCGATCTCCTAGAACATCGGCCTCTTCCATGTGGTGAGTGGTCATCAATATCGTTCGGCTTTGACGCTCCTGTCACGAGCGAATGCGGCGATGATCAAATATTGCCAGAAGGAAAAAGATGTGAAAATACGCTTACTGCTCCCATCTAACCTGTGACAGAAAATCCCAAACAGAGCGTCGGGCCTCAGGATCAAGTCCGGAACTCGGCTCATCGAGAATCAGAATCTGTAAGAATTGCCAGGCCTCAGTTCGCCGGTCCTGTTCTACCCTGAGTCTAGACGCCTCATCTCGTGAAGCTCGAGGTTCTATCCCCAATCCTCAAGTAAACTCCATGGCGACATTCGTTTCTGGCTTGATAGATCAAGGATTTGAACTTACCTTACTTCCGCCAATCGCAGCGTTCGCGAGACTGAGTTTTCTCTTCATGCCCCCCGATAGCTGCGCGGAAAGTTCATTCTTCTTTCCAATCAGACCGATTTTCCCCAACACGCGATTGATATCATCGCGTATCGATCCGGCTCTTGCGCCTTTCAGTTTTGAGAAAAACCAGAGATGCTCTTCTACGGTGAGATAATCGAACAGAACATTGTGCTGCGGGCACAAGCCGATACTTTCTCGAGCTTTCTTAGTGGATTTTGTGATGCTGTGGTTATTGATGAAGATGTCTCCTTCGTCCGGCGGGAACAAGCCGGTCATGATGTTCATTATGGTTGTTTTTCCTGCTCCGTTGTGTCCCAGCAAGACACTTATTTGATTTTTATACAAATCGAGTGAGAGATTGTCTATAGCTTTGAGATCGCCGAAGCTATGAGTGACGCGGACCACACGGATGACCGGTGCGCCCGCCTCAGCCGGCATCGGTTCAATCCGATCCGGCCTTTTGTGATCTGTGCGTGAATTTCCTTCGAAAGTTGTAGGTTTCGGCCAGCAGGGACAAAATTGTAGAAAGAAAAGGGGGTGTTTAGGTATTCCGTGCTGCCAGGGATTCACAGCATCGATATACAATATGATGAAAGCCCAGAAGATCCAGGAAGCAATCTGCGCGAAGAACAAAGTGCCCAAGCTGATGTTGGCGATGTCTGACGGGTGATCGAACAGATTACTCCAGTGACTCCCGGTGCCTGGAATAGAGCGAGAAACGATCGTTCGCTACAGTGCTTGATCAATGGTCGACAGAGTGGATGTCGTTCCTTGGAGCTCATTCCTCATGAAACTTTCCAATCGAATGAATTCACCTCGTGCGAGAGGCTGCTGTCTGCTGTTACAGTCGATTTTCGAATTTCACTTGAAAACCAAACGTACTGGGTATGCTACTTCCAGGAGGAAGAGTGGGGAATTGACGGGACGCAATCATTCCCCTAGCATGCATAGCGTCCGACAGAAACAGGGAAACTGATTTTCTTGCATGGGTGTATACTTGAACTTCCGAGCATCCAGAGTTCTCTAGCCGTTCGCGTCAGAAGTCTCGTGAAGAATGAGCTCCGGACCGCATGATCCTTTCCCGAGAGAGCCCAAAACTAATCAAGCTCATAAGGGCTTCATTTTTGAAGTCCAAATCGTTGGAAGCCTGTATCAATGAATGCTTGGGTCGACTTACGGTTAGCTTCGTGAGCGAAAATTATCTTAACAGACCAGTTGAATGCTTGTGTCGGTATGAGGGATGAAAGTAACTTCTTTCTGTTTGGAGTGCTCAGAAAAGCGTTCGTAGAACCGAACCAATGGAAGAACAGGTATTCGGAGCAGAACAAATATATGACAATTGCGATGGACCCGGCTCTCGCTGTACAGAGAGGTTCTTCAGTGAATTTTCTGCCGCTGATAAAGAATCTCGAACACATATCTGACACAGACCAACTCACCTGACTGACAGATCACGGACAAGAGCAGAATGATGAGGACTGTCCCAATAACGAAAAACACTAAAGTGGTCAATACAATCGTGATACTGGAATAACTGATGAAATCAGTCTTCCCGAACGAGGAAACGAGCTGTATTGCGGAAATGAGACAAAGCGGGAAACCAATACTGAGAGCCACGCATGTAGCATTCACCCAGTACACTGCGTCCGACATGCCCATCATCTTCAGTAATTCCTGCAATGGTGAACTTAGTTTCCTCGAGGCCACTCAGCAGCCTCTTTAAAAATTAAGCCGATGATCGGATTCAGGGTTTCTCACCTTGAATCGGCTCTCTTTATCTGCTATGATTTTGTTGCAGAAATCGATGAAGAAAATAGTGTAACCCACTAAACCAAGCAGCAAAACCGAGAAACAAGCGACTTCCTGCTTCGCCCCCAGCATCGGAGGAGTATAATATGGTCCGGTTGGGAAGGCCTGCACGCTTAGCGAGGGAACATTCTCGGCTCTCGGCTGCCAGGGAAAATTGCAGCATGATCAGGTCTTATGCTCATTACGAGACTTCACAGAGCTTCAGATCTCAACATCTCCTCTGGAAAGTTTCCTTCGCAACTCACCTTGAAGTACTTCACATGCTCTCTCAGGATACGCATCATGATCGGCACGGTTGTTCCCGCTGCGATCAGGGGGGTTCTGGTCCTGGCCTCGACAAAGCGAAGAATGTATTGCAACTTCGAGCCGATAGGGCTCCTGGGAAAATAAATGCCAAGAACATTCGGACGATGGATGTTTCTCGAGAATTTTTGGAACTCCTCATGTGTGGCCAAACCTTTGATATCTGAGAGGAAGGGATTCCTCACGAGAATCGGTTCATGAAAATTTATAAAGACCAGAATCCGACAATGAGCGCAACGTACCACTTTCTGATCCCGCTTTGAATGCACCGTGGACGACTGCGTCCGAATAGTCTGTCTTCGGAACGTAGAGTAAGTTCTCATACTCTACCTTCTGTTTCCCGTGGAATGGCCCCAGCGGCTCGAAACTTTGACCTTTCTGCCATGTGCCTGGGACGTAATATTCTTTCAACTCTTTGCTGAATGGATTCAGAACAGCACGCATCAGTTCTGGAAATCTCGTGAAATTGTAGAGTGAATCGCCTTGGCAAGGCTGGTTGATGGCTCACATTTATAGCTCAAAAGGTCGTATATCCTGTCCCCCTCTGTTATAGTGTAATCGAAACTTTGAAAGAGCTTGCATATGAGGATTGGGGGACATTTGAGCAGTGGCGTATCTGATCCTTCCGGTGCCCTGCGCGAATCGGCGGTAACGCGCCCCCCGAGGGCAGTCCCCAAGGGGTGCGATTAGTTTACGTTCAAGTTCACGTTATGTAGCAATTCGAAAGCATCATGTGACGCTTAGTCTTTCTTGAACCACAGAGGCCCTCAGATGGGAAATCGTCATTTTTACCTCACCGAAAGAGGGGTCAATTGACGATTTGAGGGACCGTCGACGCCGAATCACAGTTTTGGAATGTTGGGAGCGCGGAGCTCAAACACACTCAAGTATTCCCCGGGATTGAAAGTCTCGATGTTAAGTTCCGAGAAACAAGAACACAAGGGCGCGCGTAATCTAATTTTCCTTTGTCTCCCTCCTCCTCCCATTATTCTTGATATCTCTGGCATATTTTACGTATACGTGTTCCGATCAAGATTGGGAATCGAGACCAAGTAAGACATCTCCGAGAAATTCCCCTGGGTGCAAGGATCGATCACAGCATCGCAGTAGCTACGCAACGACAACATCGCGCGCGGAGGTGCAATTGGACAGTGGTTAGCGTCAACGACAACACGCAACGTATCGCACGACGCAAATCATGTTTCTACAGTTGTATCAGAGAATATTTTGACTGTCTCCTTGAAAGCGATTCCGGACCCGCTTCTGAATAATATTGCGATCTAGGAATCTGCAAACCTCAATTCTTCGGCTCTCGGCGTTGCGCCCCTCCAGTTTCGCGCCCCGGGGCCACTGTGTCCTTTGTCCCCCTCCTAACTAGGCCGCTGCATTTGAGCGCCTGTGATTCTCGGGGTGAATTAATCCCATTTCCTTTGCCAAAAAGATCTCTCCCCTTGTCAGCAGCAACAGCAGTTAGAGTAAACCACGTAGAGTAAACTCACCGAGAATTATGATGGGGACCACAAATAGAAACAAGAGGCCAAGTGGACTTCTTTTGACCTTTCTTATCAGGATATCCTTCTCCAACAATGCGCATAACATTCCTCCAAATCCCATGATGTTCGCGTTCTTGGGTACCGGGCCAGAATCACAGTGGGCGAATTCACGAGCGGATCGATAGGGGCGCCCTTTGAGATTGGTGGCTCCTTCACTTCGACACAACTAACTGGAATACACCGCCGGGAGGGCGTGATCAGATGTCGGCATGCTAAGATCATCGATTCCTCTACGATTTCGGAGATTGTGCATGAATGACCAGAAGATGGGCCAGGTGTCAGATTCAAGCAACAGCAAACTCTGAACGGTACATCTGCTATCTGGGCGGCAAAGAGCTCACCTTTCAGTTCGCTATCCACGAGACGGGATTGGGATAACGAAGTTGACAGACAGACCTCATTCGAACACCGTCTTCTTTTGTTAGTGGAAATGTCTTTCCTACGATTCAGTGGCGAACCTGGTGGTAACTTGAGCACTTGTTTGGATTATTAGGCAATGAATAAGAGTTGACACAAATCTAGAGCAACAGATCGGAGCACGATCATTCACGGAAGTCGCACCGCTAATCTACTGAAGATTCTAAAGCTGGAGTGGATTCTGAAGATTACTGCCAGCGATACTCGAGCGAGCACACGATGCTTCGGATACAGGAGACTTGCTCCATCATTGCGCTGATGCTGCGTACTGCCTAGGCATGTCAGAGTTGAATCACAACGCGTGTCGGAAATCGAAACACACTGTAGCAACTTCTATTCGAACATGCCGTCAGCCGGACTCTGCGCTTCAATCTCGCCGACGGTTCTTCTCCACAAATCGAAGGAGTTTTTTCTGTTTTCTTGTGATTGGTAATTTCAAATTTTTCTCATGGTTTTTCCTGACGGTCAATCTTGGTTGTCATTAGACGTCCGAACCTTACTAAAGGTACTAAGGTACCTCAGTTACCTTAATCAAACCTTAGTAAATCACTAAGGTCCTAAAGACTTTGGTAACTAAGGTACCTTAGTAAACCTTAGGTACCTTCAGTAAGGTTCGGATGTCTAGTTGCGATGTTGGAGCGCACTGTCCGTCAGGTGATCCTTTGTGTATAATTCTTCTCCCCGACCAGCCGGATGTGAATAAACTTGTACCACATCGAATGTCTAACAATTCAAATAGGATCATCTCATAAACCAGATTGACGAGATCATCGCCAGGCTCTTCCCTTAGAACACCGCAACTGGCGAAGCTTCCGTTCTCCCTGTCAGCCATTTTCCGAATGCTACGGGGACTCCTCACTCTCAAGTTTAACACTTGGGGATTCTACTCCGTACGTTCCGGAGTTTCTTCTTCCAGGGCGAAAATCAAAGCGGATGGGCCATGCTCTCCATTCAGAAGAAATAAGGTTCAATCGGCTCATCACTGATTCCACGTAAAAACGCTCAGAAAACCTTATCTTTGCTTTCATCATTATTGTAGATTTCAAAGGAAGACCGTTATCACTGAGGTCTCACTGACTTGAGGAATCTGCCGCAATCGCTGAGATAAATCACGTGGGGCCGTTATATTCACGGTCATCAGAGATCGGATCACTGAGTGAGTCTTGGTGTCGCGTCTGGAACCGAGCTCGAAAACGGTCGCCTGACCTGGGAATGTTCGCATCTTCTTTCTCAAGATATCGCGAAATCGTGTACAGTGAAATAATGTTGCGAAAAGGCTGAACGATGTCACAACAGATGAATATCATCTGTAGCTAACGCGGTATTGTTGCGTTACTGGTTAACTTCCTCAAACAATTCGCTCCACTTGAGAGACACATCGTTTAAATGGAACTGATTCTGAGAGGGAAGTGAGGAAATAAGAAACCTTCCAGCGTAACAGACCAAGTTCGAGGGTAAAATATTTTTGACCCAGAAACGAACCTGATGGTTTTTCGTGAGTTCACATTTGCCTCCATCGCTTGACGAAGATCGGTTTCAAGAACATCTCCTATCCTGAACTGTACTGTGTATCCAGCAGCAAATTTTGACTTGAGATGCTGCGTAGAGCCCAAACAACGGAAATACCCGCTGTCCATAATGGCCAATCTCGAACAAAGCGCCTCGCAAACTTCCACAAATCGCGACGTGGGAACAATGGCTGTATAGTTGTGGCAGGAGCCGTGTACCCTTATTGAAGACTGCAGTTTGGGAAATCGAGGTTGCCGGTTCGAAGAAAGAAAGATCTAGAGCGGGATATCGGAGTTATCGGAATGTAGTTGGAAAGTAATTGGGGACTAATTGAATATTCGGGTCGATCACATTGGCAAGTAATGAACTACCAAATACAAATGACCAGCGAAACGCAAAGTCATTGACTCTGAAAGTAATTGTGATTAATTGGTAATTGGAACCTCTATTACCGCCCATCTCTGCTCCAGAGAAACTTCCACGCCAACACTACGGGGCACGGGATGTCTAAGCTTGATGTTGAGTTACGTGGGAGTAGTAGGAAATCTCAGCGGGTCGATTTCTGCTTCATGTTTGCTTGAAGTGAACGACAGAAGCTTGGGAAGTAGCCTCGACGCGAATGCAGTGGAGCGCATGCATAATTATCTGGAGCGACGCCATGTGCAATTCTCTCCTGTACAACATGGAGAAACTTTCGGATGATGACCACTAAGAAGGTCTATAGTGTCTCTCTGAATAAAATTAAATCACAGAATAGAGCCTCTTGCTCAAAAGCAAGAGCATGATAGTCATCATCAATTTAGTAAACTTGTGATACTTTCATCGGTTTCAAACGTTCTCATTATATTCCAAATTTCGATGGCATAGATTAATGAAATCTGGGGAGCTCGAGAACGGTCAATGACATCGACAGAGGGCCCGGCGCGAGAGAAATCCAGGAACCGCTCTCTTGAAGCTTTGTCATTTGTACGGCGAATTCCGAAATCCGTGATTACGGATTCGATGTCTTCTAGCGAGTCATCAAAAACCTTGGGGTGTTCGCTCGATTGTGAGCTCTTATTGTCCGTTGTTTTGGTACGATCTTCTTCTAGCGAGAATACATTCGGTCTTCGAGAGGTAGAAGAAGGCTCATACGGATGTACTCATTGTGGGCTCAGTCAATTTTCAGAGAGAAGGTGCTTTTTGCGGACGAAAATCAGTGGGAGAAGCGGATGTCAAATGAGAGATTTCCTAACTGTGACCTGTGGTGCACAGTAATCAGGCGTCATCCAGCAAGGGTTCCACGGGGTTGCAGGAGGATCGTCAGTGGTCGGGAACGACTGTTTCAAGGAGAAACATCTTCCTCATCCTCTCTCTTTTCCCTGGTTAGAAAACAATGAAAAAATGACATTTCTGGAAAAATCACCCAGCGATCTGGTACCTTCTTCCCATCCCTCAATGGATGCGTTAACCTCCCACAGGATCTTTCGAAGAACTCAGAGCCACTTTTGCAATTCACTCCGAACAATCTATTCAAAATCAGATAGGAGCAGAGGAATACAGAGGATAGGATATTTTGATACCACAGAGCAAACACAACAAAACCTGCTCCAGCAGCAGCAGGGAACACTCGATTATTGATGTACACTTGATGACGAACATTTCGAAATGGACACTCCCGGTCCCTCACTCAAACTTGCAGAGAAAATAAATTGCCGGAGTCGATGTTCGAATCTCCCAAGCTTCGCGCGATGCGAAACGAATCGATGAAAAAAGGGCAAATTAAAAGACCAGGTTCTAGCGGAGCTGTTCCGAGCATCTCAAGTTGAGCTGGGCAGAGGAAGCGGCTCGTCCTTCTGCATTTTTCCGAAAGCTAAAAATAGCTCCTCGAGTGTCGTGTCGGACACCTGAATATCCTCAATAGCGAAGGTGGCATTTTCTCGTAATTTCTGAACTCTTTCGAACAGTTCACTCCATTTTAGAGATACATCATTCACATGATATTGGAACAGGCTCTGCAACGAAAGAGATGAGTTCATACTCTCTCCTACCCCAATCAGTAACTATCGCATTCGAGAACAAAGAGGAGGAAGATAACAAAATACAAACCATGTAGCTTTGCTTGAGTGTGCATTTTCCTTCAAACATCTGGCTCATCGTTCGAGAGAGATCAGTTCCGGTGTTTTCATGAACTTTCTTCAACTTTATCTGTACCGTGTACCCGGTTCCATACTTTGACTTTAGGTGCTGCGTTGGACCTAAGCACCGGAAACTTCCGGCTACCATGATTGCCACTCTCTGACAAAGCGCTTCACAAACTTCAATGGAATGCGAGGTCAGAACGATGGCTGTGTTGAAGTCTTTTTGACTTCGAGCTAGCGTAGAGTATATCTTCCTCCGAGCTGTAGGATCCACCCCAGCGGTGGGCTCGTCCAGTAACAAAATGGCCGGGTTTCCGACCAATGCGACCGCGAGGGAAAGCTTTCGCTTGTTTCCACCGCTGTACTCTTCGGTTCTTTTGTCCAGGTGAGGAACAATGTCGACTAACCTGCTCAAGGATGTTACCGTCGCTCTCGACTCGTGTTTAGGAATCGCTCGGAGAGCGCAGAACAGTTCGAGTGTTTCTCTGCCCGTCAAAGTGCTCTGCAGGGCATCGAACTGTGGACAGTAGCCTATCTGCTGTCGATACTCATACAATGACGTGTTTATGCTGAAGCCCTTGATAAAAGCGTTCCCTTCTGACAATGGGACATCACCAACGAGCATACCGAATGTCGTGGTTTTCCCCGCCCCGTTGGTTCCAAGTAAGCCGAAACACTCATTGCCTGTCAAGTGGAACGAAACTTCGCTGACAGCCTTGAAGTTTCCGAAGTATTTCGACAGTTTGTGCGCGACTAGTGTGTGGAGCGTAGTCTTCTGTTCTTTCACTATGTTCTCGACTACTTGCTGTTCCTCAATAACGTCCGCATCTCGAGTTGCATTGTTGATGGCTGGAAGAAAAGGAAAACTGGAATGTGGTTTGGTTCAAATCCATAACCAAGAAACACCTTCTCGAATGAATATTTCGAAGTATCTCACGGGGTCCAGTAGTGTTCTTCGTAGTTTGAACGTCGATGACTTCTTTCCTCGTCAGTTTTTTCACTCTCTCGATCATAGCGTTGACGCTTTCGAAGTTGCATTCGTTCAGAATCACGAGGATCGTAAAAAGCAATCCAATCGATTGGAGTATCGATATCTGATAGCCGACTCCGAGAATCGGATCCATGGAGAAAGATGTTTGATATTCATAACATACGAGTGAGCTGTCATTCTTGCACGCTGAAAAAACTCCATCATCTTACTCAGGAGCCCGGAAATCCTACGTCACCCAGCGCGAATCAGGTGCCCCGCTCATCATAGGCATCATGAGGAACCGATTGAGTTGAAAAATCGTGAATCTATCCGGTGGCGGCGCCAGTCATTCATTTCTGGGAGGTTCGAGAATGAGGGAGAAGGATCCTATTCCCCTGGAAATATCCACAAGTCTGTTCCGAATCCTCTGCTTGAGGAACGTAATGCAATGAGGCAACTTCACATCAAGAGCGGCAGTTTTCGGTCTTCGTTCTCCGTGTATCTGTCGACAGCCCATTCCGCTCACCGTGGCTCAGGCGGATGATTCCCTGCGTCGCGAGTCGCGACGCACTGAAGGTCCTCTCACGAGGTGGGAGGATACGACGCGTCGTAACCTCTCACCGTCGCGACGGGAAAAGCCAGCACGTGAGAAAGGTGCCCGCACCGGGATGTTCATTTTTCAATGTCCATCGCTGCTTGAAGATGGGACTGGGCTTTCGCCCGGGTAATTTCGTCCCACGACGGTTGTTTATCGAATTCGCCTTCATCCAATCGCCAATCTCTCGGGTGCGCTCCGCAAGGGCTTCTGTCTGAGAGGCGACTCCTCCTGTACTCCTCCAGCATCTCCTGTACCAGCTCCCGACAGGCTTAGGTAGAGGCCTAGAAACATGGGTGCGCCAGCGACCTTGCGCCGAGCAGACCAAGTCCTCCAAACGTGATGGGTAACTGAAGCTGGCGCAAAACACCGGCGTCTAGAGCATCTAATTCGGAGGGCGCTGCGAAAGTAGGGTAAGTCTTCATGAAGTCCGCGCTGGATACCGGGAGAGTGGCGGAGGAGGTGGTATTTCGTCGGGTCAGCTCGAATCTGCTGGTTGGGTCAGCATCGTGTTTCCTGCTTTCCGGATCGACAACTACTTTGATTACAACATCATAACGGGTCCTCACAAAAAAAGGTTGTCATTGACTTTTGTTCTTGCATTTCGACTGGAAGCATCCTCATTATACATACTATATGATGAGTTGGGTAGCTATCGCTAGGGCTGCTAATAACCCTAGATAGCTGTGACGTCCAAGAAAGTGAGTTTCGCAGAGGGTCCGCCAGTATGCCGTATACATGAGCATTCTGATTACTAAGCGCATTCTCTAGCTAAGCTTGTAATTTTCGAGTCTGCCGGGACGCTTCCGCCCATTACTCCCAAAACCGAAGATGGACAATTAAACATCACCACAAAATTCTGGCAATGTAAGCTTCCCGCTGGCGCCGTCACTGGTGACATCGGATTTAGACTAAGCATCTTCTTGATAATCCACGGTTGCAACGTTGTAGGTAATGAACTCGACTCACGTTGGCAGCAAGATGGCAGATGCGTGAGGGTGCACGTCATTTGGTGAAAACTTTGGTCGCGAAATTTGCAGAGTTTCTGAGACAAGCCATTAATGATGACGCTAGTCGTTCCCCACACCGCGGAGAAGGTCGGATGTATCGAAGCGATTTGAATGAGAAAAGGAAAATTTTCTAGTAAGCCACTGGAGAAAAGCTTATGGAAGGCTTCACCCAACGCGAGCACCACCGCCGCTATGGCTGCTGGAATCGCATTCATGTTCGTGAATCCCGTCAATGCAGACATGGCATCGGAGAAGAATATTGACATGAAGTATGACCACGAAATCATCGCTAAGTTGTAGCTCAGGAAGAGAGCGATTAAAGCACCTGCAAAACGAAATCTGCCAAATCATTTCTGGGACTCCGGAAAGTTGCGGTCTGATTTTGAGCAGCCGCTGCGAAAAGCGCATGTTCCTCTGGCCCAAGATCCGGTAAGCTCGATCCGATGTGGCAAATCTCGGTGTTTTCGGAAGCCAAAGCGTGTGATCATTTTGCGAACCGAAGAAGCATCGAATGAAGAAGACAAAACCGCCAAGGCAGTGAAACGTAGCGAATGCTGAGACTCCATTCTGCTTATGGATCACTTCGTATGATACTCACGGAATGTTTCGGGGACATATGAAAAGCATCCACCAGGATTCTCGGAAAGCAACAGGCCAAGCAATATAGCGGCGAAAATTGTCTGATATACGAAGTCGAAGAAGAAGTTCGCTGCATGGAACAACGTTGGACTCACTCCGGTCATGAGCTGGATCTGTCAAAATGAGAGCAATCAAATGTGACTTTCGAATTTCCCAGTTTTCCTGATTTTATCGCTTCCGTGGTTTCCATTTTAGAGGTCTCGGAAGCTTGAGAAACTTCGTGACAATGAGCGAGCGTGATAATCTCCGATCAGGTCAGGTTGGGAACAAGCTCACGGAAGCTAACAAATCCCTCGCCCAGATCAACTTGGTCAGTTTCATCACAGTCTCTCCCGAAGGTTTCAGACAGGTCCTTTCTTGGCAAACCGCATGGGATCCCCACAGTTTCGTCGTTAACAACTCCTACGCATGGAGATCATGCTCGATCCTCAATGAGGGCCATGGGTTTCGAACAAAATAAAATGTTCTCTTAAATGAAGGCGACTCGAATTGAATTGAACGACCCAGAAAAGTTCACGTTCGATATCACCCATTCCAGGAAACCTCGTCTTCAATCCCGTGTAGTTGTTTGCCGAGGAGACCGATATTCAGCAAAGAAACGGTCTCCTCGTTAAAAACCAAATATCAACGTACCAACTTGGATTTCGTTTCCCTCTCGGTGACTGCGTAACTTATAGTAGGGCAAGCCATGTATGAGAATACCGTTGGCAACAACAGCGATGCAGTCATGCGAGCTGAATTATAAAAGCACCATGTAGGCAAGTTAGTTCCGATCAAGTTGATATGAATCTCTCGCAATTAGAAGCTGTCTCAGACAGTGATTACCAAGCAATATTTCAATTTCGAGTCTTCCGATTTGTGTGACACTGAAGGGCCAGTGGCTCACGTCAACCTCAGCATCCTTCTCCATGATCTGTGTCAAAGCAAAGCTTTGCCATCGAGCCAAAGCAGCGCCAGGCAAATGTGCGGGCTCTAGATTGAACCACAATTTCTTGTTGGAGAGACCCACCGACCACTTGGTTCGATACTCAATCGCCGACGCGTTATCTGGAAGTCCTCGTTTGTGGTAGGGGAGTTATTCGAAAAAGGAACTCAAAGCGACTGATATTATATATCTGTGTAGATATTTGCATACTCACGGAGTCGGAGCAAATAATTATTGATGACGTCATCTGAATCCTCTAGGTGGGTGTCGAACCTCACCCCGTCGGCAACGAATCGTTCCCTTGCGCGAGAACCCATATTATTCAGTTTACCAGCAATAAAACCCCGCGTGGTCCCAATCAAAGACTTGAGAGAATATTTCGATATCTGTGGGCAGAGAATGATGGAAAAAATAGTCCTAATCACAAATCTCGGAGTAATCATCCACATGAATCACCTTTCCTTCGTTCGCTAAACTCTCCAAGCTTGCCGCGAATAGGAGGATGAAAATTATGGGCCAGATGAGGAGATGTAGGAAAGTTGCCCATTCTCGTCTGAACGCGTGGAAGCGTTTCCAGATGAGAGCCCAGAACTGTCGACTGAGCCGGGCACAGCCTGTCAAGGGCTTGAAGTGCGGCAATTTTTCTGCAAAATTTCGAACATAATCTCGGGACCGTCCATTAGGGAATCACATCAGGTCGACGATCAGGGATTAATCTCCAGCTTAATTTCAGATTCTTCAAGGTCCTACCGAGATTGTCTTGATTTACAGCCGCTTGGGGTTCGCCAGCGACTTCCGCTGCGGCTTTCAGCGCGGCTTCATCAACATCGCCGACCTTTATGAAAACATCTTCCATTGTCGTCACAGATGCGCCGATGTTTGTAATCTGCAGCATGGCTTACATGAGATAACGTAAACGTCAAGAACGAATCTGCTTAGAATATCCTGTGATCTCGCGGAAATTGTATCGGTAAGATGAGTAGTTCCTACTCTGCTGCTTAGATTCTGGTTACGGATGAAAGGTGATCAAGAAGCCAAAAAGTGCTGATTGAACTGACCCCTAAATTCTTTTTTTCTGATTCCAGCATCTTGAAAAGTTCAACCATCTTCTCGATTGTGGGAAATCCGATGTTTATAACAACCTCGAAAGCCAATTCTGACGCCAAAAATATCTTCGTTTGTGAAGAATCGCCGAGTACGTTCTTGACGGCAGATAAGATCGATCCAGTACCGACTTCGGGACTCTCCTTGGCCACACGAATCTTGTAACCGGTTTCTGGAAGTTTGTTCTGTTGATGAAGTATCGGCAAGTGAGGAAAGCCCTCGAAAATGTCATGAAATCTGCCTGAAGGTCTGACACCGAGGTTTAAGATGGAGGTTGCTCTGATTGTGGCGTTTCCGACATAGATCATCGTCACATCCAATGTAGAGACTACACACAGCCCTTCTGTTCCTTGTTTGAATTTCGATCAACGAGAAGCAACCCACGAAATACTTTCTTGAGGAACATCGGTGACCCGGCGCTCATGAGACGACCCCGCGCGAGAAGGATGATTCGGTCCCCGAGAACGTCTGCTTCTTCCATGTGATGAGTGGTCATCAATATGGTTCGCTTTCTCCGCTCCTGAAACAAATGTTGTTCAACTGACAATAAGTATTCAAGGGATAACTGCAGCGTGATTGGGGGCATTTCTATGAGAAAGCAACTTAGTCCACACCTCCTGGAGGAATGCCCACACATGGCGTCGGGCCTCAGGGTCCAGTCCGGAGCTCGGCTCGTCGAGGATGAGAATCTGAAAGTATGAGAAATAGCGGGGTTTTTTCAGAGCTCAAGTTTGACGGAGAACTCGATTCCAAGTAGTATATTCCCGTTTCTTCCCGACCCTTGGAGGTGTTGTTCATCGAATTTGTTCGAATTACCTTACTCCCGCCAATCACCGCATTGGCCAGACTGAGTTTCCTCTTCATACCCCCGGAGAGGTTAACAGAGAGAGTATCTTTTTTAGCGAGCAGATCGATTTTTCCCAAGACTTTATCGATCTCTTCTGCTATCAGTTCCTTCTTCGAGCCTTTCAGTTTCGCGAAGAATCGGAGATGCTCGCCAACGGTCAGATACTCAAATAGGACGTTATGCTGCGGACAGAGGCCGAGGCTTTCTCGCGCCTTCTTCGTCGCCTTAGTAACGCTGTGGTTATTTATGAATATATCCCCCTTGTGCGGCGCATACAAGCCAGTTATGATGTTCATTATTGTTGTTTTTCCGGCGCCGTTGTGTCCCAGCAGAACAGTTATTTGATCTCCATACAATTCTAGCGAGAGATTATCGATGGCTTTGACTTCACCGAAGCTATGACTGACACGAACGACTCGAACAACTGGCGGTTTAGCATCGGTCGAGATCTTTTCGATCATATCTGAATCACCGTGATCCGAGGTTGAGGTCACTTCGACAATCGCCGGCTTTGACCAGCAGGGAAGATATTCCAGACAAAACAGAGGTTTCTTCGGTATTCCGTGCTGCCAGGGATTCACCAAATCCACGTAGAGGACGAGACAGAACCAGAAAACCCAGGAGAATATCTGCACCAAGTACAGGGTGCCCAAAGAGATGTTGTCCCCTGGAGGTTGGGTCCAGAGGTTTTTCCAATGACTTCCCGTCACTGAAACAGCACAGAGGTGAGAGAATCGTCGCGAGTTCCGACCAATTTTCCGAGTTTGGAGCGCAAGATTCTCGCTTCGACTTACGCTCAGCTTCCTGTTCATATATCAACTTCATACACCAAGCGAATCCGTGTCCTGGTATGATGGATGACAGGATCTTTTGGCTGCTAGCAATTGTCGAACTGTCACCCGTAGCAGGAAACATTCTATGAAACCAATACTGGACACCGAACAAATAGATTGTCACTGCGGTGATAACGGCCCGCTCTGTGGGGAAGATCACTCGGTGAAGAATTCCGTCATGAATGGTGCGGTTTACGAATATATTCGGTACAGAATAAGAAAGTACATCACCTGTGTAGCAGATAACGGTCACGAGCAAAACAATCAGGATATTCCCAATCACAAAGAACAGGAATGTGGTGAAAACTATCGTAGTACTGGAATGTTTGAAGAATTGGGGCTGCATTGATGAGTGGGTTAGCATCACTGCGCATAACACACACAGCGGTAGCCCCGTACTGAGAGCCACACACACGAGGTTCAGCCAATAAACTTTATCTGACATGCCCATCATTCGTAGCAATTCCTGTAATCAAATTTCAAACAGCGTTCCAACCGGAGAGCAACACTAGCTTGACGAATGCTTGCTATCGGATAATCGCATCCTCACCTTGAATCGGTTCTCTTTTTCTTTCATGATAAACTTGCAGAAGCTGATGAAAAACCACATGAAACCAAGTGTACCCACATGTCCAACGAACATTGAGGCCATCATTTGCCTCATCCCCAGCGTGGGTTGAATGTAGGTGAGCCCTGTCGGGAAGGGCTGCAGGACAGGCACGTGAAAGTCTTGTACGCCGCGCTTCAAGAGAGATACGAGAGATGTCGGACTCAAATGTTCTCGAGAGGACTTCTTCGCGAGAATTTGAGGATTCCAAGCCATACCCACCTTGTAGTATCCTACGTGCTCTCTAAATATACTTATCATAACTGAAAGTATCCTTCGAATGTCCTGAAGAGGTTCAACGTAAGCCGAAGCCGGGAACCGCAGAGTGTATTGCAAGCTTCTGGTAGACGGTTTTTCAGGGAAATAGATTGCAAAGCCTTCCTTGTCCCTGAAGTACTGAGCCTTAGCCTGGAACTCCTCATGGGTACTCAGTCCAGTCAACTCTGCAAGTAACGAACATCTCACGGATTTTTTCCAAATATCTGATTTACTTCTGGAATTCTAATTAAATGAGACCCACCATCCTCAGGTACTTGGAGAGCTCGTAGAACCATCGTCCTCGAGTAGTTGGTGGACGGGACGTAGTAGACATGCTGGAATGAGTCCACGCCTTGTGGTTTCTCAAAAGGGCCCAGCGGTTTGAAACGCTGGCTTGGTCTCCATCCACCTCTTCGGTAATCATTTGGTCCCCGGTAAGAGTTCATCGTTACTCGCATCGCAACTGTAAGTTCGGCAACGTGAAGTTTCGTGTTCATCAGAGACGTTCACACTTTTTTACGATCCATGGTATGAGTCCCGGAACGATTCTATTCAAAGCCCTTCAAACGTGCCATTGCCTTCACTGTTTTTCGGAGATCAAGCCCGTTCCCATATCTCTGATGCTCGCAGGTATAGACGCGAACTTCATGATTCGTTTGACGGTTGCATCTAGATTTCTCATTCCTGTAGCTGGTAACCATCTACTACCACCGAAGTCTACGGGGTCCACAAGAGGGGCGCTGCGCTCCATTGAACTCTACGCAATTGGACAGTTCGGTGGAGGTGCCGAGAAGAGCGATGTGTTGACCGAGATGCACGCTTGGCGGTGTCCGCAGCCGGTTAAGATAACCCCCCGAGCGAAAAAAATACGCTTCTCTTAGTAACTCACCAATGACCACGATGGGGATGACAAATTCGAAAGACGTGGCAATCCAATGTCTCTTGATCTTCCTGATCCAAACATCTTTTTCCAACAACGCGAAAAACTGGTCTACGAAACCCATACTATCCGCGTCGGGATCTTTGATCCGGGCGGTAAGGGTTGCCAGTCAACCGAAATCCACCTGGATCTGCACACATTCAGTTGGTGAAATATCGACAACGAAGCTGAACGATAAACGTGAGTCACGTGTAGGCGGAGATGCTCAGGATTCGCGTCAGAGTTGAGCTTCCATACTTGGAAAAATTCGTTGTCATTTGAATCATTCGAGTAATTCTCGCGCTTATGTCATCAGTCTGAGGAACCACGAGCTGTTGTTTTCCGCTGACCAATCTGGGGAGTTCTTTTCTACTGCTCTACCAAAGCGCGAGTCGGTGTCCATGTTTCGAGCTGACAAGGAGAGGTCAGGGGCGGGCGTATACAGGGGGGGGGGGTCGATCGGGCGTTCGCCCCCCCCATGATTTTTCCCATGTTAACTCCCTATACCAGGGACCCCGAAGTATCGAATCGCCCCTCCCCTATAACACAGAGTCGCCCCCCACATCGGCGATTCCTGGACACGCCACTGGGAGAGGTCCCTGATGCGAACACTCGGATCTCGCTGAAAATTCGTCAGCGTGAAGTTCATAATCCATCGAAAGAAACCCTGTTGGGATTTTGCGCGGCAATGCGCGTATCAGGAGATATGAACACTTGAAACTCACGTGCTCCGTAGAGGGTGGCGCGGTTACATCCCCACTCCACTGAGCCAAGCTTCAAATCGGACCGTTCTGGGAGCCCATTGAGATGTCTCCTACGTCGCTCGAAATTCTCTTTCACGAACCCCATATGCTATATTCACTTATGAGATTCTGGGAAGATGCTCTGGCGGGTCCTGGCTCCGTAGATTGACGGAGCACGCAAAATTTGAACGATTATTTCTACTGATCCGCGAATTTACGCCCAAAATCTCGACAGGGTTTTCTTCGGTAGATCATAAACTTCACGCTGACAGAGTTTCAGCAAAATCCGAGTGTTAAAATCAGGGACCGTGAGATCACAGATGTTTTGGATATGGATTTAGATTTATTGAATCTTTCATAAGCACATATAATCCCTTTCTTTTCAGTGTTTTGCATTCACAGATCATCTTTCGTTGTTCTCCCATCTTCTTAGGATTTCCTTCGTCCTTCTGAGGTCCTTCGGTGTTGTGTCGGGGTGTTGTTATGGTCACAAGAAGGCATTGAAGCATATGCGGCCTCCGAGGTCTATCTCCCAGGCCCGCGGTCTAATTTCCCTCTCACTGAATAGCCGCCGTCCAGGTAACAAAAATCCGGAAGAGAACTTCAAGTCATGGGAGCTTATCCAATGGAATCGAGATGAGATAGTTTTAGAACATCTAGGTTGTTCTTTCCAATTTATCGAATCAAAATTCCGGGGCCGCTCCCGAAACACTCTCAGGTCTACAATGCCGATGCAGTTGGAAGTCGGGAGGGACCGAACCTGAAGGTTCCCCAGAGGGATAGTCGTCGGGAACTGAATCGAAGAAAAAACTGTTCGTATCATAATTTGTAAGGGATGCTCTAGCGTCCGTGACAAAGGTCTGCAGCTGGTGTTTATAAATTTTCAAAGCAACATCGTATTCGAGGGCAGAGATAATTTGTAGCAGTTTCATTACTCTAGCTATGCTGTTCCGCCAAAGGGTATTCAAAAAGAGTGATTTCCATGAGAAGTTTCTACTGATGCCTAAGAGCGAGAGAAGAATGTGGCCCGCGGTGAGGTTCCGCTACCGCAAAGTGGCCGCGAAATTTTTGAATCTGACTCCCTTGCGCTGGAGCATGGAATTCACCGAAAAGTTTTCTGGTTTCGAGCCAGGGACGGACCGGACTTGACTCTCCCGGCATCGCTGTATTGGTGTGATTCTTACTCTCCGTTAAGCACCGTAGATACGATGTGAACTGAACGGAAAAATAATGTTCGAGGTTCAACTCACGCAAGAACTTTGCGCTAGAAAAGTTCTTAATACTCAAAGTTCTTCAAACGGTAGATTCCCTACACGCGAGGTTCTCCTGACGGAAGGTTCGTCATTCGTCATACGCGAAATCATTTTCGTTTCAAGTACGCGCGAGTTTAGTTTGACTCGACATTCGTTGAGCTCCTACACACCTTGGCCCCAAAACATTTCTCCTTCCTCGACATGTATGAATCAGCCGTTGAATGTCGGGGCTTTTTTCTACCATATATGAAGTAGCGGATGGCCGACTGATGAAGTTGCGAGAAGCGGGAGACGTCGCCTGCGCGTTCGTCTCACAAAGCTCAAACGAAAGAGATCTTCCCACACATGGCTATGATCGATTGGGGTCGAAGAAGAAATTAGAGACACGCTTCCAGAAGTCGGCTTATCAGAATTGTTTAAACCTATATTTGTCCCTCTCAGGTGTACATCTTCTTCTCCTTGTTACCGCCAGTAATCTTTAGCAAGCTCTTCTGGTAGTCACCGGAGGTATCGTCCTGAAATGATCAAGAAGTTAATCTTGATTCGATCCAAATCAGTGCAAAATCTCGTGCTGTGGAGCGGATTCCCGCAGCATGAATTATGGACGCAGACGAGAAGCTCATAAGTGGGGCTGTGATTTCTATGCTTCACATATTTTTACGTATACCGCATATTTTCGGATTTTCGGGGCTTCACGCATTTTCGCCGAGTATCTGACAATTATTATGCATACTCGGTAGATAATTTCATTGAAATGAACTCTGGAGGCGTTACTTTTCTTCTCCATAAGGAAATTCCGATATCTCTGTTGAATATCTCTGTGTTTTCGGAGATCGATCGCCACATGGATGAACGCCACCCGTCGGTTCGCTCAGGGATTTTTGCGGTTGCTTCTTTTGCTGTTATCCCCCGTGCAATCACAGCTCTCGAAGAACACGGACTCTCTAGGAGACTCGACAAAAATCGTCGGCTTGTATGACGAATTGGAGCCTTTCTTTCCTCGTCTGCAGTCTGTTTCTGCCAAACTCAAAACCGTCTTTGAGAAGAATGAGGGCTACCGCCAAATTCTTCAAGTCAGGAACGCACTCCGTTGCGAAAATATATCTTCTGATTTCTCCAGCATAGCGCATACATATACTCGATATTTTTACGCAAATTTTGCACAGCCCTACTCATGAGTATTTCATATTGCAGGGAATAAGTTGGTCACCATCACTTGGCCCGGTGTTGATGTCGATTTCCGAAGTTTTAAGTTTGGTATTACGCCGAAATCACTCCGTTGACAGTCCATGCGCAGGAAAGCCATGCAAGTCAAGAACTGTCTCATTGCATCCTCACGGACCTTGTATCGAATCTACCCTTGCAGACGTCAATTTTTGGAGCGAAGTGTCACCGTCACCGAATTAATGTGTTCAAAACATGCGAATCAAGTCCCTGAGTCGTCGGAGCTACGGAGCGTTAGGAAGAAACAAACCTTGATGTCATGCTCAAGGGTCCTCTCGTAAACTCTCAAGTACTCCTTTCGAATATCAGCCAAATCGACTTCACAACGCGATACGATGATTCTGACCTACAATGCAAGCCGGGAACATGAAATCACTTGTTCTCATCGGACAAGCATAAAGGAAGCGTCTTCAGACGAGTCTCTAGCGAAAAGCTATACTCACTAAGGTGGCATCGTCGGTTCCGACGCCCACCATGGATTTGAAGAGGCGCTCCGCGTAATAGAGCGGGATGTTGTACATGCTTTTCACTGAAGGGGAAATTTATGATTTCTCATTCATTCAAGAGGGCCCGCCTCCAGGTATCTCAGATCGAGTTCATGAATCAGAAAAATTCATTACCGATGGCGAGCATCGCTTCCTTGAAATGTCCGCTCATCCCCTTCTCAATCGCCGTCAAGATGTCGTGGCCTGCTAGTTTCTGGTACTCTTCAAACGTGGCTTTTAGCTGTTCGAAGCTATTGGAGCAGAACACCGAGATGAAAACCTCCTTATCGCTCACTAATGAAAGTAAAACCAATTTTGTCGCATGAATGATTGGCTTGAACCACAAAGAATAGATGATATGTGACTGGAGGCGAGACGAATGGTACCCCATTTCTTGCAGCCGGCATCTAAGAGCTCCTGAGCTTCTTTATGAGCCTTTTCCGTGTTTACCTTGGTTTGCTCAGGTCGCTCAGCGTTCAAAAGGGCCATGATGATACACTTCAGGTCACCCGAGAGATCGTCAGCAACCTCTTCCTCCATACACTTTCCATACACTAAAAAGTTGCCAATTCGCTTCGAGTTCCACTTTCACGTGAGCTGACAATATTCGTCCGAAGGCACTAGAAGTTGGACCTCATCCTTTGTTGGCTACAGGCAGACACCGATAGTTCTGAACTCTTCACTCACGTTTCTTGAAGGTCTCTTTGATGGCGTTGATCTGCGCGTTGTCGCGGGTGCACACAATTTCGATGAGCGCATCTTCATCAGTTCCGATGCCCTGCGTAGGAAAAGCTACTGTGTTCATTCGAACTCGACCATCAGATGTTCCGCAGTCTTGAACCCGCTGAAGATGGGGCTCCAATTAACATACTTGGATTGCTTTATTGACAGATTGCGCTAAGTAATCGTCCAAGGGGGTCATCAGTCCAACGACAACGTTCTTGAAGTTACCTCCGAGTTCACTTTTGAAATCTTCGATCAAGTTCTATGAGAGAATGGAGAAAGTTTGAGTTTGGCTTGCCGTGAACCGAGTTCGGAACACACCGAGAACACACCGAAAGCTGCCGGAAGTCCTCTCGCTGCGCTCGGTTATTCGGGAGCACTTACCCTGCCAAAAACCTGTTTGTAGGACTTCAGTATTTCTTGGCGTTGTTGTGATGAACGCGCGCAGACGATGTCGATAATAGCGGCCCCATCTGCTAGGAGGCCTTTCATTGCTTTCCGCAACGCCTTGGAGTCATCCTCAGCGGAGAAAGGATACGCAGGATGGATGGTTGACATCGTGGATCAATCGAACTTCCGAGAGATGAACCACCAAATGCGAGAAAACGAAGCGGGGGTCGAATTCGAAAGGATTCTTGTTTGATGGAAATTATCTTCTTCTCTACTTATGTCATTCTCGACTTCATGGCTCGGCCACATCCCAAACGAGGTCGTCAATTCTGGCTTTCCGGTCACCAGTTTGCGAGACAAAATCGTGAGGCCGTTTTAACGATCCCCAAGGACAAGCCCGGGATGTGAGCGAAGACGACGTGACCCACGTCGTTGTTTGTATTTTTCATCATGAAATATTGATACGTTGCACTTCATTGGAAGCTGGAGCATTGAAAAGATGTACCCTTATTTTTTTTCAGAACTTCGACGAACCCCTCAATGACAATAAGGATCAAGAACCTGATCAGATCTCGCGTGTATCAAGGAAGCCTGGCATGACGAGAGCATGACGCGGAGCAGTTCTGAATGAACGACTCTGTTCAAATAATTATGTCTTTGGCACTCTCCACGCGTGGACGTTGCCGACAGATTGACCCGTGGCTGTGGCGTCAGTCCACACTCACTGTCTTTGCCTCTTTCTTACTCATCCTGTTGCGTTCGTTCTCCAAGAACAATCGGAGTCTTTTATCATTATTGATGAATCATATCATCTCTAGAACGGAACCGGGAGGCTCGGGAAATTTTCAGGGTCAAAATTTTTCAGAAGTTCAGAAAACAAGATGTCGACGTCCGCGGAAGGACCCGGAACTGCAAACCCCGGATTTCGCCGAATCAATTGAGTTCTGCAGAACCGATCAGCGACCAGGTAAGAGTGTTCCGAGCTGGTCATGATGGCCCAGCCGTTTCAGTCGCAATACGAAGTTCACTCTTTACGGCTTCAAATAAAGTACCCTAAAGGGCGCCGTGCGCTCTGACAATGCTGCTGCCCGCTCGTCGACCTGGTACGGCGAGTTGAATGTAGATGTGGGGAATTTAGGGGCTAGTAACGAAGGAGTGCAGTTATTCGACATCCGACCATGGGACCTGATTTCAGTGAGTTCGGCATTAAACAATGACTGCAGAGACCCAGGAGGAGTGAATTCGGATTGAGGGATTCGACATTCGACCGGACTCGAACCGGAAGACCGAAACGGATTCGTATCTGAGGAGAATGATGAAGACGCTGTGAGTTTCTCAAAATCGATCCGACTCCGGAATCGCATGTTGATCAATGTCCCATGAGAAGACGAATTATTTGTCCTTTGTAGTCGGCCGACACGCCTCGGACATGGAAGATAGCACCCAGAAGCAACGTGGGATTCCCCAAATCAACACCACAGGGCCCAATAGCATTGAAGTCTTCAAGTCGGCTCGGATAGTCATGGCTCTTCGAGACTCGTGCCGCCCATTCCGGACTCGAGGAATCCTGTGAGAGACGATTGGGCGCAGAGACGGCATGGGATGCGGCGAAAACTAGTGTTGAAGTCCAGTTCCCCGAATGTCAGATGCCCGTAAACTCTTCTCGTCCATCGAAGTTCCTCTCCTTCACAAGATGCGGGGACACGAGTCTCCGATTTTCATTTCATATCATTAAAGTAATCGAAAAAATGAGAAAATTCCTCGCGTGAGCGGAAATGTCGACGTCAAAAAAATTGCCGCACGAGGCCTTTGGGCTCGTCAAAGCGAAGTTGAAAAGCAGACGGAATGGTCCCTCAAAGACATAACTGTTGGGTTTATTTGGAGCTGATCGAATCGGGTTATTGAGTCGTCTAACATTGAGTCAAGTATGTAGATATCCCGTCGCTTAGTTGTATAAGAGTCATAGTAGGGAATAAACCTCTCGTCCTGATCCTAGAATGAGAACGTGACTCAGTTATCGAGATAATGAGTACGAGAGCCGGAGAAAAGATCGTTGCCCGTTAATGATCCGATCCATCCGGAAACGGGCTGCTACCATCACGATAAGATGAACCTCGGAACTTCCGCCCCGATCAGAGTAAGTAGTTGGATGTCATGAAGTGAAGCTGCTTCGAGTCGGAGCTTGGATCCAATCGAAATGTTCCATCCCACACGAAGTTCGAACGACTGACAGGTGACTTGAGGATATGGCTGAGACGATGCTCATAAGCTTCTTCCAACTAGCGTGGATGAAAACTATTCTCCGGCATTCGTTCCTCTCTATCTGCTATCATAATGTTCATGAGGGAACGAAATCGACGACATGGGGTAGAATAAGTGGTAGCTCCCAGGCTCCGTAGATGGATGGATATGAGGGGAAGATATTTTTGCTTCAGGTGTACATTCTCTTATCCTTGTCACCGCCTGTGATCTTAAGCAAGCACCTCTTGTAGTCTCCCGAGGTATCACCCTGAAATCGCAGATAAACCGATCTTAATTTCAAACTGGAGAAGTTCAAGGAGTCGGATTGAGCGACAACCAAGACAGTTCTCGCCGTGGTTGTTGATTGCGGTTGCAAAAGTTATTACGTGACAAAGATCCACCTCAACAAGTTCGATTTCAAGATAAGTTTATTAGGTTCCTCGGAGCAATCGAAACAGATAACAGAGCACTTTGACAGGAATAAAGGTGTTGCCCATCGTTTGCAATGCTGTATGTCCAGGAAATGATCTATTTCAACATGGATATGCATTTGTCGCAGCTGAACAACTTATTATTTGTCATTCGTCCTATGATGTGCGATATTTTAATCGAGTTCCATCCAATGGAAGCTTTGTGGTGCTCTCAGGTTCCTCTGAGAACTTGAGCGCTGAGAACGCTGTCAAATCGGATACAACTGATTTGTGAGCAATTCGTCGAGCTCGGAGGAAGTGCAGAATACACACGCGTACTCGTTCGGATAGGCGCTCTGAGAATAAATCCTTCACTGAAACCGTTCCATACAACGGAATACTGATTCTTGAAAGCTTTTTGTGAGAAATCCGAACTGGAGCGCACGCACAGAGGTAATAACAGCGGTGAAAAGGCAAAACGCGACTCCAGCAAATGTTAGCGGAACAATGACGGCTCGTTGAACAGGTGGTGCTCGAGAGTACGAAAGCAACACTCCTCTAATAGTTTTCAGTTCTGACGAACCATGACCATCAGGGCGGTCTGGTAATCACCGGAAGTTTCCCCCTGAAAAGCCAAGGCGTCGATAAAGCTTTTACAGAGCACTGGTTTTCCTCATCCTGGATTGCTTGAGTGAATCATTCGTTCCGATCGTTGGAAAATTCAGCACGACGCCTCCTCTTCGGAGTATAGCTTGATTTAGCTCCACGTCTACGCTTTTCGTTTCGGATACAGACTCTCAGTGTTGGAGGAGGTTCGCGAAATGCAAAGAGACGCGCGAATTTTTCCGACTCCGTCTGGGTGACGTAGCGACGGAATCGTACCACTGTGCTCCAAACCAATGAGTGAAGTTGCAAGCTACGAGAATAGGGACAGGGGAAAACAAACCTTGATGTCGACTTCGAGAGTTCTCTCGTAGATTCTCGTGTATTCCTGTCGAATGTTGGCCAAATCGATTTCAGAACGCGATACGATGATTCGAATCTGAAAGTCCAACGTAAAAAATTGGATGACTCACGACCATCAAGAGCGGAGAGGAAACATTTAGACTGATTAACCTTAACACACATACCAAGGTAGCATCGTCGGTTCCGATACCATCCATGGCTTTGTGGAGACGCTCCGCGAAGTAGAGTGGAGTGTTGAAAATGCTTTTCACTGCAATGACAACAAAAATCATTCGTTCATTCCTCCCGTATCCCTCGCGTGGGATTTCGTGCCGTGCGAGAGAGTGAGCCTCATGGGGCCTTAATCACATCGCAAAGGGATGAGTCTCAAAATCAGAATATACTTTCAAGTGAAAATCAATCAAGTTTGGAAAACTCGGAAGTTTCTTGTGTCTTACCGATAGCGAGCATTGCTTTCTTGAGATCTCCGCTCATTTCATTCTCGATTGCCGCCATGATGTCGTGGCCCGCCAGGCCCTTGTATTCATAGAACGTAGCCCTGAGCTGCTCGAAGCTGTTAGAGCAGAAGATGGCGATGAAAGATTCTTCATCAGTTCCTGATGCAAAAGAAACAAGTCCAAACGAATAAATGCTCGGCTCCACGAATTGAAGAACCATATCGATGCAAGTAGCAAACGATGAATGCCAAAAACTCACCCCATTGATTGACGCCAGCGTCTAAGAGTTCTTTAGCTTCTTTACGTGCTTTCTCGGTGTTGATACCGGTGCGCTCAGGTCGCTTAGCGTTCATCAGGGCTACCATGAGTTGTTTGAGATCGCCCGAAAGATCGTCGGCAACCTCTTCTTCCATGGACTTCCCATAAACTAGAACGTAACGAATCGGCTCTGAGACTCAATTATGCCCTGACACAGCGTCCAACTGAATGTGCTGTGAACAAGATCTTATACTTCTTTTGCTGTAGACAGACATTAATTGTTCCCAAAATCCACACTCACGTCTCTGGAAAGCGTCTCTGATGGCGCTGAGCTCGGCGTTATCGCGAGTGCACAAAACTTCGATGAGAGTATCTTCATCAGTTCCGATGCCCTGCAAGGAAAAGTTTTCGAAATCCAACATCCCTGTATCTTCGACCCGCAGCGAATCAATTCCTGAGTTTTTCCTCCATCAAATCCTAGATACGATGGCGTAGTTGAAAATTTTCGAATCAGCATACCTTGATTGCTTTCTTGACAGCCTGAGCCAAGTACTCGTCCAACGGTGTCATCAGTCCGAGGATGATGTCCTCGAAGTTGCCTCGAAGCTCACTTTTAAGATCCTTGATCAAATCCTGTGAGAAAGTTGAGTTTATGAGTTTAGCTCGTCGTAAATTACGTTCGAAACAAACCGGCTGTGCCCTAGCCCTTTTAGTTTATTAAATCTTTGCGAACCAGTTTGCGGTTCAGCTTCCCCAGAATATAACTCGCGGCCATGCAGAGACTCGAGTTTGTGCAGGGTTTTGATAAGGTCAGCCTGGACGGCTCGCATCTAACGTACCCACAGGTGATCCGTTAAGGGAACGTCATTGAGAATCGCACATTCTTGATCTAGCAGTCTCCATGTAACTTTCTTTAGGGCTCGATCTTGTTTATTTTATTCCAGTTCTTGAGTTTCCGGAAATTCAATGACAGATGTAACATGACGTACCCTTCGACTTCTTCAAACATCGAGAGCAGCACACGGTCGAACGTATTAGGTTCGCATCTGATGAGTCTCTCGCAAAAGTATGTTGAAAAAACCGTCTCCGAATACATAGTGAGCTTCGAGTTTACTCCTTTTTTCGTCTTTTCGTCCGCATATTTGTGAAGTACCGATCTCGCTTGGTACTGCGGGCATCACTGCGAGTTGCCACTTCGCCGAGAAAAACATTGTGGCACAATTTATAAAAATTGTGGTTCCCTATGCACGCGTCTTTCTCCACAGCATGGGTCATAGCTTTAGGGTTCTGTGCATATCGAGTTGTTTGTCTTATTTGTGCGCGTACTTAGTACCCACCGCGGAGACCGCGACACCTTACACTCTCTTTGGGAGATTCCCATTCACAAGACGTGGTCGGGAATGGTCACATGAACGGATTTTTGCACGAATGCGAAGAATATGTCTGAGTTAGAACTGGCTTTTCGGAAGAAATCGCACGATTTCGAGATTACGCAATACTTTCATCCTAAGACTTTGGAAGTTTGAGAATTGATCATAATTCCAACTGTTTCGATCAACATGGATTGAATAGGATAGGAATGGTTGGGTACATCAGTATAGAGAGGATGTGAATCTGAATTCCCAGACCCCGGAGGTTTCGGAGCATTATACATGAATCTTTGTTTTCATCCAGCTCTTGAGCTAACCATAAGATCGACGCACTTCTCAGACCCGAAGTCCGAAGGGGCGCTCGGGGTCGCTTGAAACCAACTTAAGATCCTAGATTGAATTGAACCTCACACTCATTGTGCAGAGATTCGTGCACATCCTTGCATATTGCATGCATATTCTCTATTCCCTTTGCTTGTTCCGTACAGCCCTGGAAATGAGTCATCACCGTGGTCTGACGTGTGCTCACCCCACTTCTACGTGTACAATCTTTGCAACGGTCTGTAGACGATCAACCTTGAACGAAAGTGACGTCAGGGCTCAGCATTTCATCTATTTCGTTAACATCGAGTATTAGAACTTTTCCTGACGTGCTTCTTTCTGAGAATTTCTTGATTTTTTGAGTTTCGTTCTCGGAATATTCTTGAAATCAGGCTGTCGACGGACTGACTTTCAGTGACCAATCCACGAACAATGAGCTCGAATTGGAATTCATGTTCGGAAAAATAATCTTTTTGGTCTGTCGCTACTTCTCGGGGAGCTCCGGATGCGCGAGTGTCTCAACTGTCTCCAAGGCCATTCCCTGATCCGTACATTCTCTCGTTTCTAGTGTCGGTGTCTTCGATTGTTATTGTACCCAGTATTTGGTTATAGGAGAAATCGCTCTAGTGAATCCAGGCTGTTTTCTGTTTGATTCTATGGTGGATTTCTGTCTGTTTTGTTCCGGCTCACGTTGAACTCGTCGGTCCGATCCCTTGATTCAAAAGTTAGTTGATGGTTGTTACAATGGAGAGGGGAGTTCAAGTTTTTTGATTGGGAAAAAAGCCTTGGTTTATTCCCCGTTTTCCAAAGGTACTCACCCTGCCGTGCATCTGCTTGTAGGCCTTCACGATCTCTTGGCGCTGCTGCGATGACCGCGTGCAGAGGATTTCAATGATCGCGGCTTCATCGGTTCCGAGACCTTTCATCGCTTTCCGCAGCGCTTTCGCTTCATCATCGGCGGCGAAAGGATACGCTGGTCGAATGGTGGCCATGATAAATCAGCTGAGCTCCTGGAAAACGAAATGAACCGAGAATGCAATAGGCTATTCAGAAATTTTCTTCCGTTTTCGAGCGATTTCCTCGTATATCGCTTGACTCGAATTCCAAAAGTATGATTACAGGCTGCTTCCCCTGTTGGCAGATTTTGCTAAAATCCGACAAGTTTTTGCATTTCAGAAATCGGAACTCCAACCTGAGGCGTTCTCATATTCCAAAACTCTGTGATTTCGCCTCGCGGTTCAGCGAAATCTGAAACGTTGAACCGACGACCGCTCAGCTCTTCATTGTTTCTACGAGCCCTTTGATGACCAAGAAAGTTGTAATCCAGATCTGAGACTTTAACAAACCAGAAAAACACTGTGTGAGTCATCGTCCGCATGGGTTACAAATAATGTGAACGAAGCGTAGAGTGAGTTCGAATTTCTCAAGAATAAAGCGAAACATTCTCGGAACTTCCTCGACGCGGAGCGACTGTGAGTGTCGAATGCGCTATTTCGAGTTGGACAGATCTGAATTCTATCGCAAAAATCCAATATATCTGGTATTGTGCCACAAGCATTGATCGTATTTGAGTCCCCCAAATATTCACCTCGCTCCGAAACAACATGAGTCTAGTTGCAATCGATTTCTACCGGAGAAAGAGAGGACCTTTTTGTTTTAAATCCGCCTCGAACTATATTGAACAGAGATAATCATAAGCAGAACCATCGAGGAATTTCCAAAATCAACAGCACAGCGTTCGGAAACTGCATAGCAAGCAGGAAGCAGGCGAATACAGCCCGGGCGCCCACGGCTCTTCGAGCCTCGTGCTGTCACTTCTACGAGCAGACAGACTTCCAGGCTAAAACCGCGAGAGCTGCTGCATTTTAAGAATTGCACATCGAACCTCGATATGAATTTCGCGATTCTTGAAATGCGTCGCGAGCCTCATCGAACAAAACAAAAGAATCCAAAAACGTGACTGATGCACTCAAGCAGTGTTTTGGCACAGAACCGCGAAACGATGCTGACGTCGTATTTGGCAGCAGCCCCTAGCAGCATGAGCCGCGCCAGCAGTTTGACAGAACTGTAACCGAAAGCGGTCAGGGACCCGGCTGACGCCCGCTCCGTATGCTGTCTATGGTACGCTACGTATTATTCCACCAATGAATCTCTTCATTCAGAACAACTGGGTTCCCGCACTCTGCCAATGAGTCTTGCTTATACACCAAAGTTTCCCACTACTTCAATCCCACTAATGATCAGGTGTCTTCAGCAGACCTACATTCATTCCTCAACGCCACCGCCGGAGTTGTTGGGAGTTCCGATGAATTCGATCGGAACCAAAAGTTTTCTGATCTTTCGAAGACACAGCCATGGAATTTCTGGCGCTAAGCAACTGTTGAGTCACGTATTACAGCGGAACATGCATTTGCAAATCAAATGACTCACCTTCGATGCTTTCGGAAACTAGTATTTCACTTGGTTGATTACACAAGTTTGTGATGTCTACTGTCGGCTTACTCCCTCGGATGCTGTAGCTGCTGACGGTAGAGAGGGATGTGGCATCGGCTGAGAGGAGGCGTGCGTTTTGTCGCTCTGACTGTCTCAGCGCCTCCCTTACCCACTGCCGCCGAGCTACAGCTACGATGACCTGTTGCGTGGAGAGGGAACCCATGACGTAGGGACGGAATACGTGGAAAAGGGAGCTATATTTAGACTGCTGAGCTGAGTGTTTGTAAAGAAAAGGTCTGACGTATCGCTTCCGACGATGGACCTCCGGGCCCCAGTAGGTCACAGGTAAAGGTCGGCCTTGTATTCCTGGTTTTTTGATCCAGCAAAGTTCAACGCTCGATTCCGTCGCTGAGTTTCCCGAAGTCAGCCAGCTCGAAGTCGGAACAAGAGCGTTCCGATTCTGAATGATTGAAGCGCCGGATCCTCGGAAGTCTTGAGTTGTTTTTGACGAGAAACGATCACTTACCTGTGACTAGCACCCTCGCTTTTTCTCTATTCGAAGGAGGATGGAGACATGCTAAACCTAGAGAGGATAAGGAAGGAGTCCATCCTCCGAGTGGTGCTGTGACACCCACTGAAACTCGAGTTTTTGAAGCTACGGCTTTTCAGAAAATCATAGCATAGCTTCAAGTAACGACACTGCGTCTCATCCATTCAATCGTTTTCAGTCACTCAGTCCTCACTGCGTAATTTGTAAGCTCCTTCACCAGAGATTTTTTTTGCGGTATGATCTTGTTCTAGAAATGAAAACTAAGATCACGGCGAAACCTGTGGAGGTCTTGTAGGTTCCCTCGTCGAAGAGACGATGTCGCTCTCATGGATGGAGATGTTCGGTACGATGACGTTTACTTCGATCCATCGTCGTCGTGATCGCGTTCTTTCTTGTACTTTACGACACCGATCGAAGCCAATCACCGGTACGTCAAACAAGTCAGAAACCAAGCATGATGTAACCGGCTCACGTGTCACATTGACGATGAGTCATCTGCTCAGAGACTCTGGCAGAATCGCTCAAGGGCTCACTTTTGGTCTCGAAATAAGCGTATGACTCTGATTCCGTAGAGGACCATAGAACCTCCTCCGATGGCGCACCCTCAAGTGGTCCTTGATCTCGCCATTTCCAGGCACATTCAAGCCCACTCGTCGCCTCTTCTGTTACGTTGTACATCTGCTTCAGCGCGGGACCGTTTCGACATCCGTTGAGATTGTCCTTTCTTCGTGTGGAAGATTCTCGGTAGAATTGATTACTCTCATCGAATCGGATGAATTGCGCTCGCGTCCGACGAAAGACAAAATTTTATTGACATCTTGTCGTCCCCTCAAGCTTGAGGAACATTCCTCGAGGCCACATGCTCAACTCAGGTACGATCTCCCAATCGTCAAGTTGATCTGATGGTACTTAGAAGATCTCGAATAAAAACCATGAGGGTATAATCTGTGTTCATCCGTGGCGATGCCATTCGATTTCAAAACTTTTGCCCAAAACTTCAACAATCGCCACAACGAAGCTGAATAAACTCAACATTCCGTGCAGTATGAATACGGAAAGCAGCTGATCGAGAGATAAAGCCTGTACGGCTGCACCGGAATTCGAAAATGAGGTTCTACAAGCTTCGTATTTCAATTTTGAGGCTCGGTCATCGATTGTGTGAGCCAGTAGTTGGGCTTCAAAAGTTCGTTGTATACTGAAAAGACGGAAGAATTTGTTGTTTTATCGGCTTCTCCATCGAAATCAAGTCATTCCATCCAACTCGACGAGAACATCACCCACCTCCTGTCGATGGTCCAACGGATTTCCTCGGATATATGGGGGGCGTAGAACATCCCGGACATCATTTCCTCGATCACGAAACCTTCGTAGAATTCTGAGAAACTCGAGAATTCGCCACAGAATTTTGACAGCTGCAGTTTCAAGGCTGGTTAGCTAGAAAGCGAGCTTATCTTGCAAGTAACGTACTCCTCGATGCTGCATTCCTCTTTTGCGAGAACTTACACCGGACACTGGAGAGAAACCATCTCCGAAAAAGACGCATGTTCCACGGGCTACGCTTTCAACCAGTGCTCTGGTGTAGAATCCGACCAAATCTACCAAGGAATCTTCTTCCAATATCCTCCTGTAAACTTTCTGAGCGGTCCTGTCGGGAGATTCCCGGAGTATGAATTGGGTGCGAGCATATCTCCAAACCAGCACACGAGTCTTCTTAAAGGCATCGTTGAGATCGCTGTACGACTGGATTTTCGGGGATCCTTCCTGGACAGTTAAAGACGCTCGCATCTCACTTGAGAATAGATTCGAAATCACAATGCAGAAGAATAAATAGAGTCCGACGAGGAAAGCGGCTGAAGTTTTCGCCTTGTACCTGGCCGCCTCGTTCGGGGAGAGACCTGGGGCAGGAGAGTTTTGGTTGCGGAAGATTGTCTGGTCTTTTCTTTCATTCGGATTCGTGATGACGAGAACAGTGTTTCACGAGTACTCACTTTCTCCCACCATCCAAGCTAGAAGATGAGTGAACGAGACCGAGGATGAACTCAGGAGACCTCTCAGCGTCAGTAGCACGATCAACATCGACAATGCAACATACACGTAAACCTAAGAAATTGGAGAGTCACTTCATTTCCTAGTGGCATTCCAAAGCCATCTACACCATCGATAGCAGCAGCGTGCTCGTAATGATTGTCATCGATTATTGTTTTCACCTCGACGGGAAGCGTGGAGAGGATCCCGTATGTATTTTGGACTCGTGCTCTTCTGCGGGCGGCGAAGAGTTTAAACTGTCGGGAGATTGCATTAGTTGGTCTATAGAACTTTCCTTATTGAACAAATGCCCCGCGTGCACAACAATGTCGCGGTGATTTGCCGTGTCGGAGATTTTTATAGGGATCGAACGATTTCGACAGTCGCCCTCGGCGCTTAAAACTTTTCTCGTGCTAACTGTCTGCCTCCTCGAGGTAGATATTCCCGAAATTCCTCACCGGTATCGGTACGACTCCTCTCGATCCTTTGACGCCACCAGTCTGACGTTCGGGAGACAACGCAAACGGACCCCACATGATGTCCGTGACCTGAAAGGGGAAGTTAAGCTTCTCCGAGAAACGTTCTTCCCTTACATATCAGTCGAGCTGGCTGTGAATCGAGCCGCGCTGTGGAAGCACGCCTGTAGCGAATGGACTCACGTTGTCTACGAGATAGCCGAGCAAACCATCCCCTGTACCGTTCTCGAACACAATTCCGATGCCGTGGCTGTTCTTCGTGAACTCCAAACTGGTAATAAGTATAGGGCATATACAAATGGCTACAACCCGGTAAAGCAAGGCACCTTTAACCTTTGCACTTGAACGATTCGGCATATCGTACGAATAATTAATTACCTTATGTTCAGAGATGCAAATACGTCCAGCATAGTCAGGCCATAGCCTCCCTCCACAACAGAGAGAAGACCGTCCGCGTTTTCGGCGAATCGCGCGAACGGCACAAGCTGGAATACAGGCAAGGTTTTTCAGATATTAGCACTCCTGTCAAGTTAACTTCAAGAAACAGATCGAACTTGAGAGCTGAGAATTCTCATTTAGTTCAACGGCCCTTACGTCGATAACACCAACGCGCAGGTGCATTCCTGACGTCGTTTCTACTCCGACTCGAGCTCGAGACTGCTGACTTGAAGTTATTCGACCTTGGTGGCGAGAAGCAACTCCATTTACTCGATTTCCAGCAGTCATTTGATCCACTCTCTGAGATTACTCCGATAAACTCTGGATGAGCCATACGTCGTCGATTGATGAAGACGATAAGTTAATCGAAACATCCTCGAACCGTTGAGAACGCCCAAATAACGTGGGGAATCACAGACTGTGACTGCTTATGAGCTGCTATCTCATGAATCCTCCACACTGATCGAGCATTGATCGAGCGAGATTCAGAAGCGCCCAGTCTAGGACGGAATCGACGCGAAGCTTCATCGAAGTGACCCACTGAACATTTGTCTCCTTCTCTGGCCTCGGGGAAGCATCGCATCCCTGCTGAGATCATATTTTGATGGAACTCGTCGCGAAAATTCTCAACTCCTGTTGAGCTTCACTATTTGAAAACATCGCATAGTCAATCAGTTTAGCCGGCACTATCTTCATTTGCGATCCTCCGGACTAGAGTGGCGCATTCCATCCCAGGAAGGCGGCGCGACGTCCTCATTCAGAGTGTACGCAAAGAGCTCTTGGTATCTTTTCATCAAGAGACTCTGCAGCGCATGACGCTGACTTCTCGTCCTATCTATATTCTTGTCACCATTGGTCCGAGATACAATCAGAAGAAGAGGAAAAGAGAGAAATGAAGAACACAAGCGACCGATGTCCTTCGAATTCAAATTACTTCGGCGCGCGTCGAGAAAGGGACAGGAGAGTATAGTACGGCGCTGCGCGACTTTGGCAGGCCCTAGAGTTTTGTTATTTAGAATCAGAGCTATTTGATGAAGCAAAATATTTTTGCGATGTTCTTGGTATCAGTTGAATGGAACTTTTATTTACACCTTAACGAACCTCTCATGCATTCTGGATCGCCCCTTCATTTCGTTGCCCGATAGACCGACCCAAGAGACGTGCCGTGGAAACCGTCATCAGATTGATGACGGAGAGCATCAGGAGTGAAAAACTCGGTTCACCTCCTGGGATGCGACTCGCAATTCTCCCAAGTCTAGCAGATAACACAACTGAGCCTATCTGGAGGAGAGAGGCTGGAACTCCGAGAGAACACAGCGCTGAGGGATAGAGCGGACCAAGCGTGAACCCAAGACTCGCAGCGTTCAGCGGAGCTCCACAAGGTAAGCCGCTTAATAATGAGAGAGCAGAGATAGTTGCAGCTGAAGAAAACACCAACCACAGCGTTTCTCTGAAGGTTCGCTTGATCAAGAAACAGGTTGACAGGATGCGGGACGCAGTGAAGGCTATGAAGAAAACGCCGACCAAGGACACTTCGGGATTCTTGTCCTGAATCCTTGTCATGAAGGGTATGGCCTTCGCTGCCGTTGAAATGAGAGCCGAACTTAGGAGGCTTCCGAAGGCCGCCGTAATAACTGTTCCAGTGGTTGTCTTGGGTCTCGTGGAAGCGCACTCTGGAGGTGATAAGAAGATGAAGAGCGAGAGAATTCCCTCAGCCATGCTCAAGACTGACGTGGAGAGGAAGAGTGACTTTGGCGATGACGAGCTGGAAGAAAGAAAAGCCGCTTCAAAGAGAATTGATCGCAGACCGAGAGAGCTGCATCAGACTCACATCTTGTCTTCATTCACATAGGCACATATACCATGTCAAAATCCAATTTGGAGATACCAACTTTCCGGTTAATATACGTAGAAATTCAGCCGTAGCAGCGGTTAGCTGACCGAAGGACTCCAGACTATTGAAAAGAAATATCACGACGTGGAATACCGCTGGGGGCAGCGTTGTCAAGCTGAAGTAAACACCTGCAGGAGTTTTGCGTGATTTAGTTCTGCGATCACGGCAGTTTTCGTATAGGTTCAACTTGGTTCTACTCTTTTGCTAATTCGACACCTGCCGAAGGAGATGAAGTGGCTCTGCCCTTCTATGTTCAGTGAAAATCATGTTCACCTATTTCGACTGCGGCATTGATCGCTCCGAGAAATCCTGCCAACAACATCGAAACCGGGAGATCGTCGAAAATGATGGGACATATCAGAATTACCGATCGGAGTACCAGGCAAAGGGCTAAAGCGCTGCGAACCGCCCGAGGGGTTTGTGGGGGAGAAACCATTGCTGCGAAGGAAAAAACAGTTTCTTTAATCTCACTCCTGGTGATGATCGGTACGTGTTAAGGAGGATTACGGAGTAGGGGGAAAGAGAGTTATTCCTGCAAGAGTTTCGGAACGTGAGGTTACCCGTAATGCATGATGCCATTCCACCGATTTGAAGTGCCGAATGCAAGTAGGTTGAAGAGTCAGTTAATGATCTCCTGGAGGTGATTGGAGATTGGAAACGGAAAGTTGACCCCATCAAGAGTTGGATGACGCCATTTGTCAGGCCCTAGCACGATTTTAGGAATATAATTGAAAGTCGAAAGGAGGAATTAACCATTTCGTTCCGTCCCAAACAGGACGTCAAGTTCGATGCGGGATCTGAGCGTCGACCGAGCACGATCCGTTTCCGTTCGATTCAACGGCGGACAAAGCGAAATAATGAACCACCACTCGTCTCTTACCTGAACCAGAGCCAACGACACAAAATGAAAAATTTGAAGCACACCGAGGAACATCACTCATCGATGTGGTTCGCCGTGGGTCACCAGCAAGCTATGTCCAGAATCAAACTGCTCCTGATCCTCTGTGACCAAGCCAAACCAATATCTCCCTTTCAGCTTGATGCAGATATTCATCAGTGAGGGCTTCTCTTGCCTTGAGAATTGACGGAGTTTTTCGATTCTTCGGATCCAGCGAAATGATGCGCAAAAGGCAGAAGGGAACGGACACAACAATATATATCGGTCGTCACGACGGCACCGAATACACAAGGTGCCTTAACGATGCTTTTCAGTTTGTGAGGCGACCCCTTGAATGTGACAAAGGGAAGATATTGTGGAATTCCACGGCGAAACTATTGCGTAAGAGTGTGGAGCGATTGATTCCTCGCAGATTCGTGGCGTTCCGGAATTTCTTGAAAATTTTGCAGTGTTTCACGGGACAGGTCTCATACGATCATGTAGATAGGGAGAACTGATAGTGAAGAGTCCGTCTCGCCCAAGCCAGAAGAATGATAAAATCAATTTATTTCAGAATCAGCGAATGTTGGTACGGAATCCTCGGGATTCAACCCAAAGACACAGAAATCAACGACAGAGTGTGGAGTCGTGGATTGAAATCACGTTTTTCCCCGATTCCTCGAGCCGATTAACAGTTTGCGTGGTCAATGATCAGGAAGTCTCTTCCAACATTGTTGTCTTCGAGAACCTTCTGGATTGCAGCATCGAAGAGGGGGTCACCGGGAAGCTTGCGATAGGCCACGAAGTATGACTCTGTGGGCAGTGGAATCGTTTAGTCGGATGCCGTTGGTCAGAAATATTGTTGGCCCGGCATTGATCAGGGAGAAAAAAAATTACCTTTAAGGCTGACTCTGCCGAAGGCGACGGCCCAATTAGCGTAATCAGATCCGAGGAATGACAGTGCGATTTTTTCCTCTACGAATGTATAGAATCTGTCTTATGTTATTGAGCCCTAGATGTTCGGGGACGACCTTGCGATGTCGCCGGCCTTTCTAAATAGACTAGATTTACTTAGAAAATAGAGTTTAGCACGCACTGTCTGATTTGAAGACGAACTTAGCTGGGTGGGCCCTGTCATCGACGACGAGGAACGTGTTGTTATGCTCGATTTGCCTGGAAAGGTAATTTCCCAAGAATTCGGATAATCATTATATTTATTATAAATAAATAAATAATAATTCCGGAATGTTCGACATCACTGTCGTCGCAGCGTTCCTCAGGGAACCGCGGGCGTCTTGAAGAAATGCGACGAAAAGTCGCATCACTCAGGAAGAATAATGGGGAGGGACTTGAAACGGAAAGACTAACTTTTCATCGATCCAGCTGCCCAGCATGGTGAAATCGCCGTTCTCGCCGTTCTCGATAAGCTCCACTTTCACACAGCGGAGTGACTTTTCCAAGAGTTGTGCATTTCTCTTATGGAGAAACCAGGTCCCAGTTATCTGAGGATGTCGAAATGAAGTTCATCTGCCCTAGAATAATATTTTCTACACCCTCCGCTCGGTTCTGTTGTTCTTCAAAGAGCGTATCGACGCCGTTGCGTACCTTTGAAGGCTCGAAAGGATCCATCAAGCGGGCATCCAAGGCTAAGCTGGCACAAGCGCTTGCAAGAATCATCAAAAGTAGCTCCATTTCGAACAACGGAAGCGAATGAAACTGCGGCGAACTTGCCGTCCTATAAGCTACTTCAACATATATATATAAATATATTTGAAGTGACAGGAGGAATCATCAATCTCCATCTGTTGAGGAGGGAGCCAGTTAGGCTGAGAACAAACTGTCGAACATTGTTTTCGTTTCGAAAAACTTCTCGTAACTCGACTTCACAGCCTCGATGTCAAAGATTTCACCGAGAGGAAATAAGGCAGCAAATTGACTATGACAGCAAAATAAACTTTGCGTCCGATAAACTGAGTATTTAGGGCGAGAGAACTCCGACTCCAAGCCGACACGATTCACATAAAAGAAATACATATATAATTTTCATGTTCACGAATATTCTATCTTGAAATATCAAGGAAACTACCGCATGCTTCCCATCACTACCAAATGATTTATCCTTGATTTCTTCAGTCGAGTGATTCGAACAGAAATCAGCACTCTTGTGAACCATGGAATCGACTCCTGATATTTATTCAGCACAGCGCAGCTTGCAAACTGTGATTCGTCCTTGGTGCGTTGCATGAATGAAAATCAGTAGATTATGTTTCCCAGGTTGACGACAGTCACGGGGTGTGTGATCATGTTGGCGATGTTCATTCCTTTGGCGAAACGGATGTAGCCTTCATCTCCCCATTTCGAGCCCCAAGAGTTCTTGATGGTCCAGTATTCTCGACCCAACCAATCTTTCTCTATGCCAACAACGAGAACAGCATGGTCAACCGGCTTCTTCGATGTGATGAAATCGTTGTAAATGCCTCCGGAATAGTAATTGAAGCTGAAATGAATTTCTCATTAAATGATTGTTCTCAATATTCGATTGGGATCGGGCGAACAATCTTTAGTTGAACTTACGTCAAACTAGCGAAAATGTAAACAACGACGGGGCCGTTTTTGTTGAGTATTTGAGCGAGATGGTCCTCGTTGTCGACAAGTATGGTGGTGTAGTTGATCTTGAGTTGGCTTGGACCTGCATTGACAGCGCAGCTTCCGACTTTCGCTTCGTATGGATAGTCTGCGACCTGTTCGACTTGGAAATCGTTGAAGTAGTGGACCGTGGCGTCCGAGGTTCCCGATGTGCACCCGTTATTCAGCGAACCGTCTGCGTACAAGCCTAGAGAGCAGTCGATAATCTGCTGTTCTGAGAAAATCTTGGTGCCAAGATCTTTTCTCTTGTACAACGCTTCCACGGCTGCCACGCCAGCGAACGCGTAACAACTTCCGCATTGTCCTTGATCCTGAAAAATTGCGAATCGTTCAATCCTAGCCCACAACTCTCATGTCCTAGAAGTGCCTGTTTTGGATTTCGGGGTCTGCTCTTGAGTCGTGACGGTGGACAACGTACCTTCACTGGAGTGACTTGACCCTTATCGACGTAGTTGACGTAGTCATAGTCATACTTTTTGTCAGAGAAGTTACGGCCGGGGTTGAACAGTTGTTCCAGACCATTGGTGAAGGGTTTTATCACGTTCTGATTCAGTTTCACTTTGAATGTGTTCAAGGGATTCATCGCAACCTCTACGAGCTGTTGCGTGACGTTCTTGATATTCTCAATCATGTCTTCGGTCAAGTCGGCAGCTTTGAGCCCCAGGTCTGGAAGCGCAATCATTGAGCATCAGGGTTGTATCTTCCAGAATTCGATCTACTCGAGAGTTGGGCCAATCAGTCCATCAATCAATCAATCAATATATTGGAAACTCACCGTTGAGAACATCGTCGAAACCATCGACTATATCGCCACCAGCCTCGCCCAAGTCACCGAGCACTCCCTTGATGGAGTCCCCGAAGCCGCTGAGCCCTTCTGTTAGAGAGCCGTTTCCGCTACCGAAGCCGGGGAGAGAAGCGTTCCCGAAAATTTGACCGAAGCCATTGAATTGCGCCGACGCGAGTCCAACGAGGGAGACCAGGACGATGCTGCTGCTGAGGAGCTTCATGTTCTGATTCCTCGATCGGTGTTCGACACTCTACCAAGGTCTCGCTCCTTTTTATCGCAGGTTCCGCACGTCACAGTCTCATTTCTCCATGGATAATGACGCAATCCATAGCTTATTATCGACCTGAATAGCGGCACAGATGTATGCTTGGTAGCAAATCTGCAGTTCGAATTGTCGACGGTAAAAATAGATGGTGGTTCTCCACGAGTGCTTCTGAAAAACAAGATATCGAGGTCGTGGATCTAATTTCTGTAACAATCATCTTGAACACATTTGGAAATATTCCGAACAATTCTCGGCAGATTTGCGCACTCCCCGGCTTGCTCGACAGAGGAGTCATCTGCGATGTTTGAAAGTTTTTCATGTTGGGCTGACCGACGGGAGAGCTCATATGCAGCATGGCTGAGATTGGTCAAGGGATTCAGTTCTCATCGCCAGGATGAATAGAAACTCGATTTGGCTCGACTAAGAAGTTGAAGACGAAGCAGATATTGCAATGTCTCAATCAGTAAATCCGTGCAGTCATTATGATGCAAAAACCGTCTGGACCACTCCGGCTTTCACGGCCGAATACATAATATGTGTTGTTTCCTGATTTCCAGGGTTCCGACTGGCGTGAGGATCCTCCCGGACAACTCGAACCTGGGTCCTTTCTGATTTTTGAGAAATCGTTCACAACGAGGCGCTGAGGCAGTTTTCCGATGTTCGGGTGGTCTCGTTCCCAGCGGCTAGGCAGCCATTATCAACATAGCCGAATTTACTCACCGAGATCTTGCTTGACATCCATTCATCGAACTCCTCCTAGTTCATCTCCTCTTGAATCAAACGAAATTGAGCAAAGAATCTTTTCCAAGACACACCAATCAATCATCAACTTTAAACAGGGCTATGAGTTTTTCCCGGCATCTCTCGGCCTCCCACTGCTTGTCCAGCGAAGAAACTCCCTAGAAATTCCTCGCGACAAAATGAGTGCCGTAACTATATTTAGAGATTCAAATATTTCGTGGTACTCCATGAATCTTAACATTGTTGCAAAAAAAAGCAAAACATTCACATCCTCAAGACTAAATTGTATCGGAAACCACCGACTGCAAACTCATGCGTTCTGCTCGACCGAAAAATTGAACTTAAGCATCTGGCATAACTACCCGCCATATGAAGAGGAGATTGCTGTTTTCTTCAGCCCTTTTCCATCGGATACTCTCCTCGACAGAAGACTTGTTCTCCTGGAAATTCTGAGGACGAAGATCGTTGGCATCAGATCGGTTTATGAACATTCTCTGCGCTCAGTGGTTAATTCCTCGATGTTGGGGGAAATCTTAGTTACTACGATTGCAGCTTTGTTCGTCATGACTACCCGCGGAGCGCGATCCCGCAACTACGCTGCCACATGTGGGGACAGCGTTCTGTGACGCAATGGAATGGCTGCTTATCGCTCTCGGTCTCATATCGTGTGTGCAATAGCGTACCCAGGGGGGAAGGGGGGGGCAAGAGAAGCTAATGCCCCATCCAGAATTTTCTTTTCGTAGTTGCGAAGCGAGCTAGAGAGATAGCTTGCTTGATAATTGTTGAACTGCGTCTAGCCCGATGACGATTGCGTGGAATTTCCACAGATGGCGCGAGCGTCATCCGTGCAGACGCCAAGATAGTGTTCAATTTGTGACTGCTCGTTCCTCGAGAAATTTGCTCGCAACACAGCATGTATTCGTCGTTTCGAAGCTAAGACACAAACACGAGCATTCGACCTGAGCCTGATACATCAGTTGACTCGTCCAATAGCGCGTCTCTCTGCGCGTCACGGTGATATTCGAGATACTTTCGAATTTCTTCACATAATTGCCACCGAACAGAAGTCGAGCTACGTCCTCGATAGCAGGAGTCCGGCAAGTTTCTCCGAGAGTATGGGGCTTGCCGGCTTTTGCAATTCGCAAGCTGATCAGATGATATGCGAGCGTTAATTTTCCATAGCTTCGCGGGAAACAGGTGACATTTTACTTCAATGCACTTACATGGTCCCGCCAGCTCTTTTTCGGCGAAGTGGGACGGCTGGTTCTCATGCTCCGCTCAAAGCCGCTGGACGCGTTCTATAATTAATTAGCCAGAACTTCGAGACACTGTACAGACTGAAGTCGTGGTTGCTGATGGTCCTCGTTTCTGGTAAATCCCGAGGGCACGTACTCTGATTCGTACCTGAGAAATTCCGTCTTCCAGCTTCGTAGGTTTGAACCGAGGATCGAACTTCATAGTTCGGAAATTCGCCGGTTCGGAAACTAACTTCCTGAGAGAAATAACATGTAGAACTCCGTTCCGATGCTTGAAAGAAACGATGTTCCGTGGAATTTCCAACCTCTTTTTCCGAATTCTAACTTTTCCACAAGCTTTCCAAAACTCGACTCGATGAGTAATGATGTTTGAATGAAGTTTCGGTTTTTTGTTTCCTTCCTGCGAAGGAAGACGAGGCTTAAAAAAACTGGGATGAACGAACGTAGTTCTACTGTGTAATTTACACGAAATAAATTCATGTTAATGTTAAAAAAGTTTCGGCTTTTCCCAAGTGAATGATCGGAACAAAGCTACTCTCGGCGAGATCCGTTCAATTTCGGAACCGCCGAGAACAACATCATTAACTGCCCAGGTGTGAGGTATCTCCGATCATCATTTGAAATTCTAGAGCTTTCTCGAGCTACTCTATCGAACGAGTATCCAGAAGGGCTTTCCGGCCGCAATCCTGTTTGACCATGTTGCCGCTCTTTTCACATGAATACGGTTCCTCAATTTTATGATTAAATCAATGGCCAGGATGGCGCAGCTCTCGTAGCGTTTGGTGGCGATATGACTTCTTCCAACAAAGGAAGTTTCTATTCTAGCCACTCAATCGGGCGCGATCAGGGGCATATTCAAGAATTTTGCACGACCAATATTCGACTCCTTTCGGAGCAATTCCGGAGCTCTTCCTCCCGCCCGCTCTCCCTTTCCCCAGAGGAATGAAAACGAGATTTTTTGATTGAAGAAGAATAATGTTCAATGAATGAATATCAATGTAAAACATGTGGATGTATCGCTAGAAATCTGTCGTTTGTCCGAAATTTGCATCCGTAGGTCTTATGTGCCCAGTTGAGAATTCGGCCTGGGTGCGAAGAAGGTTCACGGTCGGTGGATGTCCACTGGTGGAATCAGAGTCGGCGTCGAATGTGAGAACTTTCCTAGCATCCCATGCTATCGCGAGGCTCCTGATCGGCATCCGTTCGTTTTCTTATCTGCAGTTTGCTTCGACTCGCTGAAGGCTTCTTGCATTCATCGCAAAGCTTGGATTTCTCGCCGAGTTGGGCACGCTCCCGAGAATTGCTTCCATTCGTCCGTCGAAGTTTCGCACCGCAACGAGGACACGCGTTCGGTTGCAGTCTTGTGCGAATTTCTTCGAGAACATCTAGACAAGCATCAAAATGACTATTCAGACTGTTCAAGTTAGCGAGAACCTCGGCATTCCCAATTTCGTGATCGGAATCCATTCTGTCGAGACGGGTAACTCGACGCCTTCCTGTTGAATGCTTGATGAGTCGGTTCCACAAACTTTTGACACGAATCCACACGCGGTGCTCTCTGACGGTGTTGATATCGAAAGTGATGATCGATTTGAAGAATAGGGAACTGTCAGAGGTGAGTCGGATCAACGGAGCACAATCGAAGTTCAGTGCACTGGACAGTTCTGCAACGCTGCATTGAATAGAAGCGTCCTCCAGGCTTCGCTTTATATACTTCGATTTGTGCGAGAGAAAGAAATGGGGAGTGCTCTCACGTGCTCTCAGTCTAGACCTGAAGTGCAGCTGTAGCGGAGGGGATGTTCGACGAAGTCTCGGCTCCTACAACATTTTCGGATAACGCCCCTGACTTCATAAATTAGGCGAGGATCCTCTGGAATCCGAGTCTGCCGATTTCAGGGTTTTTGAAAGATCGGGAGGGTGCCTCGCTGAGCGCACGAGCTCCGAATAACGGTACGGTTCGTTTCTCGACAGGTCCTCCTGTGGTTTCAGAAAGGATACCTCTCGAATTGTTTTCATCGAAGAATTTCGTGATTGTTCTCTGCATCGGTTTCCGCTCTCTGATGGACAGGTTCTCCGAGAAATCTGCAAGAAAACCAGAGAAACATAATCGCCCTCCGCAAGCGATGGGGTTTTCTGCATACACCTGCTCTGGTTTGATTGTCACTGGATCGCGATCAGCAAATGAGCCCTCACGATGAGGATCGAGCATCGTCAGGAAGATATGTGGTTGACAAGGGGAAGCCACTGATCGGGGTTTGAGTTTCTGATCCCGAAAACAACGACGATGAAGCGGAGCGGTACATGGTGCGGAGCACATCTCAATGACAATTCGTCGTCGACTGCCGTTTTTTTATGGTCAGCTCTAAAACGTCAAGACAGCTCCTCCTTTCGACATCTAAATGCGGAGCTCGAATGTGAATACGTCCTCGAATTGGGTGAACCGAACCGGCTTCAATCGCTTTAGCCAGGTCCCAGAGCCTGACAGAAAACTAAACATAATGTTTTGTCTGCTTTGATTCCACATCTACGGATGAATAGACTACTGACGGGACGAGGGCGGCTCGGAGCCCCTGGCGATAATGCTCATTCTCATGCTTATGAATCGAGCTAGAGCTGAAGACAACCGCACTCAATTCAACTGCACGGAAATCACCCGCGCTGGAATCCACGCGCTGATTTCGACTGGATTCAGTTCGCGCTCAAATCACACTGCTTCTCGCGAGGATTTTCCGTCTCTCAAGTCCCTCCAGTAGACTGTTGACAAACATGACAAAGAGAAGCGGTGAGATTGAGTCTCCTTGAGCTAACCATTTTTTCTGCGCCATGAGTTCGCTGAGCCTGTGTCAACGACGAGCTGGCTTGGACGCAGTGTCGACTTCCGAATTTTCAGGATTCTACCTCCTATCCCAAACTCCTCGCTGACAGCTCGGATGAGTCGCTCTCGTCCAACGTTGTCGAATGCCTTCTTCAAATCGACGAAGACGGCGTATGTCGGTTGTATGTTTCCTTCTATAAATTTGGTCAGATCGCCTCCTCACATGATCGATTTAGAGCAGTGGTTCTCAAACTTTTTCAACCCGTGGACCCCCTACCTGCCCTTCCACTCTCTTATGGACCCCCTGGCGCCCTACACAGAGGAAACCCGCAATATCAGCCTCTGATTTCTAGACCAGGGGATCGATCAGCTCGTTCTCATACAGATACTTCCCATGTTCATAGGCACTGTACNAACATCATTAACTGCCCAGGTGTGAGGTATCTCCGATCATCATTTGAAATTCTAGAGCTTTCTCGAGCTACTCTATCGAACGAGTATCCAGAAGGGCTTTCCGGCCGCAATCCTGTTTGACCATGTTGCCGCTCTTTTCACATGAATACGGTTCCTCAATTTTATGATTAAATCAATGGCCAGGATGGCGCAGCTCTCGTAGCGTTTGGTGGCGATATGACTTCTTCCAACAAAGGAAGTTTCTATTCTAGCCACTCAATCGGGCGCGATCAGGGGCATATTCAAGAATTTTGCACGACCAATATTCGACTCCTTTCGGAGCAATTCCGGAGCTCTTCCTCCCGCCCGCTCTCCCTTTCCCCAGAGGAATGAAAACGAGATTTTTTGATTGAAGAAGAATAATGTTCAATGAATGAATATCAATGTAAAACATGTGGATGTATCGCTAGAAATCTGTCGTTTGTCCGAAATTTGCATCCGTAGGTCTTATGTGCCCAGTTGAGAATTCGCCCTGGGTGCGAAGAAGGTTCACGGTCGGTGGATGTCCACTGGTGGAATCAGAGTCGGCGTCGAATGTGAGAACTTTCCTAGCATCCCATGCTATCGCGAGGCTCCTGATCGGCATCCGTTCGTTTTCTTATCTGCAGTTTGCTTCGACTCGCTGAAGGTTTCTTGCATTCATCGCAAAGCTTGGGTTTCTCGCCGAGTTGGGCACGCTCCCGAGAATTGCTTCCATTCGTCCGTCGAAGTTTCGCACCGCAACGAGGACACGCGTTCGGTTGCAGTCTTGTGCGAATTTCTTCGAGAACATCTAGACAAGCATCAAAATGACTATTCAGACTGTTCAAGTTAGCGAGAACCTCGGCATTTCCAATTTCGTGATCGGAATCCATTCTGTCGAGACGGGTAACTCGATGTCTTGATGTTGAATGCTTGATGAGTCGGTTCCACAAACTTTTGACACGAATCCACAAGCGGCGCTCTCTGACGGTGTTGATATCGAAAGTGATGATCGATTTGAAGAATAGGGGACTGTCAGAGGTGAGTCGGATCAACGGAGCACAATCGAAGTTCAGTACACTGGACACTTCTGCAACGCTGCGTTGAATAGAAGCGTCTTTCTGGCCTCGGTTTATATATCCTTCGATTTGTGCGAGAGAAAGAAATGGGGAGTGCTCTCACGTGCTCCCAGTCTAGACCTGAAATGCAGCTGTAGCGGAGGGGATGTTCGACGAAGTCTCGGCTCCTACAACATTTTCGGATAACGCCCCTGACTTCATAAATTAGGCGAGGATTCTCTGGAATCCAAGTCTGCTGATTTCAGGGTTTTTCAAAAATCGGGAGGGTGCCTCACTGGGCGCACGAGCTCTGAATAACGAAACGGTTCGTTCCTCGACAGGTTCTCATGTGGTTCTAGTAGAGATACCTCTCAAATTGTTTTCATCGGAGAATTTCGTGATTGTTCTCTGCATCGGTTTCCGCTCTCTGATGGACAAGTTCTCCAAGAAATCTTCAAGAAAACCAGAGGAACATAATCGCCTCCAACAAGTGATGAGGTTCCCTGCATATACCTGCTCTGATTTGATTGCAGGCTTCCTCCTTCTTGATCGCGAGATGGTTTTTCTTTGAATTTCGCGAGCCAAAAACTCTTATCCTCGGTTCGCGTCGGGTTTTCCTGTACCGTGTTGTCATAGGATCGGGATGAGCACATGATGTCGTCAAAATGGGTTCAAGGCGGACTCGTTGCCCTCGCGTTGAGGATCGAGCACCGCCAGAGAAGATATGTAGTTGACAAGGGAAAGGCACCGATCGTGGTTTGAGTTTCTGGGTCCAATCTCGAAAACTTCGTGGTGCTCATCAGACGATGAAACAGAGGATATCGAGGTGTGAACTCACCTCAGTGACATTCTGCCTTCGACTGCCGTTTTTCATGCTCAGCTTTGAAACATCGAGGAAAGCTTCTCATTCAAACATCTAAATGTGGAGCTCGAATGTGAATACGTTCTTGAATTGGGTGCACTCCGAGAGGGCGCAACCCGTCTGAATGGCTGAGCTACCTAGTTCAATTAGTATGCTCCAGCTCTCAATAGTTCGACCTCTTCTTGGTGCGGTTTCCTCGCTGATCTCCCAAAAATCGTTTGGAAGGCACAAGAAATTTTCAGGAAAAACCGAAGGAGAATTGGATTGACGCTCGCTCAACTAGATCTTCCAATAATTCGATTGGTTCCATCGGATGGCTGGCTTGTGGGTTTTCTCGGAGAATGAGTTCAGAAAGGAGGGCTGTTTCTTACGGAATATTTCTTATTGTTCAAGTTGGAGGGTTTCCAAGATATAAGTTCCTCATTCGGAACGAAGAAGCCTGGTGTTAGATCCCAGAGGCTGATGAGCTCAGAAGGCTGAAAAAAGTCCCTCCCCCTCCCCTCTCTCTCGGTTTGCCTCAGGGAGGGAAGTGATAAAAAACACGTCTGCCATTGTCTCTTCGATCTGCTTCGATCGAATTCACAAAATTTCTCTTCAATGATCTTAAGTTCACAGACAACAAGACTTGTTGTGGGATCGACTTGTAACAAAAGATTCGATTGTTATTCAAAACTTGATTGTCCGGGCTTTCAGAGTGACGAATTCGCTAATAACGCTACCGAGATCGAGCTCGTTTGTCACTTCGTATTCTGTGGATGAAGCGGCAAGATTTGTCAATCTGAGCTGACTCATGGCTCATAATCCAATGCAAATAGTTCTTTAATTCCAAATTCGAGAAATTCCTCTCACAGCTTGAGGCACTAAAGGCAGTCGCATGCATATGTCAATGCTTGTAACGCAAATGTGGAAGTCGTTCTCTCGTATGTTACTTAGAAGACTTAACGGCCCTCCATCGAGGAGATCGTATTGTTTCCCCGATGTACGGGCATTCATTAATTCTCGAAGCCGCTTGCTTTCCAATCAGAAGTCCTCTCCGTTGATGTCGCTCGGAGGGTGCTGGAGATCTACCGGTAAATCGTCATTCAAACGCCGTGCTGGCTTTAGAAAGCTTCAGGAGAGTCATCTCACAATATGGGATTCTCGATCGCCAAACCTATTGCTGTTACGAAGGCCGTTAACACGAAATTCTCAATCTTTTCTCGGAAAGAGAGCGCCATCTTGGAGCGGTTCGAGTTCTCGAATACTGTTCTCGAATGTTTTTGGTTCCAGCGGTTCGCAAAGTTAATGTGAACGGTACACGTTCTTGCATAGAGCATGCAGGCATGCGTGTCATCAGGGCAGATTTCAGGAATATCCCGAATGTACGGTTGCTCCGTTCCTAGCTCAAACGTACTATCTGAAACCGTGATCATCGAGGTATTGAATTCGCAGCAAGACTGATGGCGACTCGGCTTCTCAAGTACGTTCTTGGGATTCTATGTATGGTCGGCAGTCATCGAGATAGTTCAAACACGTATCCAACGGAGCAGCATGAATCGTGAAAAACGGAAAATACAGTAGGGTCCCGGTCGACGAACTTGGGAGAATTTTGCACGATCGAAAGACTTTAGCTGAGCCTCCAGCGAGCGCGCAGTCACCTGAGCATCGAATGAGACACTTCGGAATGGAGATCAGTTCTGTAGCAGGAGCGTCATCACGCTGATCGTGATGTGAAAATCGAAATCACAGGGTCAGGTAGACTTCAACGCCCTCAATGTTGGGAAGAAATATCCCTCTTTCGTGCGAATTTCACATGAATAAGCTCATCGTGTTCATCAACTCGCGGGATGAACTTCCACGAATGGTGGAGACTGTTCAGGGAGTGAAAATCCGACTTCGATGAAGAGGAATCCCTGAACATCTTACAGCAGGAATAGAACAGAGATTTTTTGATGGACAATAAATCATCCATGGCCGCAGTATCTTTCCGCTATTCGGCAAATCGCGCAAAAACCAGTCTCGGGTCAATCTTCGGAAGGCTCCGGAAGGCTGTTGACTCACCCGGCCTTTCAACACCGGCAAAATCGAGAGAGCACAGAGTGACAATGTGCTCTTTCTTTCGGAAGGATCCCTCATCTATGACGTCATGGTATTGTATCTTAAATTGTATCTTCCAATCATAAGAGCCGGGAAACAAGGCACGCCATGTGAATGGATTGTAATATTCGGGATGAATCACAAGCTATTCTATGGAGCGATGCGAACATTGGGCATCTGGTTGCGGGATACCGATCGCATTGTAGTCCGCATTAGGCGTCGCTGCAGTCGTCCGCCGCTTCGTGGTAGCCGTCCGTCATGCATATTCCGCCGTGAAGTCCGTGTACCCTGTGCTGCGTTATGAGATGGCGGTTCCTTCGTTTGGGGC
>JAJSRV010000167.1:792797-808379 GCA_021527715.1 Neoseiulus cucumeris | reverse complement strand
CGAAAATACCTATTCCCAAAAATCTGAAATACGCACGATATGCACAATTATTTATCGTCTTTCCCCGCATCGTACCTCCTCCGTTTTTTGTTCAGAAACTTTCGGACGTATTAGCTGAGCCGTTGGCTCTACTATTCACTCGCTCGCTAGCCGATGCAGACGTTCCCGAAGCTTTCCGACTTTCCGTCGTCACCCCCATCCACAAAAAAGGTGACCGCAAGGCTATCACGAACTATCGCCCCGTTTCACAACCCTCCATTACGTGCATCATTATGGAGAAAATGGTGGCCGACTACCTCCGTGGCTTCCTCAATGCTACAGGCCGGACCGACTCACAGCAACATGGATTCTGCAGAGGGCGTTCGACTGAGACACAACTGCTAGAGGTTCTTCAGGACTTTGCCGTGGCCACAGCCAGAGGCCACGCTGTTCATGCTGTTTATTTCGATTTTAGTAAGGCGTTCGATAGAGTGGATCATTGTCTGCTCCTCAGTAAGCTTTGCGAGCTTGGCGTGCGTCATAGTGTCATAAGCTGGATTGGCGCGTATCTCAGTGATCGCCGATTCGTTGTAAAAATCGACAACTCCTTCTCCCCTCCCGCGCGCTGCCCCTCAGGGGTTCCGCAAGGTTCTTCCATTGGGCCATTACTCTGGAATATATTTGTCCAAGACATATCTCGGTCCTTTCCACCCGAGGTTACGTATAAACTCTTCGCCGATGATCTTAAGATTTACATCGAAATCACTGACGAATGCTCCAAAAATCACCTCCAGAATGCTGTAAACGAGGTTCTCTCATGGGCCACAAGAAACCGCATGGAGCTTTCTATTTCTAAATGTATGGTTATGAAGACCAAACCCTGCGAAACGGTCTACAACATCGACGGGACCCCAATGCCTCTTGTCCCAGTCACAAGAGATCTTGGGGTACTATTCCCTAACAACCTCCTTTTCCGCGAGCACGTCGCTTCTGTGGTCAAATCAAGTTCTGTCGTTTGCAATCTTATCATGAGAAGCTTCATTGTAAAGCGTCCACTGTTCTACACTAGTCTATATCGTTCTCTTGTTGAGCCTAAGTTATTGTATTGCGCCCCTGTCTGGACGCCCGGACTCAAGGGTGACATCGCAAAGCTCGAGAAGGTTCGCAGTCGATTCGTTAGACTTGTTGCTCTCAGGTGTCTAATAACCCCCGACTCAGTCGCCTCTCTCCTACCCACTGTAGATGACCTTCACCGAGGTGCCGATCGGCGAGCGATGGCCCGCATCATCGCCTCTCCCATCGTGACGAGGTTCTTCATCGTGCGAAAGAATAGGCTTAGATCGGGTGTCACTGTCCGTCCGATAATTGCGGCCCGCACAAACGTTGTAAACAATCTTTTTGCCTGGCGCTGCGCACGGCAGCGAATCCACCCACACCTTTATCGTTGAATAAAGCGTCATGTTATGTTAAGTTATGTTAAGTGAAGGATTTCTCGAAGGAGCAAGCCACCACGGCANGTTGAATAAAGCGTCATGTTATGTTAAGTTATGTTAAGTGAAGGATTTCTCGAAGGAGCAAGCCACCACGGCAGCACGTTTGGGAGACTTTCTTCCTTGAAATGACGGATCGACGTCCTCCTCGTCGTTCACATCCTGCAGTCGGCACACTTTCTCGGAGCCTCCATGCCCACCAAAAAGTTACAGAACTTCTCATAGATTGCACGGAAACGCCTAGGAGAGCTCGCCGTTGTGGCTTTAAGGCATTCTGGTGAACGAGATCGCAGCTCAGCACGTCACGACGGTAGCTAGAAATCGTTAGCTGCTACCCGGAAAGCTCCGACGCCAAACCGGCAGTACCCGTTACATCGAAGACGAACATTTGGCGATTGCTCACTCGCGATTCCTCTCAGGACAAAGCAAATATCTATCGGACTTGAGTTTCGAATTCGATCGGAATCGAACTATGAAATTCCAAGTACACATCGGCAGGAATATCTTCAAAGTATGCGCATATCAGCTGAAATATGAACTTAAAAATTTCTGGCAGCCCATCTCATGAGTCGACTCGCAACACATGAAAGACGCTGAAAAGGTTGGTGACGCAACCAGAGGGAGACAGTTGCTCCCCTTGAAGGGAGTCGGAACCGCATATGTGTTTGTCTTAGTTCATAGGATGCGGTAGCGTTCTTGAAATTCCCACGTTCTCCCTTTGCTCCGGCTCTGACAGGCTCCGCTCGCGAAATCGCTGACGCTCAGAGCGCAGTTTTGGAGCAGAATGTGCTTAAGATGGGGGTGCATCACCTTCAAATATCATTTGAATATCGAAAACTGTGCTCCGCACAGAAAGGACAATACAATCTTCACCAGCATAGAACTTTGATTTAATATTGAAGCTTAGAATTATCACAGACCCATCTCTGATCATCTCTGCATAGTTGGGGTGTTACAGGGAGGAGGAGAATCGCCCGCGACAACACAGTGTGTTCTGGATCTCGAGTTGTATATATGTACATAGAGTTGATTCCATTCAAAGGAGAAAGAGCGTCTGAGAGTTTCCCTCTCCAAAATTCGAAGTCGAAAAATAGAGAGTCAGTCGAGGAACAGCGAGTGTCAGGCCGCCATGCCTTGTGAAGAGAATGAGTCGCGATCCGAGTGCAAAAACGCGTTAATCATCTTTTTTATGATGGAATTAGTCTACTAGCAAAGTTTGCTGAACTCAGGATCGCTGGAATATCACCTGTATGTGGGGATCACGGCACAATGAAAGACGCAGTCTCGTCAGACACGCGTAACTGTTCCTCCTACAGTCTACGCAGACATTTATTATATATCAGTAATGAGGAAGGGTCAGTGCGTTTAGGGTTCAACCACCTGGCTCCGATCAGTGATCTTATGATCACTGACCGCTTACATCGTCATGCCTTGGTGCATACTATTCATGTATCCGGTCAACGCGTGAGCGTTACCTCCACTCATCAGTTCATTCACCTTGTTAGATAATATATATACGGACACACCCAAAACTGGGAGTTTTTCCATCATTCCATCGGCAACACAGTGAGCAGTCCGGAAGTCCAACCCTCTCCCTTGTGGAATTTGATCGTCTTCACTTCTACTTTTCCTTCAGGATCTTCAAAAGTAATCAAGGTGCAGCTCCCGTCCTGAGCTAAAATCGATTTACCTCCTCTAGTACTCACGATCCGATTAATGAGCTCGAAAAAGTCGACAGGAGTAAGATCCTTATACATCCCGACGTTTTTGTGTTTAAAGTAATGGTAGACTGCGAGACCGGTCGTCTTGAAACCGCCTACGGCTGATTTCTTGTTGAGAGGACCTATTTCCCGCTCGAGATTTTCAAACTCACGAGCGAGTTTTTGACACAGGACTGTGTTGACACAGGACTGTGTCATTGCTTTCGGTATTGGGGACCTATGCTCGAAAATCGATGACATTTGAGCTCGCCTCAAAAAGCCTCGAAAGCGGCTCTCGAACAGCAAATAGGCCCCGGGCGAGTTGGTATTTCTCGTACATCGTAGGCAACGAGGTCACGGGTTTTCTCACAGTGATTCGAGTGGGAGGGTCCATCTACGAATGTGATACCGAATTTCTAGAAGAAAGTCAGCAAAAAGGACGAAACCCATGGGCCGCGATCAGACGCAAAATTCTTATGGTTTGAGTAGCGAGACTTAAGCTGCCACCATTCTGGAGATCTGGGATACGCGGAAAAGGATCTCGATCTCGTCCGTACGAACCCGTAATTCCGGTCACTCATAACCGACCCATCCCGCTGATTAAGCGGCTTGGAATTGGATAGGAAGTATCATTATGACCACAATCGAAAACAACGTTGTTCAATTGTCAATTTTGATTGAGGAAACTCTGAGTGAGCCAACTCAGGGAGGGCGTTGTTTCGATCGAATGCCGGTGCAGCCACCTGCGGCCGAGTAACTGCAGACAACTGTCGAGCGACACTTGGAAGGCTAAGGAACGCAGTTGGTCAAACGCGTCGCCGCAACCTTCAAGGACTGGTTCGGCCAATTTTACGCGTCCCCAATGAGTTCTTGGCTTCTCCGACTTCATGATGTCATCATCTCGAGCATTCGAATTTTTATTTGAACCCGATTTAACTCACGTTCCAACAGCACTGCGGGAAACCGCCGTACCGCAGTCCTACTGCTGAGACAGTCCTGTGTCCCAGCCTACGGACCCCCGCAGGAGGCTCGAAGGCACCGCCGGTTTTTAAAGGTTTCCTGCTGCTTATCTCCTTCGACAAAGGCCGCACGAGCACGTCGTTTGGCTTCCTTTCTCCAAGAATCCGAAATACCGTGTTTTCTGCGGAGTTCTTCCTCCGTCAACTTATTTGATGTCATGTCTTCCCGGAAAAAGTTCTCCTTTTTGGTCTTTTCGTTTGTCATACCTTGCTTCAGAAATTCCGCATGAACTCCAAACTCATTAAAAGTCTTGCACCCTCTATATTCGGCGTACTTAAGCGCTGAATCTAACAGCTCCTTATCTGCGTTGAGAGTGTCTTTGATAATGGTACCCACGCGGCTTCTTTCATGGTAGGATAAATCCTTGAAGATAGAGCAACCTCCAACTTTGATATCATCAATGGACTTCACACCGAGTAATTCGCACAGAGACTTCTGGATCAGCTGAAGATCACTTTCAAACTTGAGGCGGTACTTCGAGCAGATTTTTTTCACGTTCTTGCGGAGCTCTTTTTCAATATTCGCAATCCCTCTCGGGACCTTCTCCAAATATTCAAAAAGTTCATCTCTCTTTTCCGATTCGATACCTAGCAGAGCCAGTGGATGAATCTTCAGATCCCGATGAACTATTAGCTGTCCTTCGATGCCGTGATTGCTTTCCCCGTAGGGAACTAACTCGATCTGTAATAGGGGATAGATATCGCCTCCAGGTTAGACGCTTTCCTCTCGATTGGCAACGAATGATTTGCATTTGATTATCATATCCGCATAGATCATAAATGTCTCGCCTTCGTGCTGTCCACGTGTTTCTTGACCATCAACTCAAACAGGTCCGGAACTTGTTCGATTTTGCTCAAAGTTCTGACCACTTCCGCATTGCCATGCGAACGCAACGCGAGATTTCCAGTCAACTTAGCGAATAATGTCTTTGCTCCCGATGACATTCCTCTATGATAACTCTTCAAGGTGTCTTCCTGAACTTGTTCTATGATAGGCGAGGCTGTTGCAAAATCTGTCACATGAGCATTTAGGATGGAATTCGTGAATTGGAGAACGTAATACTCGATTGTCGATGCTTCAGGGTACCGGGCGATGCCATATTTCAATATCCAGGCTGCCTAGGACGCGGGCTCTTCTTCGGGAACTTCAAGCTTTCGCAATTCGAATTTGTCGAAAGGTGCACTATATGTGCCGCGTGGAAGTGCCTCATGGAACAGGGAATCGTGCCAAGCACGATAGACTTTGTCCCTCGTGTCCAAGTAAATGCGTGAAGCCTGCTTCGAATCTACGCTTTTGAATGCGAATATTGGCAGAGTGATTCTTTGCTCACCGATGTCCGCTTTGATCATTATACAGGCGAAAAATATTCCATCCTTTTCAAAGCTGAAGTGATCCTTCAGCTCTGATAGTAGCTCGTCGACACGTTTGCGGTTCCTGTCGGATTCATCGATACCCGAAATACCCGAGGTACTCTCGTCAGATTCTCCACACAAAACACGCTCAATCTGAACTTGAAGATTCCTTAATTGTCCCGGATCGATTGTGTTCCATACTTTGTCACCAAGATGTACAACGCAAACTCGTTGCTCATCGCAAACCTTATAATCGTGGACGTCTGACATCGTATCCTACTTTGGCGAATCGAAGCTCCGACGCTCAAATTTTGGTCGTTAGGTTTCCATTCTCTTCGGAACGAACAGGAGCGCCATCAGTGCTAGGAAAGAATTTGACGTTTCAAGTCGTCTGTTTTTCTGACGCTTCGAAACCAACGAGAGATCGTTCTTGATTCTCCAGCGGCACAGCAAGAACTGTGGTCCGGAAGGCTCTTTCACTGAAAGAGCGATTCGTGGTGTAACTGATCCAGCACACGATTGTGAAGAGGATCGATTATACGAATGATAGAAGGGTTTCGTAGTCTTCCCACCTCGTATTGGACGCCAGCGACTTTGGGCTCATACACAGTCCATGACAGTGAAGTGCCTTGATGAGTCTTGATGATGGTATGGTAGTTTGGTGGAATCTTGGTCGCATCCCTGGAGTCCCTCGAAGGCCTGAATCGTCAGGTTCACCAGGCTTCGGCGTTCCGCCATCCTATAGAGAAGCATTCAACTCGATCCAAGCATTTTTATGATGCAGTCCGGCAGTAATAACTAACTCGAGAAAAAAACAGGGTTGTGTGAGAGAGCTCCCCGAATCGTCACTGTGGACACTTCAAATTTCAAGGAAAAGGCTTCAGAATATCCGCCCCTAACAATACGCTGACGCCGAGTTGTCGCCCTTCAGGCCAGCCCGAAGGGCCATTCTGGGACACAGCGAAGCTGAGCATAGCGGACGCCCGCTTCTCTCCAATCCCCTCGAGAACGCTTTACGTCCAGAACTATGGTATCTTTACGTCACTCTGATTTTAGCCTCATTATTTGGAAAATCTATCGAGCCGGTTCATTCAAAGCCCTTCGTCTGAGTTTCGTATGACCTCCTTGAGTTATACCTTCACATTTTCTAGAACGCAGATATGTGAAAGAGAGACGAATCCTGAGTCCCGATCGAGAGAGATGTAGTGGAGATTTGATTGCTGATTTCGCCGACGTTTCCGCGTTGCGGAGTCACAGGCCAAAATCGTCCTCGCCACGGTGGGAGAATAGAGAGATCCTCGAGTATTATGTGCCGCGAAGTTCACTACAGAACGCTGCCACTTCATAGCTGTAAGCTGAACGTCCAGCGGCGAGCGCCTCAGAGCGACTGCGCGCAAAAAAAGGACAGCGAAATTCGAGTCCGGAGAATCGCAAAGAATTTGAGCCGCCGACTAAGAATCTTGCCGCTCCATGAAATATTTCACGCTCCCCTGGATTTTCTCAGAAAATTCCTCGCCCCCGATTTCTCGCCGCTCTGAATTGCAGCCCGTTCAGCCTTTCTTGTTTGGTCCTAGTCCCAGTGATAGAAAATGCGAATCAAATAATCAGTTTCACAAAAGTGACGTTGCATTAGGACACCAGATGTATTCTACCAGGAGAAGCATGACGTCATCTTCATCAAGCTTGAGCTTCATTCTCGGACAATCAAATGAGAAATCGGCAGCGAATCAGAGAACAGCTTTTTGATTCAAATACCTTCGAGTCCGACGGCACGCATCGATTCTGTGGAGCCAAACAAGAGGAGCATTTCTGAATTGTTGTGGAGGAACTCCCACATGTTGTGGAACCTATACTTGAACGAGGCATCCGAGCCCCGGAGATGGGGCTGTTCGGCATAGCATGGAAATGCTCGGCTTGGGAATCTTCATCAGCTTCGCCCTACCAATCATCATATATGAGAATAAATGGAACTCACCTATAAGTATCTTGAGGACGAACTGAAGGAAAGAGAAACTGAAGAGCTAATGAACTAGGTGTAGTATCAACGCTTGCCCCTGCTGCAGTGGAATCGATGCTCGTTGGGTATCTGCTCCTCACCGACGGATAAGGCTGCGGCTTTGCAAGGAGCTTGCCGGCTTTAAATCTCCTGCTAAAGCTCCATGGTATCGATTGCCCGAAAACTACATCACTCCCGATTATTATTATCAATGCTAAAGATCAACTCAATTTTCGTCCCACCACAGAGGAGATTACCATTGCAAAGGAGTAAAACAAGATCTCCGACGAGGGTCACTGGTGAACCCATATTCATGTGCGATGCAGATCATTATACAGAGTGTAATGATGATCACTCATAGAGTGAGGTATGTACATAAATGAGGCGTCCAAAACGTTTGCGAACACCTACATAGAAGAGGGGGTCCGAATATGAAATGATACATATTCTGAGCAGATAGAGCTGTAGATTCGGCACCAAATCCGCGAGCCCTGGAAGCTTCCCAAAAGGAAACCATAGCGGAAACCCAGCAGAATCCTCGTAAGGTTCCGCGCCTCGACCTCTCCCGAGGCGGTCTCCATCGAGGTGGCGGTTGAGCTGAGTTGAACGATATCGCGGATGTGAATTGAATTGAACTGGAAGAAGAGAAATTTGAGGTCGGGAACTTTCTTTCCGGATTATCGTGGGTTCCAACGGAGACGGGATAACATATTGATGTTTATCGAAAAACTTACTTCTTAAAAAGTGAATGGAATGGAATAAGTTCCGTCTGAAGGCGTTGAAACGAAATTTTTTCATCTTCTGCGTGGATGGGAATTCCACTCCCGTCAAACCCAAAGCTCGTATCTTGACCAACGACCTTATTGAAGTCCNTATATTCTCGCTCTCTACGTACGGTGGAGGAGCTGGGGGAGCGCATGCACCGGTCGGTGTGGGCGAAGTGGAGGAGCGCACGGATCCAAGCACCTGGAGGAGCATGGATTTCAATTAGACATCGGAGATCGATAACCAATCCACGCGGATTCATCCGTTCGCGGAAAGACGTAGGTAGTCGATGAATCATAAAATCGGTCTGAAGAGATGGTGAAAACAGGTGCGAAAAATCGCGGGTCGAGAATATAAGACAAACAGGAGGCAATAGGGAATCGTTTCTCGAACAGCGGGGTTTACTTTTCTTTCACGTGGGATCCACTCATCAAACGCTGGCTGTTCTCGAGGTTTCCGAAGCATTGGACATTTTTTTTTCTAAGAAGCCTTCCAGTTCTCAGTGAAATGAGCTCACGTGTCCTTCACATCTCTCATTATCTTGGCTTTCCCTTCATCATCGACCGCCAGAGTTTCCGAACGTAGAAGGTCTTGCGGAGCTCCGTCAGACCCTCTCCGTTCCAAGGTCTGAATGGGGTTGTTGACAGCTTCCTCAAAAGCGCGACATGAATACGGCACCAACGCGTTTAACCTTCTGAGCCATCGGGAACGAGACTTGTAGAGTTCAAGTATGAACACAGCACAGGCTACGGAAATCAAAGCTGCAGAGATTTGTAGAGAGGGAACAACATCTGCAAAGCGCATCGCGAGCTCATTTTTCGGATGGAGATCGTCCAATGTGAAACATCTGTATGGCGTGCCCAATTTGGAGCCCTCACCGTAGTTCCGACAGTACGAGTCTTTGTAAGAAGGCGAAAGGTTTAGCATCATGATTTCGGCCAGTTTGTCCCGAAGGTTCTCGTAAGTATTGTGAGAACGTTGTTTCAAAAAGATTCGACGAAACAGTAAATTAGTCAGGCTCAATTGAGCGAGACGGAGACAGCACAACTTTGATGCATCCAGGTGGAACGATCCCGGTAATGTGATCGATTTTCCGGTGCCATCGAACATCCGCATTTTTCTGAGTATGATGAACGTGTGTAGGATCGTATCCGGGGCCGAGTCCAGTTTATACATAGGGATCTCGGACAGCAGAGTTTCTTGTAGAGGTCCAAAACCATCGGCATTCCGACAAACCACAGCACCTCGGAGCACGGCCGAAAGCTCAAAATACAAAAAATGGGACAAGCTTCCTTCGGGAATGAAACCCACGGTGTCGTTCGGCCGCATGAATATGTCGGAATACCTACATCCTTGGATGGATCTCAGGCGTCCTTCGGGGAGCCCCTGCATTGAAGCTACGACTTCTCCTTGAAAGCAAGACTTTATGACTTAAATCAACAAAATCCAGATTCCCACAATGAGGAAGAACTGTTTGGGCTTGACGCGATAGTCGAAGCTGATTGGATACAACACGCAAACCAACAAACGGAAGAACATTTCTTCGAAATTTCCGCCCACGCGGCGCAAAACGACGGCTGCAGCGAAAGCGATTGAAATGATCGGCAACCACATATCTGCGCGCAGTATAGAGCGAGCAACCTGTCGATCTTTGCTTATCGGAGGTATCCTTGCCACAGCCACGATGGCGCGGTACGACGAAGAATATACTTTCGCCCAGGGGAGTGAATATGCTGTGAGCTGAACATCGCTGAATTCCACAACAAAGGAAATGTTTAAATCTTCGGGGTCCTTGAGTTCAACGAGAGTTCGTAGAGCTGCTAACAATGCAACAGGTTCTCTGAGCCTGATTCGTCCTAATTTCATTTCACGGACCGAGTTTCTCCCGAACTTCAAGTTTCTCAACTGGAGAGGCTCCAAGTTCTGCTCGGAAGCCAGATACAAATGCAGAAAGTGGTTATACGGCTTGTCCAGGGCTTGCCGCGCCGCACGAAGTGTAACCTCGTTGGTTTGATTATTCCACGTGGCGTAGATCTGTGTGAAACCGGTCACGATTCGATTTTCGGGATCCTCCCAGAATCCCTCCGAATTCGAGATCCAAAGAAAAGCGAAACTGTGACTTGGGAAATGGACGTGCCATATGATTTCGTGGACGCCCTCGGCCAGAGGAAGCCACCGCTCATCATCGACAGCGAAGGGGTCGTCCAAATGACAGAAGAGTCCCAAATAAAAACGATCGTCACCGTTTTTGGTCAAGCGCACTTTCGCGTAGGGAAACATTTTCATCCATTTCGTGGTGTATCTTTCATAGCTGTCGATAGTTCTCAGAGCCAAGTGAGTAGCGACGAGATGCTCCCTGAAGCTCGGAGTGAGTTCACAATTCAAATTCATGAGAAGAGGCGCACTTGTTAACTTGTGAAGTGAAAACATCTCTGTCACGTATTTCTGGACGCTCTGTGTATATCGCTCATCATATGATGACATTCCGGAGAAACTTGAAAGTAGCACTGCGAGCCGGAAGACTTCCATCACGATTTAATGTTCCGAAAGAAATGTTCCCTCAATGAACGCAGGAAGTTGCTGGGGCGCCTATTGTTCTCAAGACGAAAAGCTCGGCACCCTGACACGCACGAAACGACAACGAGAAGCTCACAAGCTTTGGAGATCCAACATGCAGGACGTCTCATTCCACTCGATGCAGTTTCAGTCCTTCCCCGCTTTCTCGACTCGCGGTATCCAATCTACCTCGCGTCGTAATCGATCAGATCCGATGCCATTTAATCTTTGCCTTCAATAGATACAAACATTGCTTCGATCTGTCCTTTTGATTCCGCCTCATGAGTCAACACCAAAGACGCAGGAGAGTATGGGAGAAAACGCCCTTCATTCGATAGATTGCCTCGATGCCGTACTTCACCGCGACTGCGTACATCCAATGGTTGGCGCCAAGTGTCAACTGTGCGCTTTTTCATCCAGCGTCCAAGTTTTATCCACTGCCGGTGGATTTGTTCAGCTCAGGACAGATACGGATTTCTACTGAGACAAATGAGGTTGGAGCTCAGGAGGGCAACATGTGACGCGGCGGCGAATGAATTCGATCGACGCATGGATTCCTCTAGAATCTCTCAAAAATGTTTCGGTTTCGCCGGCCTTTCCCGATGGGAACTCATTACAAAACGCTCGCCGTCTAACATTCAACTCAGTTGCAGCCACTTCGAGTCAAGTTGGAGGTGAACTCGGCGCAAACTTAGCTCGGAGATATCTGTCCGACGTGGAAAGCCCGATTTTAGCCTCAGACTTCGCAAACTCTGAAACAACGATGAGACCATCACAAAACCTTCTCTTCATCTCCATTAATCAATGCCATTCTGAAGCTTAGTGGAAGATATCCATTTTCAATATGATTTTGGAACACTTCTGAGCGATGAGTGTGACTGAGTTCGGCGACGAGTGTGGTAAGCGTCCCTTCGCACCTTCGCCTGCATCTTCGCCGACTGTATTCATCGGGGTTTGAGCTTCATATTTCATTATCAAGTTTCGAAAGGAGTTGACGTCCGATTCTTCCCTTGATGAGATTCAGTTCAAATGCCGGATAACATCGGACTTCTCCAGTCTAGAAGTTGTTCTTCGGAATCTGGTCGCATGGTAGAGAAGAACAGCACAAGTTCTTGTAGCTTGCGACTGGTTAATACCCCGGATCTCAGAGCGACGCTTGTCTGCACATCTTAACGCTTGCGAGGTGCGAAGTGATGCGCTACATCAATCAATTTGAACTTCTTCACCAACTTCTCAATTCGGGACGTTTTGTCTTCCGAAAAGACCTCCAAGTGTCCTTCGTGTTACCACTGCGTAACGCGCACTGTCGTGAAAAATTGGTTCAAATAATTATCGATCATATCAAAATATTGTCCTGAACAGTCCTTCATGGAAGCCTCAAGACTTTGGCTACATGATGGGATCGGTTAAGAGTTCGTCGAACCTTCTGGAACGAAAAGAGAGCGCTCGCAAGCCTGGGCATCTGATTCGAATCAATCTGTAGATATTGATCAGTCCCGGGGCTGCCTCAGCGAGAATTCGGGTTCTGTTTGCGATTTTTTGAGGTTTGTTACGGGGTGCTTGAGATTACATCAGGATCCTCCAGAAGTTCCCGGAGTATCCAAAACTCGAATTATTGCGAACAAAGCACCATGAGAGTTGAGCCCTCAATGCATCACAGGCTGTAGATGGGATCTCTCGCTGACGAACATCCATTTTTGCTTTTCGTGAAGCATCGTGAATTCTGAGAACTCAAGCTACCGTATCTCTGCCCAAAAGAACCCACAGCAGATTCCCGTCACCTTTGATCACCGACCAACTCTTCCTCGTGAAATCGGATGAATCCTCTCTGGCCCATGACCTGTTCTCGACTCTTCAACAGCTCGTGGCTATGGAAAGAGAGCTCACGGACCACAAACCACAATGGATCCGACCTCGTTGTCCAATGTTGTCTGATACTCGAGATGGCCATCAAGCACGCCCACATTGTCGTAAACCACATATTGCGCGTCGAGCGATCGTTTCTCCACTGCTCAAGGTCCAGCACGAACAGAATTTTGAAACTAGGAGGGGGCCATGGTGACTGAGAGTCGTAATCTTCCGGTCGTGCTTCAACGGTTCTCAAGAAGCTGCTGAGGAGTCGGTGGAGCCCCGCTTCCATGCGCTCACTGAGTCAACACACCTGTTGTAATCTCGATTCGAAAGTTCTCTGTACGCGAATCGTCCCGACGAAACTTCCAAGACTCTCATGCGAAGCGGTTCCTCCTGTCAAAGTGGAAGACTTCGCTACTCTCCGGGCCAGACTGGGGTTCTCGACCGCGAAACATAACTCCCATTAGCTCCAATCAGAATATTTGTTCCAATTGAATGATTTCGTTCAGTGCACGGATTAAATTCGTGATTCGATCACAGCATTCATCTTGTATCAAAATGCAGTGCTCGGTACCTCACTTATTCTCAAGCCGTGATTAAGCTGCGCTTCTGCAATCTTCTTGATTCTCCAAGAACTCCGACTCGGCGTTTATGAAAATCCATGATGTCGTCTCAGCGCGCCGGAAGATTCTGGGAGTGAATGTGGTCAAGAACGAGGTGGCCTCGGTGTCTCTAAGCCGCGAGACAAATGCAATCCGGCGAGGAGAAAGTATGAAGTCATTCGTGGTCGGCTTCAACCCGAGTCAGCGAAGGTATAGGCAAAAATCGAAACGGAAACTCCAAATCTATGGAGCAGAGGGTCAACGCCGACGGTTTATGTTTGACCAACGACGCATTCCGTCGTATAACTTTTCCCTTAGCAAAAAAGGAGTTTGCAAACACAAGTTCCTCATCTCATTCAATAGTTGCATTCTCAAAAGTTGGTTCATCGGGCTAGTTCGGAAAATTCTGCATCGGCCATCGAGTATCAACGAGCGAGTTCTGAAGCCAAGCACAATTGAACACTACCTCCGTCTCATCAATCGGATTTGACTTCGACACTCGAATTTGACTTCGAGTGTCGAAATTAACAAAACATGAGAACATATTTCATAATTTCAGGACATTATCGCATATATCTTGCTCCGGAGAGCCGACAGTCAAAACTTGGAGTCGATTCGGTAACGAGAACATTTCATATTAGCACGAGTTTCGGAACATATTTTTGCATTCCGAAAGAAGCACCTCAGCTTTGTCCCTAAGTGGTCACATTAGGTACATCCAACTCTGATTTCAACAAACAAAGATCCATTCGCCTTCCATCGCCTNCAAACACAAGTTCCTCATCTCATTGAATAGTTGCATTCTCAAAAGTTGGTTCATCGGGCTAGTTCGGAACATTCTGCATCGGCCATCGAGTATCAACGAGCGAGTTCTGAAGCCAAGCACAATTGAACACTACCTCCGTCTCATCGTTCTGGTAACATTTGACTTCGAGTGTCGAAATTAACAAAACATGAGAACATATTTCCGAATTTCAGGACATTATCGCAAATATCTTGCTCCGGAGAGCCGACAGTCGAAACTTGGAGTCGATTCGGCAACGAGAACATTTCATATTAGCATGATTTTCGGAACATATTTTTGCATTCCGACAGAAGCACCTCAGCTTTGTCCCTTAGTGGTCAGATTGGGTACATCCACCTCTGATTTCAACAAACAAAGATCCGTTCGCCTTCCATCGCCTTGAGGAGCAAGATGTCAACTGTCGCAGGACCTCCGAGATCTCTGCAGATCTAGCATCCCGCCACATGGAGCCGATGAGGAGATCCCCAGCTCCCGGACTGATCGAAGGCGTCCATGGGAAATAACTTGAAAACCATTCCGGCTAGGGAAATCGGTGTGAACGCTTCAATGGAGGTCATATGCCAAACACGATCTTCCATACGTGGGAACAGCGTCCACTCTGGCAGTATCGGCGCAAGTCCATCCGATGTGATTGAAATCAGACATCTGTTTGTTCCAGAGCGAGGTCAAAACGCGACGAGGAAAGCAAAACCAGAGTCAGTGCTTCCAAGATGGAGCAGAAACTCGAAAGCCGTCTGCTCAGAATGAAGCCGCGAAGAGGTAGTGCCAAAGTTTCTCATGCGAAAAGCGGTTGAATGCTCATCAAGTTCTTGCGAAAGTTTCTAGATTTGAGCTCAGTTTATTTGAAACTGGAGAAGAAAGAAATTCGACATTCAGTGGCTGCTTTTCCGAGACCTGGAGTCTTTTGAACGCTACTGCATGAAGCAAATCGAAGCCAGTCGCGGTGGTTTCGTTACCGTGACGGGTTCCGGGTGGTACTGAGCGGTAGAACGTCTCCTGCGGTGAAAGCAATCTTCACACTGATGCCAAATATGTGAGAGTGTCCTCAGAATTGTCGGCACAGGCTCGTCGGACTTTGAACGTGATGTGGTGCAGTGCTATTTCGCGGATATTTTCTTCTCTTCGAATGGTCCTACCTCGATACCAGTGGACTCGGGCTCATACAGACCTGCGGTTAGTGCTTCACCCGCAGCTTGGGTCTTACCAGGTGTATACCCTTGAAACAGTACAATCACGGTTTGAGCCATAACTCCGGCTGCGATGAATATTTTTTCAAAAATTTGGTCGCGTTGGAAAGCTGATAAGCTCAGCTACAAAATGAGACCATCAGCGTTCTGAAATTCCCTGATGGCGCGTCGTGAGAGAACTGTTTTCCAGAAGTTTTTTCGACGAAATCGCGGCTCGCGCGGACATTGCTCTAAAACATCGACGACTCAAAATTTTTTCATCCGGTTTGTGGCATACGC
>JAJSRV010000167.1:743040-792079 GCA_021527715.1 Neoseiulus cucumeris | reverse complement strand
TTTTCAGAGATTCCTGACGTGTTCTACGAGGGAACGAACGGCTAGTCTCTAATATACGAGCAGGTTTCGGGAGTTTGAAAAAATAAACGGGCAGCCTCTAATATACGGGCAGGTTCCGAGAAGTTGAAAAAATAGACGGGCAGCCTCTAATATACGGGCAGTCTCTAATATACGAGCAGGTTTCGGAAGTTTGAAAAAATAAACGGGCTGCCCTTCTAATAGAAGTTTTACGGTAACTTGAAAACAATTCCGGCTAGGGAAATCGATGTGAACGCTTCATTGGAGGACATATGCCAAACACGATCTTCCATACGTGGGAACAGCGTCCACCCTGGCAGTATCGGCGCAAGTCCATCCGTTGTGATCGAAGTCAGACATCTGTATGTTCCAGAGCGAGGTCAAAACGCGACGATGGAGCAGAAACTCGAAAGCCGTCTGCTCAGAATGAAGCCGCGAAGAGGTAGTGCCAAAGTTTCTCATGCGAAAAGTGGNAGGTCAAAACGCGACGATGGAGCAGAAACTCGAAAGCCGTCTGCTCAGAATGAAGCCGCGAAGAGGTAGTGCCAAAGTTTCTCATGCGAAAAGTGGCCGAGCGCTCATCAATTTCTTGGGAGAGTTTCTAGATTTGAGCTCAGTTTATTTGGAACTGGAGAAGAAAGAAATTCGACATTCAGTGGCTGCCTTTCCAAGACCTGGAGTGCGAGTTATTACTGCATGAAGCAAATCGAAGCCAGTCGCGGTGGTTTCGTTACCGTGACGGGTTCCGGGTGGTACTGAGCGGTAGAAGCGTCTCCTGCGGTAAAAGCAATCTTCACACTGATGCCAAATAAGAGTGTTCTCAGAACTGTCGGCACAGGCTCGTCGGACTTTGAACGTGATGTGGTGCGGTGCTATTTCGCGGATATTTTCTTCTCTTCGATGGGTCCAACCCCGATACCAGTGGACTCGGGCTCATATAGACCTGCGGTTAGTGCTTCACCCGCAGCTCGGGTCTCATGATCGTTTTGCTTCTCTCTATTTCTTAAGCAGTCGCATAGTCTGCAGAGCAAGAGTCTCAACAAAACTCTCCCTTCTTCTCTCTCCTCTCCCATAAGCCGCAGTCCCAGAGAATTTCTTTATAAAGCGATAGATCCAGTGTCCATTCTTACCTTCTCGTCGGACTGTCGATTCATTGTGGTTCAGGACCCTTGTGCATCTCAGTTTCAGCTACATTTCTCATCTTCGGATTGCCCACGTTCGTTTGTGATAATGCAGTCCACCAAAGCCACACATGCATCTCTAGAAGTGGAAGAGGTCGTCGATGAGTTCCCGCTTCCTCCAAAGCCATCCTTCGAGCGCGATGAGGTCGTTCTAAACAACGCTGATCCCGTGCTCGTGCAACAAATGAGGAACACAGTGCTGTCTTGGTTCGAGGGTTTTCGAGGGCAGCTCTCCGAGGATCCAGACAAACAACCGGAAGATGAAGCACCGAGCGGAGTCGAAGAAATCAAAGGACTCGGCCCCGATGGACTCGCTCGGTGCACCTCGGCTTTCACCTACCCAGATGCTTTCAACCAGGACTTCCCTATTGTGCTCCACATCACACACCCAAAATCCGTGACTCGATATCAGGTCGTTGCCGCCCTGAGAAAACGCGGAATCATCGAGGGTCGTTTAAGGCCGACGACGACCCAAAATTTCTTCTCTGCCGACCGTGCCCGCATCGGGCATTATGAGGTGATCGTCGGTGAGCATCGATCTACGGCTCATATTGTGCCCTTCGAGGTCAAGCACGTCGGGCACGTGGGGTGTTTCGCAAGTGGACACAACTCCTTCCTCTGCGGTGTCATCGGAGGAAAAATTTCGCGGACGCTCCCTAATCAGACGAAATGCGAATCGCTGACGGTTGTTCTCAACATTCCGTCCGCTTCCGGGGGTGTGTCTTCGCTGATGAGCTCGGTGAACGACGTCATCAGTTTCTTTGCCTCTCTCTTGAGATGAAGGGGGTCTCATTGTGGGGGCTCGCGTCCATTTTTCATTCATTCATTTATTTATTTCGTTACCGGTTTTCACAAACATAGGTAGATGATTAATTGAATGTATTGNCTGTTTCAAGGGTATACACCTGGTATAATCGTTTTGCTTCTCTCTATTTCTTAAGCAGCCGCATGTTCTGCAGAGCGAGAGTCTCAACATAACTCTCTCTTCTTTTCTCTCTCTCCCATCAGCCGCAGTCCCAGAGAATTTCTTTTTAAAGCGATGGATCCAGTGTCCCTTCTTACCTTCTCGTCGGATTGTCGATTCATTGTGGTTCACGACCCTTGTGCATCTCAGTTTCAGCTACATTTCTCATCTTCGGATTGCCCACTTTCGTTTGTGATCATGCAGTCCGCCAAAGCCACACACGCATCTCTAGAAGTGGAGGAGGTCGTCGATGAGTTCCCGCTTCCTCCAGAGCCATCCTTCGATCGCGATGAGGTCGTTCTAAACAACGCTGACCCCGTGCTCGTGCAACAAATGAGGAACACAATGCTGTCCTGGTTCGACGGTTTTCGAGGGCAGCTCTCCGAGGATCCATACAAACAACCGGAAGATGAAGCACCGAGCGGAGTCGAAGAAATCAAAGGACTCGGCCCCGATGGATTCGCTCAATGCACCTCGGCTTTCACCTACCCAGAAGCTTTCAGCCAGGACTTCCCTTTGGTGCTCCATATCACACACCCAAAATCCGTGACTCGATATCAGGTCGTTGCCGCCCTGAGAAAACGCGGAATCATCGAGGGTCGCTTAAGGCCGACGACGACCCAAAATTTCTTCTGCGCCGACCGTGCCCGCACCGGGCATTATGAGGTGATCGTCGGTGAGCATCGATGTACGGCTCATATTGTGCCCTTCGAGGTCAAGCACGTCGGGCACGTGGGGTGTTTCGCAAATGGACACAACTCATTCCTCTGCGGTGTCATCGGAGGAAGAATTCCGCGGACGCTCCCAAATCAGACGAGATGCGAATCGCTGACGGTTGTTCTCAACATTCCGTCCGCTTCCGGGGGTGTGTCTGCGCTGATGAGCTCGGTGAACGACGTCATCAGTTCCTTTGCCTCTCTCTTGAGATGAAGGGGGACCCATTGTGGGGGCTCGCGTCCATTTTTCATTCATTCATTTATTTATTTCGTTACCGGTTTTCACAAACATAGGTAGATGATTAATTGAATGTATTGACATGTCTGCCCCATGTACAGCAATACACGGCGAATACTTGCAGATAAATATCCGGCGTTACTTCAGGATCCGATAAACAAGCTTGTTCTCTCTCATAATTCCACGATTTCCTTGTCTTCTCTGAAAATTGGAAGGAGGCATTGGCCTACTTGCCTCGCACTATGTTTTATAGTACGCTCCTTATCAGATTTCGCCGAGACCTCACGAGCGGGATCCGTGCTGAGAAACACTGAATTGGATTTTTTTTTTTGTATTGAATTGTTCTAGTTTAGTGAATTGTTCTACTTATCATTGTAAAAGTCTTTTCTTGAAATAAGTCTGTCAATGAAACGAATCCGTCTGATTCAGTCGCCTTTGAGGAAAAGAGCGGAACGCAACAAAATCCTCCGGAATCATGATTTATTCTGTTTTAAAGCTTTGTCCGAAACTCGAGTGTGGGTCCAGATTTCCAGATGATGGTTTCTTCCGTCACAGCGTGCTTTCTGGCGCGAAGTATGGCTCCGTCTGATCGATTGCCTCAAGTTGCGTGTAGCGGCATGAAACTGGTCGCGAGTCGATTCAGTCTTCAGTCCGTGGGATCTGCTCAGATCGTCCCCGAATCACTTGCGGCCGTTGGTGTTGGATTTTTTCGGGCCCAAAGAGAAATGGCGGATCCAGTGTGGTGCAACGCCTGGATTACCTAGAGAGCTCATTGAAACGATCATTTTAGAGCTCTCAGCGAGTTTTGCTTCGAAAATATCGAAGTACTTCTCAATGGATCGAGAGCAGTGATAAACTCAGGTGGGAAACTGTTTCATATAACTCAGGGTAGACTTGACACTCTCCAACTTTCCAATTCATTTGCACATTAGGAAACACATTCAAGATTTCGATAACCGTCCCGTTGTGAGGCGCTTCCTCATGATCTCAAGAAATGGATCTCTTGAATGATCACCAGACTCAAGATCCGCCGTCAGTTATCGTAATCAGTTCTCACACTCTTCATTGTGTCTCAAGCGACTCGCTTGATCGGGAAATCGCCGACGCTGCGCCAGTAGATGAAGCGCCGAGGTATTATAGCCCCCGAATAAGCTCGCCGACGCCACGTCAGCGTCAGAAGAGTCCAAATGTTGAATCGACGGAAGGCTATGAGTATATTACGAAGCTCGAGCGTGAAAATCACGCTGATCAAGAGAACGAGACCTGCGCAGACATGCAACAGTGGAATCACATCTTCAATACGCATCGCGAACTCATTTTTCGGATGGAGATCCTCCAGAGTGAAACAGCGGTAGGGCTTGCCACTGTCATTCCCATCACTTTGATTCGCACAGCGTTTGTCTCCGTACAGAGGCGACAAGTCGACCTTCATATAGTCAGCCAACTTTTCACCAAGATTCTCGTGATCTTTATGCGTTCGCTGTTTCAGATAACTTCGTTGAAAAAGCAAATTTGTGAGGCTCAGCTGAGCGAGGCGGAGGCAACAAAGCCCCGGAGCATCCAGGTAATACGTTCCCCTCAGAGTTTTCGATCGCGCGGTTGCATCAAACATTTGCAAACCGAACAAGTGGACTCTAGTGTATGGCATCGTCTGTGGGCCCGAATCAAGTGAATACATCCGGATGTCTGACAACAAGGACTCTTGTGAAGGTCCGAACCCGTCAGCATTCTTACAAATAACTGCTCCTCTGAGCAAGAAAGACAGCCCGAAGCTCAGGAAAGCGCTCAGACTTCCATCAAGTAAATAACCGAGTTTCTCGTCCGGCTGCAAAATGGCATCGGCATGTTCGCATTTACTTATTGATCTCACACGACCCTCGGGAAGGCCGTGCATTGAAGCCACTAAGTCTCCTTGGAATAGAGACCTAATGATATAATAATAACTTGTATCAACAGGATCCAAGCTCCCACTATCAGGAAGAACTGTCGTGGTTGGGCTCGATGATCGAAGCTGACTGAGTGCAACACGCAGAACAATAAACGGAANTCATTGTGGGGGCTCGCGTCCATTTTTCATTCATTCATTTATTTATTTCGTTACCGGTTTTCACAAACATAGGTAGATGATTAATTGAATGTATTGACATGTCTGCCCCATGTACAGCAATTCATGGCAAATACTTGCAGATAAATATCCGGCGTTACTTTGAGATCCGATAAACAAGCTTGTTCTCTCTCATAATTCCACGATTTACTTGTCTTCTCTGAAAATTGGAAGGAGACATTGGCCAACTTGCCTCGCACAATGTTTTATAGTACGCTCCTTATCAGATTTCGCCGAGACCCCACGAGTGGGATCTGTAATCCGTGCTGAGAAACAATGAATTGGATTTTTTTTTGTATTGAATTGTTCTAGTTTAGTGAACTGTTCTACTTATCGTTGTAAAAGTCTTTTCTCAAAATAAGTCTGTCAATGAAACGAATCCGTCTGATTCAGTCGAGTTTGAGGAAACGAGCAGAACGCAACAAAATCCTCCGGAATCATGATTTATTCTGTTTTAAAGCTTTGTCCGAAACTCGAGTGTGGGTCCAGAGTTCCAGATGATGGTTTCTTCCGTCACAGCGTGCTTTCTGGCGCGAAGTATGGCTCCGTCTGATCGATTGCCTCAAGTTGCGTGCAGCGGCATGAAACTGGTCGCGAGTCGATTCAGTCTTCAGGCCGTGGGATCTGCTCAGATCGTCCCCGAATCACTTGCGGCCGTTGGTGTTGGATTTTTTCGGGCCCAAACAGAAATGGCGGATCGAGTGTGGTGCAACGCCTGGATTGCCTATAGAGCTCATTGAAACGAGCGTTTGGAAGCTCTCAGCAGGTTTTGCTTCGAAAATATCGAAGTAGTTCTCAATGGATCGAGAGCAGTGATAAACTCAGGTGGGAAACTGTTTCATATAACTCACGGTAGACTTGACACTCTCCAACTTTCCAATTCATTTGCATATTAGGAAATATATTCAAGATTTCGATAACCGTCCCATTGTGAGGCGCTACCGCCGTCAGTTATCGTAATCAGTTCTCACACTCTTCATTGTGTCTCAAGCGACTCGTTTGACCGGGAAATCGCCGACGCTGCGCCAGTAGATGAAGCGCCGAGGTATTATAGCCCCCGAATAAGCTCGCCGACGCCACGTCAGCGTCAGACGATTCCAAATGTTGAATCGACGGAAGGCTATGAGTATATTTCGAAGCTCGAGCATGAAAATCACGCTGATCAAGAGAACGAGACCTGCGCAGACATGCAGCAGTGGAATCACATCTTCAATACGCATCGCGAACTCATTTTTCGGATGGAGATCTTCCAGAGTGAAACAGCGGTAGGGCTTGCCACTGTCGTTCCCATCACCTTGATTTGCACAACGTTTGTCTCCGTACAGAGGCGACAAGTCGACCTTCATATAGTCAGCCAACTTTTCACCAAGATTCTCGTGATCTTTATGCGTTCGCTGTTTCAGATAACTTCGTTGAAAAAGCAAATTTGTGAGGCTCAGCTGAGCGAGGCGGAGGCAACAAAGCCCCGGAGCATCCAGGTAATACGTTCCCCTCAGAGTTTTCGATCGCGCGGTTGCATCAAACATTTGCAAACCGAACAAGTGGACTCTAGTGTATGGCATCGTCTGTGGGCCCGAATCAAGTGAATACATCCGGATGTCTGACAACAAGGACTCTTGTGAAGGTCCGAACCCGTCAGCATTCTTACAAATAACTGCTCCTCTGAGCAAGAAAGACAGCCCGAAGCTCAGGAAAGCGCTCAGACTTCCATCAAGTAAATAACCGAGTTTCTCGTCCGGCTGCAAAATGGCATCGGCATGTTCGCATTTACTTATTGATCTCACACGACCCTCGGGAAGGCCGTGCATTGAAGCCACTAAGTCTCCTTGGAATAGAGACCTAATGATATAATAATAACTTGTATCAACAGGATCCAAGCTCCCACTATCAGGAAGAACTGTCGTGGTTGGGCTCGATGATCGAAGCTGACTGAGTGCAACACGCAGAACAATAAACGGAATAATGTTGCTCCGAAATCTCCTTTTGCGTAGTGTAGGACGACGGCTGCAGCAGAGGCGATTGCAATAATGGGCAGCCACATGTCTAGCCGCAGTATTGAACGAATCATTTGTTTATGTTTGCTGATTCGGGGTATCCTAGCCACTGCCACTGTAGCATGGTACGATGATAACCACACCGACTCCCAGGGGTACGAAAAGGCTGTCAAGGGTGGCTCACTAAATTCTAAAACCACTGTTATATTTGCATCCTCGGGATCTTGGAGCTGTACAAGCTTGAGCTGTCCCATTTTGATCTGCTTGATACTGAGTTGGCGCATCGAATTTCTCCCGAATTTCAAACTTTTTGGTTCTAAATGCTCCAAGCTCTGCTCGAAATTCAAGTACAGATGTAGAAATTTGCTGTACCTCTTCTTTGATTCGTTTCCCCTGGTGCGAAGCGAAACTTTGTTTGTTCGATTGTTCCACGTCGCGTATATTTGCGTGAAACTCGTGACGATGCGATTATGGGGGTCGTCCCAAAAGTTCTCTGTATCCGTCATCCAGATAAGAGCGAAACTGTGATTCGGGATCTGGACACGCCAGATGGAGTCGAAAACACCCTCAACGAAGAAGGGCCACCGTTCCCGGCTCATTGCGGCTGAGTTCCTCGAGTGACAACAGAGCGCCAAATAAAAGCGATCGACACTTTGTTTGGTCAAGAGTACTTTCGCGAAGAGAGGGATCTGGTTCCATTTCTTGAAATACGTCTTCGGCGCCCCGAGTGGATCAATTGACAGATGCGAAAGCACAGTCTGCTTCATGAAGTCTACGTCGATTTCACAATTCAAGTTTATAAGAACCGGCGCACTTGGAAATGTGGAAAGTGAAAATATTTCGGTTATACTCTTCTGAAGGCTTTGTTCGTATCCTACGTCGTGCGGCAATGTTTCGCGGAGACTTGAGAACAGCACAACCAGCAAGAGAGCTTCCATCACGGCTTTGGAATCCGCAAACTTCTTCGATTCGTTTGATGCTGCTTTACCGAGTCGACGAGGGATCCCATCTCAGATTCGAGGGTCTCTAGGAAGGGAACTCGGGAGTGCTGAGCACAAGTTCTCTCGACTAAAACCTCACTCTGCGTTGTCAACATCCTCTGGGGAGTCTTCTTGATACCATAGCCAGAGCCCGCCTTTATTGCGATCGAACAGCTCTGATATCTTTTGTCTTTGCTCTCAATAGACACAAACAATCATCAATGTCTTCTCTCATTGTCGCTCGAGGCAGCGAATGCACGCCTTGTCACCGCAGAGACGTTCTTGAATGATCGAATGCTCATTCCAGTCTTGGCAGCTTTCATTGATGGAACGATCGTCCAATATGTATTTGTTTGTCATCTGGGTATTCAGCCCTTGAGAAGATATTCAATTTAATTCATAACACCTTTATTCATAAAGGATCATGGTAACAACTCATAAGATATGGAGGGGCCCCTTTGGTGCATAATCGCCTGCCCAACCTCCACGCGAAAGTATTGTATACAGTGGTGAGGTTGGACGGAGCCTTGGGGCTTATCAACTTTTTTCTTCTTTCTGAGATCACTTCTGACTATATCGACGAACTGGCCTATCGTGTTGTTGAGGAATAGCTTTCGGAACATTCTTTCATCAATTTTGTCGAAAACTGTGATAAGGTCAGGGATTGGCTGTATCACTTTCTCTGAACACCGGTAACGTAAACGTTTGAGAAAGTAATTCTGGACACTCTGCAGGGTTTTGATATGCTTGATCCGATGCGGTCTCCAGACTGGGGAACAGTAAGTCAGTCGCGAAAAACAAGATTGTGAGTGGACTTAATCTGTTCCAAGGTCTGAGTGGGGTTCTTGACAGTTTTTTCTAACACTGACATGAATACAGCACCAACGCTTTTCACCTTCTGAGCCATCGGCAACGAGACTTGCAGAGTTCAAGTATGAACACAGAACAGGCTACGGAAATCAAAGCTGCAGAGATATGCAGAGATGGAACAACATCCGCAAAGCGCATCGCGAGCTCTTTTTTTGGATGGAGATCGTCCAATGTGAAACATCTGTAGGGCGTGCCGGCTTTAGAGCCGTCGCCGTGGTTCCGACAGTCCGAGTCTTTATAAGAAGGCGAGAGGTTTAGCTTCATGATTTCGGCCAGTTTGTCCCGAAGATTCTCGTAGGTATTGTGCGAACGTTGTTTCAAAAAGATTCGACGAAACAGTAAATTAGTCAGACTCAATTGAGCGAGACGGAGACAGCACAACTTTGATGCTTCCAGGTGAAACGATCCCGATAATGTGATCGATCTTCTAGTGCCATCGAACATCCGCACTTTTCTGAGTATGATGAACGCGTGTGGGATCGTATCCGGGGCCGAGTCCAGTTTATACATTGGGATCTCGGACAGTAGAGTTTCTTGTAGAGGTCCAAAACCATCGGCAGACCGACAAACTACAGCACCTCGGAGCACGGCGGAAAGCTCAAAATTCAAAAAATGGGACAAGCTCCCTTCGGGAATTAAACCCACGGTGTCATTCGGCCGCATGAGCATGTCAGAATACCTACATCGTTGAATGGATCTCAGGCGTCCTTCGGGGAGCCCCTGCATTGAAGCTATGATGTCTCCTTGGAAGCGAGACTTTATGACTTGAATCAACAAAATCCAGGTTCCCACAATGAGGAGGAACTGTTTGGACTTGACGCGATGGTCGAAACTGATTGGATACAACACGCAAACCACCAAACGGAAGAACATTTCTTCGTTTCCGCCCACGCGGCGCAAAACGACGGCTGCAGCGAAAGCGATTGAAATGATCGGCAACCACATATCTGCGCGCAGTATAGAGCGAGCAACCTGTCGATCTTTGCTTATCGGAGGTATCCTCGCCACAGCCACGATGGCGCGGTACGACGAAGAATATACTTTCGCCCAGGGGAGTGAATATGCTGTGAGCTGAACATCGCTGAATTCCACAACAAAGGAAATGTTTAAATCTTCGGGGTCCTTGAGTTCAACGAGAGTTCGTAGAGCTGCTAACAATTCAACAGGTTCTCTGAGCCTGATTCGTCCTAATTTCATTTCACGGACCGAGTTTCTCCCGAACTTCAAGTTTCTCAACTGGAGAGGCTCCAAGTTCTGCTCGGAAGCCAGATACAAATGCAGAAAGTGGTTATACGGCTTGTCCAGGGCTTGCCGCGCCGCTCGAAGTGTAACCTCGTTGGTTCGATTATTCCACGTGGCGTAGATCTGTGTAAAACCGGTCACGATTCGATTCTCGGGATCCTCCCAAAATCCCTCCGAATTCGAGATCCAAAGAAAAGCGAAGCTGTGACTTGGGAAATGGACGTGCCACATGGTTTTGTTGTCGCCGTCGGCCAAAGGAAGCCACCGCTCATCATCGACAGCGAAGGGGTCCTTGAAATGACAGAAGAGTCCCAAATAAAAACGATCGTCACCGTTTTTGGTCAAGCGCACTTTCGCGTAGGGAAACATTTTCATCCATTTCGTGGTGTATCTCTCATAGCTGTCGATAGTTCTCAGAGCCAAGTGAGTAGCGACGAGATGTTCCCTGAAGCTCGGAGTGAGTTCACAATTCAAATTCATGAGAAGAGGCGCACTCGAGAACTTGGAAAGTGAAAACATCTCTGTCACGTATTTCTGGACGCTCTGTGTATATCGCTCATCATATGATAATATTCCGGAGAAACTTGAAAGTAGCACTGCGAGCCGGAAGACTTCCATCAGGATTTAATGTTCCGAAAGAAATGTTCCCTCAATGAACGCAGGAAGTTGCTGGTGCACCTATTGTTCTCGAGACGAAGAGCTCGGCACCCTGACAAGCACGAAACTTCCTCGAGAAGAAAGGGCTCACAAGCTTCGGAGACCCAACATGCAGGACGTCTCATTCGACTCGATGCAGTTTCAGCCCTTCCCCGCTTTCTCGACTCGCGGTATCGAGTCTATCTCACGTCGAATCGATCAGATCCAATGGCCTTTGTTTTTTGCCTTCAATAGATACAAACACGAATGATTGCTTCGATCTGTCCTTGAGATCCCACTTCATTAGTCAACACGAACGACGCACCATAGTCTATAGCACTGGAAAGAACGCCCTTCATTCGATGGATTGCTTCGCTGCCGTACGTGATCGGACTGCGTTAATCTAATTGTTGTCAAGTGTACACTGTGCGCTTCCCCATCCAGCGTCCCATTCTCGTCCTGTGTCCTTTGGATCTGTTCATCTCTGGGCCGGGTCAGATTTCTGTCAAGGCAAACAAGGCTGGAGCCCAGGATGATAACATCTCTGAGACGGCGGCAAAATTCCAAGATGCGGCACATTTTCTATCGACGCATGAATTCCTCCGGAATTTTGCAGAAATTTTCCACTTCTGCCTCGTGCAGCAATGCAAGGGAGATCCGGAGTCCCCCCGTGTGCCTTTCTTTTTCGAGAGGGCCTGGCACGACTACCCTGTCGGCTTCCGTCACATCTCCCGAGGAAAAAATTTCTGAGAAGTTTGTTGCCGTAGAATGGAAGCAGTGGAATAATATTTTATTCTATCATTTCGAAGTCACGCAGAAGTCCGAATCGTGGGTGACAATGAGTCGCGCCTGGTAATGACAATTCTTCAGTCGAATTGTTTATTTTCCAATGGCTGTGCATCGAATGTCGACGCAGGCGCAGCCTCAGGAAATTCGCATTTGTCAGCTATCAGACCGGTCTCTGTGAATTTCGGAGGAACATGAAGCAATTTTGTTTTTCGATTACCAAGTTCAAAATATTATCTTCATGGCTGACATGGAGGCAAGAAAATGGGGTACACTGCAGCACAGGGATCCGAGATCACATTAACTCACCTTCCAGCTTGGCCAAGCATTCGGCGCAGGTTTCGAAGGCTGGGACCTTCTCCGTACAAGGTAAATTTGGAGTGAAGACGCAGTCATCACCCCTCAGAGCGAACACATCGATCCTGAAGGATTGGCACGCGAGATCATCCGCTATACCTGGAGAAAATCATCTTGAAGCAGAATCACTCATTCTCGATCCGTAGTTGAGGATTCGCCACGTGAGCGAAGAAGAATGAGATGACTTCCCCCGATCGCCGTGTCATGTCGGAAATCATCGCCTTGTATGTCCAACTGGTCAAACCAATGACCCAGAGACAAAGAGTCGATAAATTCTATACCTGAACAAAAGGCTGCGCAGAAGAAAAGACACAGTGCTGCGAATCGTACCATGGTGTCTGAGAAATGTTACCGGAGTCACCGAATTGTCTCAACTCAAGCAGTGATCACTTTCGAACTTCTTGGACCCGGAGATACTTCAGGCGATTGTTTATTCCGAATGTAAGCAGGAACGCAGTATCGCGTTTCGGGTCTGCGAAGTGCGAATCACGAGTTTCCTTAATCAAAGTCTCCTTGCTAAGCTGAAATCTAGTCATTCCCGGATAGTCCCGAATAGCAATCCACCGTACTAAGACAAATACATAGAAATACGTAAATGGTTGCAATTATCAAATTATGGAAGCAGGTACCGCTAATTCAGGACTTCTTCGTCGATACACCGTTTAACGGCCACTGGCATCGATTTCAGAGGGCTTCATCTGGATCGAAGGCCATGCCAACTATGATCGATGAGGAAATGAGCCTGCGCGAAGACTACGATTTCTCCCGGGATCAGTTCGTGCACGCTGGATTGCCGAGTACTGTCGCATGCGTCTTTGACTGTAGTCGGTCGGAGGGGAACCCAAGATGCACTCATTTCAGTCTCCGACTTGACTTTCGCGAATCGAAGTTCGTAGAGATTGTCTGGTTTGAGACACCAAAAACCGCTCACGATCTCCTGGGGATGTCGCTTGTATTGTGCACCAAGCGGGACCCCACTGAATTCGAGAGGCATGCGCTTTCGTGACATGGAACGATAAGGCGAAGCGGATTCTGATTGACAAGAAACGGCAATGAACGTACAGCTTCTTTTCCGCCTCACTTTGAGCAATTATCATGCCAGAGTTTGAATGCATGTGTATTTCATTACCAACTGACTTTTACAAGCAGCGCGGAGCTTGGGATTGATTCTGTCGACCACAAGAAGAATCTGATGATCGGCTTCCATCTCCGCCGGTATGTAGCTCTCGGTGTTCTAATCCCAGCAAAAAAGTTTCTGACCGAGATATGAACGTTTTCGCGATGAAGGAAAAAATTTCCAATTCATTTTCTGATGCTATTTGCACTCGAATCTCGAATGCTGAGTTTTCCATGGGAGGAGGGGATATGTGGTTTCCCGTTTCTCTGAGGGGAGAAATCATCTTCTTCAGCGACGATCTCGATCCGAGCTCGGTTTTGAGTCAGGTTCAATAGAAATGGTGACACATCGATGCAGATCCTCTGCATCTGGTCGTCAGTGCATCGCATTGGGCGGAAGCTCACGACGATTTTGTGTTTCAGAAAACACACCCATTGCGGGAAGTTTTTTCCCTGATTTCCTGTGAAAATGTGTTCTTTTGCGTGTGCACATTGTCAGAGCTAATAAGGTAGTAGAGATGCTGAATGATCAAGAGCCAGGTGTCAATCAACAGTAGCGAGTTCAACCACCAAAGTGCTAATTTTATGACGGATAGCTCGACCTTGAAGCCGCCAAGTTGGGAAATCGAACAAAGCCGGTCAGCATTCCGCTGATCAGTGGGCTCGGCCATTTCTTAAATCGATTATCGATTATAAATTCACGAAAAAAAAAGTCACGAAAGGAGTTCCCAAATGACAGGAACGCGGCATTCGGTGCGTAGCGTGCCATATATTCCCTGTTATATATACATAGAGGTCGAGTATATGTTGCCAATATATGGGAATATATGAGATATGAGATATGGGTATATAATTTTTAGGTTAACAAGGTATATAATTGTTGTTGAAATTATATGGGTATATAATTATATAAATGTATATATATATATTGGCAACATATACTCGACCCCTTATCCCACGAATCGGATGTCGAGAATAACATTCAGCACTTCTTCCTTTCATGGAATGAAAATGTATTTAGGCGTATAAGAGCAGAAACTGGCAGACTCATCGGTTGCCATGGAGAAGCTCCCCATTCACCCACTCACTTCTTTCCTTGAGCATTGGATTCGATGAGACGCTTATCGACGTCGTTTCTGCTATTATGGTAAACATACATGGGCGAGTAATACTACTTGATCTTCTGCAATGTTCACCTGATACGAATCAGGTCGGAATGCTGAGCACAATATGTGAAGTGCCATTCTTCTTCACATGATCGACCGTCTAGACCGAATTTTCGATTTCACTGGGGCGGTGAGAGTGGTCGCGGGCCACGCCTTTGACAGCCCTGGTTTAGAGTCATAAGAAACATTTTTCCGTCTAGCGCGTACCCGATCGGTGCACCTCCTTCCAACATTGCGCATACCATAAACGAGTCCAAGCGATTACTTTCTGGATTGTGTGATGTCGATGATTCGCACGTGGCGATGCTTGTGCACTGGCTATCCATAGCGCTGATCTATAAAGAGCAACAAACTGTTCGAGAATATTTTGACACAGGTGGAGTTGTTTGGTGAGTTTCAAGGCTTCCTCCATGATTACTTCTCGTTCAATGGCCAAGTGAGAATCCATCGCTGTATCCTAATGATCTCAACGTTGAATCGAGTCAGAAACTAACGACCACTGCGAGAGCATACATGGGCTGTCCATGCCGGACTCTAATCCATCTGGTTCATTTCAAGTACAAAAAACTCGCGGCGCTTCAACACGAATCTTATTCAGTGGAAAACGCGTTCCCGGTGGGAGATCCGGCTCTGAGTTTTCTGACGCGTGAAGTATTGAGCGATGAAATTATTCGAGTGACGATAACAGTCGTTTTAAGGGATCCGATTCGTTAGACACTTTACGCTCGCAATGCAAGTGTCCGTGAATGTCACCGTCGAATGTTCACTGAAACAGCTTCCATAAAACGAGCGAAGCTCTGAAAGCTTGTCGTTCGCTCTGCCGGCAGACAGTTCTTTGCGGAATATCTTGCCTGAAATTCGGCTTGGGCCAAAATCATCATCCATCAAAAGATTCCATCTCAAAATTACCATGCATGCCTCGAGAAGGATGAGCCGACGACGTAGATGGCGTACTATTTTTAATGATGATTAACTGGCTTCTTCGCGACAGCTTCTGACAACCAACATGTCAACCAACTAACAGGTTGGTTCCTGCTTCGTCCTAAAAGCCACTCAGCCGTCTACAAGGTTTCACGCTTGATTATTAGTCTAGCGGTGCGGAATTGAAAGCTTGTCACCTGGGCTGCTCTTTGCAGACGCATATGGATAGAGACACTCCATCAACGTCAGCACCACAGAACGAGGTGACCGGAAATGTATGATGATATGAAATGCGAGACTTCTAGCTTTCGAACGCTGAGGACTCAGGACGGGATGGTGTCAATATTGTACGGCTGCGCAGAAACACTGTGGTAATATGAACAAGATGCGAGTGCTGAAGAACCGGCGGAGGAGCTAGAAGAGTCAGCCAATGATTCCTACCCTCGTTTTCGAAAAATTTTCTCTGAAGGATCCTCTGAAATTGTGTTCAGCTGAGAGCAACCGATGTCAGGATATGCGTGAGGGGACCGGGCTCTTGAGTGAAGGGGCTCATTGGACGACGGCATATTCGAGCGACCGCTCTCGTCCTTTTTTACGTTCGTGTTGTCTTCTCATGATCGAAGGAACGTAGAACTCCTCCAGCGATCGCCCAGAGGGCAAGACCCGTCCCTAAAATGGTTGGGCGACGAGTGGGGTGCACTTCAACGCCGAGATGTGAGGACTCTGAAAGGAGGAGGTTTGAAATGATGCTTTTCACTTTGCATCCACAGACATATAGTGATGTATTGCATCCACAGACATAGGCTATGTGATATGTCTCAGATGCAGCGGATCGAACATTTTTAGGGTCCTATGAGAATTCTGCAGATTCCCTGAAGAGGAATCTTGCAGCACCTCTTACACCATATGAGGAACAGTGCGGTCAATCATCGTCCAAATATCTCATTTTGAGAGATCGAGAGAATTTTCAGTTCAGATTGTGGGAGGTTCCGCTTTCATTCAAGATTTCTCGTCGGCTTCTCGGAGTAATTATCCTCCAAGCAAGGCTCCTCGAAGGGCGATGAAAAACGAGTGGGTTTATTCTTCACCAATCATCGAATCGAGGGCCTGCACATCGGCCACTCGAAAGTCACACGACATCGGCTGGAAAAGCCACCAATATCCGAGCATGTGCGCGGCGTATCGCCCGATTTGATGGCACGAATAATGTTCTCCCACTTTTTCATTTTATCGTTGGATATGTTTGTGAGAGGCGAGCCCGGGCATCCTTGTCATGATAGCGTTCGATCCTTCGCACGCCTGACTTGCGGTAGTCGAGCGCTACCATGGGATCATGAACCAATCAAAACGAAGTCGAAGTCCGATGAAATTGTCTGAAATCGGATGGCAGACAACAAGCAGCGGATTTCCTCAAAATTCATAACTATGGGAATCTATCGTCTCAAAAAGCCAGAGTGTTTTCCGCATAACTCCACAGTCGTGTCACCGCAGTTACGCCTAGGTTTTGCGACGACGTCCGATGTTTCGATCTTCCACTCAGGTTCACATTATTCCAGCTCTTGCGTCATTTCCCGTTGCTGTCAGCTATTATTGTTTCTGCGATCCATTCCTGATTAGTTCCCGCCGCAGAACGCAAGTTTCAGTCAAACAATTACGATTTTTTTTATGGTTGGAGACCATTTCAAGCACAGTTCCCTCCGTAACTTCTGTTGGATGTCCGCGGTAGGTTTTTCGAAATAGTTGCGTGGACAGCTGCCAGGTTTCAGTAAATTTACGGTTGTTCGAAAGTGGATCTCGACTTCTGAGCAGAAATGTGTCAAGAGTGACATCATTGGAGCGATAATCGAGAATTCCCACCACAGGGCAACAGAATGGATATTGAAGTGGATTTTCCGGTTCTCCTGGTACCCAGCTAGCGGGACAGTGAAAAGCGACTTTGTCAGACGAAACGGCGCAATTCCTGGACTTGTCTCTCTGACGGTACGGAAATGACTTCGGTCACGTTGAAAAGGCTAAAAGGATTTTCTTGTGATGTGACTGTCAAGAGTGCGCAGAAGGATCGGACTAAGAGACAGATATTTCATAAGCTGTCACCGAGAGCTTACCGAGCTTTTTTTGACAAAGATGTACGGCTACCTACGCATATGATGGAACTGATGTCCACCAATACCATTTACGCTAACCGGCACTCGGGAATTGAGTCGGGTAGACAAATACGTAGAAATTTTCAAGGCTGGAGTTCGAATGGCAGAAGAATTGAAGCTCAATGTCAGAATAGTCATGAATGCCACTCGGGCTAATCTCAAAATGTACGAGTTGATCAAATACGATCTCAGGTAGTCGTATTATTGTCAGGCAGATGTTATGGAGAGATGGCTGTATGGACTAGCCTTCTCGGAACTTTTTTCAACTTCTATTCGCATTTAGACCGGATGCAAAACACTCAGATGCAAAGTTCACTCTCTGTCCAATACATCATCTTGCTGGTGCTCTGTTGTGAAATTTTCCAAGAGTTTGTGGCAAGCGCTGAATCTCGAGTTTCATTCCTTTGCATTCGTCATCTCTTCCATTTTCTGACCTTGTTCGCGTGGATCCGTCGATCCATCTGCTCCGCGTAACCTTACTAGTTAACCTTCCTCTGAAGCAAGGTGAGCGCTACGTTTTTTGATCATATGTCCTCATTATGGGCCACTGAAATAGTTGAACCATAACGTAAGCTCTCATTATTTCCTCCTAACATCCCATATGACCTCGAACAGGATTGTGTAATAGGATTGCGGCATGATTCCAGTAAGTATCTTAGTTCCGGCAAGCAGCTACTTTGTGAACGAGGGTTATATTCCAAGTTAAGGAACTTTCCGGAACCCTCTCTCAGAGCGAGTGCTTCCAGGTATAAGAACAACAGCACTGGGACAAACCTTTATACCCACTAAACACCTGTTGAAATGAACCTTCAATTTCTATTGTTTTCTCTCGTCGTCACAGTCGGAGGAGACACGTATTTTGCTGACCTCGACGCAGAGAGCGCCGCGCTGGAGAAGAAAGATTTCGTAAGTATCCTGAATCCTGGAATCCTTAGATGCCTGGAACTTCTGACGATCCCCAGATTTGTGTATCATCCTCGACGGAAGGGAGATTTCAGGATTGAGTGTTGTTAACTTTCCTGAAATCCGTTTTTCTAGGTTGCCTACGCCGCTTTGCATGGCATGAACTTGAGCTATCATGAAGTTGTGACACCCGAAGGTTGGATCTTACAACTTTGGAATGTACGAAATTTGGATATATACGACGAGGAACTGTCAGCACCGGTGATCCTCTGCCACGGTTTCGGTGGCACAGCTTTCGACTACTTGTGGAACATTCGGAACGAAAGTGCGGCATTCATATTCGCTGATCACGGTTTCGATGTTTGGCTCCTCAATTGGAGAGGGAACCACTTCAGCGACAGAATTCGAACGGTTGGAGGACGGAGAAAGCCAACAGTCACTGAGTACTACCACGTTGCGTGAGTAATGTTTTTTCCAGTCCTGTTGTGGACTGATGCGAGCAGTGCGGGTTCTGAGTATTTGATCATGTTCGCGAAAGGTCTAATAACTCGATTTTTCGTCCAGCTGGCAGTACATGGCGGCCGTAGACCTGCCCTGTGTTCTCGACAAAGTGCTTAATGAAACTAATCAGAACAAACTTTACCTCGTGGGGCATTCCATGGGAGGAACGATTCCGTTCGCGTTCCTTTCCGGAAACCACACTTATGATGACAAGGTATTTCCAAGCTTCATTCAACCCCGGACTCCGAAATGCCCCCCGACTCTGGCTCCGGTCGTTGACAGAAAAATTTTCCCCCCTCAGATCTCTCACTACGCATCTTTGACGCCGGTCTTGGAGTTCGGATGGGACACGCCGTTCCCATTCATAGTTGGCACTATATTAGGTGCTCCTGTCGCCCGCTGGACGCCCGAGGTGAGCCAATCACCACGGTTTACGATGCTCAACAGATGATTCCTCTGTTGGTTTCGAAGAAAACTATTTACTAATCGGAAATCATTTCCTCCCGACACCAGTTCTTGTTCAGACTTGCCTACGGAAGGCAGTTGTTCGCGTATCCAGACGAGAGCTTTGGCGCTTTTTTGCAATACGCTGTGTGCAAAATAGTTCCAATTTGTCGTCTGATCAACGATGTCACCCTGGGCCGAGATATGCGAAAACTGGTGGTGACCGACTCACATGTGAACAAGGTATGATTCTTGGTTTCGCTTGATACTGTTCCGCTGCCAAAAGTGATTCATGGGGAACTCCGTGAGTCCACTGACTCAAAAATTTCTCACAGAGTCGCCTTCCCGTCTACTTGGCCGAAGAAGTAGGGGGATACACGATGATGACTAGTTTGAACTTCGCCTCGCAATGGATGAAGGAACCATGGACCAAGATAGATTTCGATTCGGTCGTCCCTCAATCAGGTCTCACGAATCTGGAAGAGTACAACAGTGTAAGTATTTCAGGTGCATCACACATCTAGGGAGCTCGGTGCTCATCAGATGTATCCTGGAGGAACTTCCAGGTTCGATCCGGGTTTCATCGGCATCGCTCAGATGGTTTCCTAAATTTTCAGAAAGAACCGCCGAAATACGATTTCGCCGCCATAAAGGTTCCATTTTCGATGTTCTACGTGAAAAATGACAATTTCAACGGCCCCAAGTCCACTCAAGAAGCAATTAAAATGTTGCACGCCCAAGACGTGAAAATTATTGAAGGAAATCAGTTGAGTCACATCGATGTCGTCCTGGCTACCGATGCTCGTTGTTACATCTACAACGACATTCTTTCGAGGTTCACGATGTTGGAGAATAACAGGGACGAGGCGCACAGGAACTTCCGCTCGAAAGTTGAGGCTCATCTGAAAGATCTTCCTTTCGAAGACGGGTGTCTTGGTAAAACCGACTGATCTCTCACGTGGCATCTTTGCTTATACCATGCTCTCTTCGTTCGCGGGTCTGTTTCCGAGCGAGTCCGGAGAAGAAGCAAGAACCCTTCTGATTCGTCCATAGGTTTCGTATCTGAAAATATCGGATCAGATTCCAAACATTCGATCATACTCAGTTGTATTTATTCGAGCTAAGCTCTTACAAGTGTCGAATCCGAAACCGGAGAACCGTTTTTTTGGTCGGAGAAACCGATACTGACTCGTAGAGTTTATCTCAACAACGGCTCTCGTCCCGCCGATAAATCGAGTGGGATCTGAAGCGCTCAAATCAATCTAGTCAAAGATTCCTCGTCGACAGATCGAGGGAGCTTCCCATGAAGTGAATCATGTTGTGGAAGATGTAAAATGCACTACACCAATGGTGGCTTCGGCTCGCCGACCCGACTTCCTCTGTTCCCAGCGACCAAATACAAAATTATCCTCTGACTGAACTGCCATGAATAAAAAGCGATACATATTATGACGACCTCCACTCATTACTGTAGAAATCGCTCAATGCTATTCAACGGCGCCCAAATCCAACGTTAAACTCAATATCGGAAGCTCTCAGATTGGACGCGAGATGAAACGAAACATCGAGATGTTCTGATTATACAGATCACGACACGGCAAGTTTTCACCTCTCGATGTGAACGCAGGAAGTGCTGCAGAGCTCGCCAGCTGGCGACCTGAGTTCAGATATTTCTGTTCATTTTGATCTACTGCTTTACGATTTACTGCCGAATTGGAATCCCGCATGAGATGCGCTCGAATTTTTCATTCAAAGAATTCGCATGAATATTACGGCATCATGCGTAAAGCTTGATGCCTAGGATTCGGAAACTGAGCTGACGCATCTCTGACCGTTTCTCGTTTCCGTTCCAGTCATGACAATCCTTCTGCCTCGAGGAATCCATCGAGCTGAGCTTGCAGTTTCGAGGAATTCGTCGAAAAGACTCTTCTGAGCAAATGCGCGGATTTCTAGTCGGGACCGGAGATCAGACCGCAGCGTGAATTCTCATCGCTTCGAAGTCTTAGAAGATTGGATCCATTGGTTGAGGCACTTCGAGAGCGAGACCTTTCGAATCCTCTCTCCCACTCAGCAACTGAATCTTCGAACCTCGGTTGTGATCCGTTCAATCTTTTTCATTGTTCGCGCGTTGCGAAATGAGGCCGCAACTGTTATTGCTCTCCGTTTTTGTCGTTGTTAGAGCTGACGTGTTCTTTCCAGACCTTGAGAATGAGATCGCCGCTGTGCAGAAAAGGGATTTCGTGAGTATAGAAGTAGAATGGTGGCTCGCATCGGTGTTCAAGCGAAACCACTTGTCGCTGCCCGTAATCGCAATCGCAGTGTGAGAGTCCTCGCTCCAATAACGACATTCGTTCTCAAAGGTGGCCTATGTCGCGCTACATGGCATGAACTTGAGCTATTACGAAACAGTGACTTCCGACGGCTGGATTCTGCAGCTTTGGAGAGTTCGCTGCATGAAGATCTACGATGATGAGCTCTCTACACCCGTGATCCTCTCCCATGGCCTCGGTGGTTCAGCGTTTGACTTTCTGTGGAACCTTCGTAACGAAAGCGCTGCGTTCATTTTCGCTGATCATGGTTATGATTTTTGGATGACTAATTATCGAGGGAACCACTTCAGTAACCGAATACTCCATGATGGGAGGCGGCGTAAGCCTACCGCGACCGACTACTACCGGGCTGCGTGAGTTATTTTCAGAGCTTAGAGGACAATTTTCATGAATTTCATGGAGTAAACATCTGGCAGATCAGCAGCCCGGCTACAGAATTGACTCATGATATCGTTCTATTCTCGTTTCAGCTGGCAGTACATGGCGGAACGTGATTTCCCCTCTATTCTAGAAAAAGTACTCAGCATCACAAATCAGTCGAAACTGTATCTTGTGGGACACTCGATGGGAGGCACGATTCCTTTCGCGTTTCTCTCCGAAAACCATTCCTATGACGACAAGGTATTCTCTCCCTTTTCCGGAAGGTCTCGAGTTGAAAGCTATCTCGAGCGACTATTCGTTTTCCACGGGTTTATCCGGAATCTCATTGTTTTTCTTGAACTGCAAAAGCGTTTTAGCCATGCTTTCTGATCCAACAGGTATCTCACTTCACTTCGATGACTCCAGTTCTAAAATTCGGTTATGACAAGCCCTCCCCATCGACTGCCGCCCTTGTTGCCGCGTCTTCTTTCATCAAACTCATGCCAGAGGTGATTTCCTCAGTTAGAATATCGTAAATGATGATCCCTCAGGGAACGAAAGTTCCGCCTGTCGATTGCCGACCCAGGTGAACGAGGTCAGAGCCGAATCATTGACAGACTTTTTTTTGTACTATAAACCAGCCCCAGTTCAGACAGCTGTATGGAAGACAGCTCTACGCCTACCCAGAGGAGAGCACTGAAGCGTACTTCGAGTCAGCCATATGTAAAAATGTTCCGGCAGCCTGTTCTCCGGTCACGAATCTCATCTTCCGGGACGTGCCAACACTGGCCGCGACCGATCCTCACATGAACAAGGTAAAGTTACCGCAGTTTTCTTGACTTCTCCGCGCGAACGAATCCCGGACATTGAAGTGTCTTTGATATCCTTAATCATAACGTATGGTAATCCGTTCGCAGACCCGCCGTCTCATTTTTGAGAGTGAACAGGTCGCGGGGCTCTCCATGATGTCAAGTTTTAATTTTCTCGTGCAGTGGATGAAATACCCGTGGACCAAGATTGACTTCTCTTCCTACAAGCATCAGACCGGTTTCACCAACATGTTAGAATACGGAACGGTGCGTATTTGATTCTGGATGTATTTCGATGTAGTGCACAAATCCTCTTCATCCATTTTCGGTGACCCGTAGTCATGAGTCCGAGTTTTCTCGCTAAATTCCTCTATTTTTAGGAAGAGCCTCCGAAATACGATTTTGCGGCGATTAGAGTTCCTTTCTCTCTGTTCTTCGTGAAAAACGACGCTTTCAACGGGCCGAAGTCGACACGCGCGACGATAGGAATGTTGAACGCGACAAACTTCAAGATTATTGAAGGGTTTTGTTTGAGTCACATTGATGCCGTCGTAGCAACCGACGCTCGTTGTTACATATATGATGAAGTGTTGTCGAATTTCGAGAGACTGGATATTGACAGGGACTAGGCTCACAAGAAGTTTCGTTTAAGGTTGAACGCTCATGTGGAGGAGCTTCCTTTCGAAAATGGTTGTCTCGGTTAGACAATCTAATCGGTCGGATGAATCGCTGTGATATTCTGCTCTCCAACTCGCTAAGCCGCCGGCCTTAATGCCGAGCTCACCCTAGAACGCTCGGCTTGCAGCTTTTTGTTTCGAACTCAGAGTCAACAAACTTCCGACTGAGCGCAGTCGTTGGCATTGAAGCGCAATGCTTTGATGTTTTCTCGCGGAAGAAAGGGAATTCAGTGGAGTTTTCCTCCATTTCTGTGTCACATATTCGATCTCGCGAGTCTCATATGGAATCATAGCACTACGCGGATACTGGATCATGGGCCATTCGAAGATGTAAATAAAATAAAAAAGAGCAAAGCTCGATGTTATCAATTAGTGAGGAACGTGATTCGGACTGAGGGAATGAGTGTGTACATGCTGCTCAATGTGTGGATACGACTAACTAAGGAGTTCGCATCCGCTGTTGAAATTCGGAGCTATTTAGAGACCTTTCGGGCTACTTGCCCGCGAAACCAAGAACACCGAGCTTCTTCATTCGAGGTAACTTGAAGGTCCTTCGCTTGCTCTGGATCCACTCGAAACCTGTTGGCTCGGCACAGCAGCTGTCGGCTGTCAAAGGAACAAGGGGCGCCGAGTCAAGCGAAAAACCACTCGAATTTCGTGAATCGAGAAACATTGTCGTGAAACTGAGTAGCATTCCACACCTGTCAACGGAGGGGTAGAATAGCTGACGTTTCTGATATCATTCTCAGACAAACAAGTACGATTCGATTGATGCATATCATGTTTTAATGAGCCGCGTAGTACAGATCGGACTCGCTTCACTCCCACTCATCGGCATTCCACCAGTGTTGGGTCAGGATAATAAGAGAACTGCCTTCAAGAGAAATTTGAAAAACTTCTCCGTCCGAATGTGGGATCCGTTCTATGATTAGTGCCGGTTTGAGAACGCGGCGTGACTACAACTCCGAATCGCATTACAAGGAAACTCGAGCGAATGCTCGCGTGGCAAACAATCGATCTTCCCGAAGCCTCAATCTGTGGGGATACTGTATTCAATTCTGTCGCTCTTAATCTGGTAAAAACATAGCCCTTAATACACCCCATCCCTTGAAAAACGTCACTGCAAAGGTCATTGCTTCCGAGCTTAAAGCAAACACACGGCACGCTTAGAAGGACGAGAATACCGGTTTGATATTCCTCGTAGGAGGACGAGATCACTAGTGGAACTAGAACCCCCCGTACAGGGCAGATAGGCGAGACACAGTTCTGAGTCGTGAACTTTGTTTATGGGAGGAAACTTCCAGATGAGAATCATTTTGCGATTTTTACTTACTCGAGGTTTGCTCAAGAGCGCCACCAATCTTCGCTCGCGACCTACATCGAGATCAATCGCGAACCATTCGAGCAAATCTAATTTCGCGAGAACGTTCGTGCGGAGCACTTCTGCACACTCTGCCACTATATCTCATTATCCAACAAAACCTGGCTGCGAGTCGCACCTTGCTAGGAGAACTGCCAAGCTTTCAGTGTAGCCCTTGGAGTGGTCATTGATCTACAGAATTTCTCCATGAAGCGTGATCATGGGGCTTGTTTTTGAAAATAAGAAACGGATCTGATGATCGACTTGTTCGTTAAGTTACGTCAGGGATGATGCATGCGAGTTGGATGGGGTAGCTTTCATTTTAGAGGAGACCGTGGCACACATCTAGACGCGTGATCCTTCGAGAGATCGGAATTCAGAAATTTTTCGCTATTCTTTCCGCCCGATTCGCTTCGATACGGTCTCGCCAGAGCCCTCTTCCCGAGTTGAAACTTCCATGTCATGTTCCATGCCGTCCGTTGTTTCTCCTCTGGGGCGTTTCGAACAACATTGCGTGGGACATGTTGTGATTCACTGTTCTCTTAACACAGGGCAATAGGTGCAATTATCACCGGGAGACTGAATGTAGGCAATCGTGTAGCTCTCCAACATCTGTCAGTGTGATGGACGTTTCAGATCATCGGAGAGACAAGGAATCTCAATGGCCGCTGTCCTCCCTCATCATGATCGTATGACAACATGTGACGCGAAAAGTTGAATGATGACTTGCTTGCGTGTCCGTGTCTATTTCCGCCTATTTCCCGATAATGTTCGTCCGCACACTACTCACGCAACTTCCTCTGTCACACCACAGCAGAGTGTTGATTTGGTTGCGCGTGGAAAACATTGGAGGAAATGCTCAGCTCCCACAGACTGGGCTGAGAGTGGTTTTCGATTGCATCAAAGCAGAATGGATCGTTTTTTTTCCTCTGTTCGATCGTAAACGAATCATTGGGTGGCGTAGTACGACCCCATTCATTGCAAGAATGAAAGTTGAATCAGCTGATATTTGATGATGAATTCGCACTGATCGTTGTCAGACACAAACGAATATAAAGTTAAACCTCCCTTCGGCAGAAATCATTCAGTCTTCCCTCGGTTCTGATTCTACGTCGATACTCGTCATGAAGCTGTTAGCGTTCTTCGGAGTTCTCCTGGTCTCGGCAAGTGTCGCTCTGGCGCAAGCAGGAGGTAGTGGAGGTGGCCAGGCCGGTGCAGGCATGGGATGGAGCATGGGCGCGGGCGCAGGAGCTGGCGGAGGAGCTGGAGGAGGAGGCGGCCGCAAGTGAAGAATCTTCAGGGAGCGTGAAACCAGTCCCCTGCTTTGGGATTCTAACAAAACATCGATGTTCTAAGCATTATCTGAAGGTCTCGTTTTTTAACATGGTGTATTTTGCAATGCTTTGCTTATGACAGAAGTTCCTTACCTGCGGAAATCCTCACCTCAACCGTCTTCATACGGTCACGCTCATATCGGTTAGATTTGGATATTTTTCTAGAAGATGCCGGGCAGACCTTCGTTCGAAATTGACCCAATCCCAACTCCAGGCATCCTGAGGCTTTGCGGATCTGTTGAGACAGGGTCGCACATGTCTGATAGTGTTCGAAAACTGATGGGTTTTATGGCATGCGTTGATAGTATTGAGATGTTAGCATGTTCCGCTTCCAACGAAGTCGCTCGTGTCCGGAACATCTCGTATTTGCTCTTTTTAGATTCACAAAGTTGGAGGAGCAGAGACGAGTGTATATGGGATGACGAATGATAGCTTGCACAAATTTTGAGGCATCGCAGCAGCGAGGCGATCGTTGGAAATGACGAAGTGGATTTTGTTACGAATTCGCAGATACGTTGCTATAATACGCTCGCCCAAGTATCCGAGTGCGATTCGAGGCCGCCGACCTTCCGAGTTGGTGGTGGTGGTATGGTCCAAATAGTTCGATGGCACGGTCCAGAAGGAGAGTTCGGTGGGACGTCAAGAGGAGCCTTAGACCACCTCGCCTACGCTTCTGTCCTCGGATGTATCTTCACGAGCCACAAAAGGGAGCGGAGAACTGTTTTCATTTTGCGAACAAATCTTTTCAACGCCTCGGTCATTCTTTTTCTTCGAGCTAACAACAGTTCCGCGGCAGCATTGCACAAACAAACGCATCCACATAAGCCCATGAGAGGTATCAGCTGCTTGAACTTCGCCAAATCGAAACAATCTGGCTGCAGGTCGTAGGTCACGAATTTGATTCGATTGCTCTGCAGTGATTTAAACGCCACGCGGTATGACGTCTCCTCCATCGCACTAGGAGTCCTCGAACGAGTTTTTCGTTCGAATGTTTGCGGAATCATGAAGCCGTGTTGCAGAAGACGCTCAAGTGTCTCACTCGTTCGAGTCAGGACCAACCTCAGAGGTACAATCGTCTCAGGAGATCCCGAGTGCGAAGATTTATATTTTGGTTGCTGCAGGAAACACTGACTGCTTATTCTAAACGTATCCTTAATATTGCGCATCTCTCGTCGCAGCGGCAGTGTGCACGTTTGTATTGCTCGGTCGGACAGACCGCAGTACAGGTGGTGAGCTCTACGGTACTCTAGGTTCCGCGATGAGAGCAAGAAGTCGCAATATTGATTGTAACGGCATGAAATAATATCCTCGGTCGCTCCTTCGCGGGCTATTTCTAAGAAATGAGACATCACGGTGTTTGAATAGATTGTGGAAAGAATGAAAATCATCGATACTGTGGTGCAAGCGATGATCAAGACGGAATATTTTCTGCAGTTCGCAGTGATCTCAGAGGCGGCGATGAAGTTCAGAGCCATCTGACAGATTTTGGACAGAATCAGGTCCGATTGAGTCCATGATATGACGATGGCCATAACCAGCATACTCGAGGTTGTCCAGATCCAAACGTCCAAGTTGAATGGCTTCAAGAGAGTGGTGAGATCCGTTGACGCGCGTAAAATAAACGAATGACACTCAGACTATTCGGAACATGGATGATTTCTGAATCTGATAGGATCTTCTTGGGACGAACCGTGCCCCTTGACATGAGCATTTGCCTGGTAGGCCAGTCGGACTTTGGTCCCGTTGCATGAGACGATGAGGGTCAATATATAAACAGGTTTTCGAAGAATCTCTGTTTCCAGGTGGACGTCCGTTGCGTGACACTTGAGCACCGTTTCATCACAGGATGCCGATGTTTTTCTTGTCCACTGCGTCATCAATTGGTCGAAGGTCTTGGCGCAATGAAGCACTGGCGGTGAATCAACTTGCCATACAAAAGACACACTGCGTGATACTACAGGCAGCCGCTTAGATCTTTTGAAAATGATCTGCAATAAGCACTTGCCCCGTATGTTTTGGATGAAGTCGTAACTCTCATATTGTTGAACTGATGAGTATTTTGAGAGGACCACGATTTGCAGATTCACGGCCAGGGCATCCAACAGCGTAGGGGCGCTATTATAGCCTACCCTGTCGGACGATTTCGCCAATGGTTCCGGCAACGACAGGAAACTCGATTTGAGCCTCAGAGAACCGTCTCTTAGAAGAAATGCTGTATCCAGAATCACAATCTTTGTCAGAGGAATCCCCCGTGCTAGGACGTGGGCCTCGGCGACCTCCGCGATCTTGTGAGGGCTTGGCTCACAGCTCGAAATCTGAAGGAAGGCGAGTCGCGACAGTAGGAATAAAAACCCCGGAGGCATGAATCTCCGGGTAACCTTGCTTGTCCAATTTCAATTAAATATGATCACATGGTTTTTGCACCGAGAGTCGGGGATTTAACTCGCGGAAATTGCACCCACGAATACTTCACTTCTTCTCAAGAATGCCGATTCGGGTCCGAGAATGGATTGTTTTGGGGATTTTCTTGAAACTGGCTGGAATAAAGAGCCCCGAATCGTGTTGACGGTGAGTAGAACGTTGAAAGCTTAGGGGAAACGGGACAGGATGACCTTTCTCTCGCTATGCAGATGAGAAAAGTGAGTCTGGTTGTTTGCTCTGCCTTTGTTTTGAGCTGGATCGATGGAACTGCTCTGCATTGGACAGCATCTCGCAAAAGAAGAATATTTTACAGCAATATTCCTGATTGGCTGCGAGGTGATCCGGTTGATACAGAACAAAGCAATATCCCTGATGTGCGAGAATGTCTGTTTTGCTGATTCAGGCTCGAGGCCAGCGATTGATATCAATGGAAACATCTCTCGACCGTTTTATTGAGATGATCCATCACATTAAATCATCATGTAATCCCGTGCTGAACCCCTTCGTTGGAATGGAAACCCCCTCAGATCGAAGGATATTGAGCCGATAAGGCGTCCGAAGGCCCTCCTGAAGTATCCGAAGAATATCCTAACCGCAGAAGCATAACTTCTCTCATTGGACCAAATGCAGTTTTCCTAATTCCAAAAGGTTGCAAGTTCCTGCTCCCCTGCGAATTCCTCTGGCGTAGAAAACCAGAAGAAGTTCCTGGAAAACTGAGGAATTTTCTCAGTTCATATCGAGAAACAAGTACATAGATAATAGATTTTCACGACGAGATTTCCACGAGATTTCCATATCAGAGTTTCTGTCCCATTCTTCCTCGTTTGAGATTCACTTTCTCGATTCGGCCGGATGCAAGAGCAACGGGTGTCACGTCATATTATAGCTTGCGATTATCTCCCGAGCGAAAGTTTTTGAGACGAAGGTTTCCGAAGGTTTATAACACTCGATCGATCTTTGATGTTTCTGGCTTGCTCGTGAATCATTCCGTACGACAGCCGTGTGATTTCTTTCATCAAAGACTCGGTATCCGAGTTTCCGACGTTTCAATGACGTCAAGTGGTCAACTGACGCAAGCTCCGCTGTGACCTGCGAGGCCCGCGAAATTCCGCGACAGGCCCGCTGTAGGGCCGCGAAATCTCGTCCCCAATAATTGCGCATGAGCACTCGAACATGAGTGCAGTCTTCCACTATTTCGCCGGCTACAATCCCAATGGGTTTCATCCGTATTAGTTTTCTTTCAGTCTTTGCATTTTGAATGCTGTCGCTCGCGATTCTTCGGTTTTTCGAATGAATCGCTTGGACAATCCTGTAAGGAGAAGTTACAGGAGCCTTTTCAGTTACGAGTGTTCGAATATCTTCGGCTTCGGCCAGCCACCGCAGAAGATGCAACAACTAAAAGCGCTAAATGTCGCGGCCGCTATTCTTTTATGGAAGCCAGAGGTGGCCACTTCGAGATGATCGACCGGAATAGATAGCGGCTAACATTCCATGGAGCTCTGAATTTTTTGAAACTCAGATGTGTTTAGTAATACACTCGAGAGAGTATGGGGATTGACCCGTGAATAGTCCTTGCGAGCCAGTAGTCGTTGGTATCCAAACGCTCGAAAACCGAGGGGAGAGTCAATGTGTAACGGTGCAACCCGCAGCGGTAAGCAAGATCCTGTCAACCCTCGGAAACCATGGCCGAAACACTCATGGCCAGTTTGGAAATTAATAGATCTAGCCTTTCAACCGCCTCGACTCCTTTCTGTCAAAAAAGTTCCGGGAATCCTTCCCCGTCACAAAAGTCAGTTTTGAGCACGGAAGAAGCTTTTTGAATTCTATCGTGAGAGAAACAAGTGTCATTGTGCTATTGTGCTGCTAATGACTCTGTAGATCATTTGAATTGAACGCCAGAAGGTGAGCGCGAGTCCACGCAATGCACCGAGCGATATAAAGCTCCGACACTCTTTGGCAGACATCATTCAGTTCTTCTTCTGTTCTGATCCTGACGATGAAGTTGTTCGCGTTCCTCGGTGTTCTCTTGGTGTCTGCAGGCGTCGCCATGGCGCAAGGAGGCGGTGGAAAAGTCAGCGGAAGCGCCGAAATGAGCGCAGGAGGAGGAGCTAGCGGAGGAGGAGGCCGCCGCAAGTGAGAACTCCGACGGAAAAACGACAACTGTCTTTTGGAAGGCGACTGTCTGGAATTCGGAAATAAACATCGATGTTTTGAGCATTATTCTACCGTGTCGTTTCTTACATAGTAGATTTCGCTGTTTTCTGTTGTTGAGAAAAGAGCTATTCAGACGACTCGAAGCGACGACCATCGATGCCGTTCCTCGGAGACATTCCTCGAGGAAAACGTTGATACCCCGAGGGGCTGACATCTAGGATCTCCCCGGAAACCTTCTCCAGTCGTGTCTGGTCCACCAAGGAGTTCTCTAGTCCAGCTTTGATTCTTTTTCAGCTTTTCGAGGGAATCTGCCAGAATTAGCATATTGCTGGGCATGCCTCCCGTCTTTCGTACGCGCGAGAATGCGCACTTATTAGATCCTGATCGCCGATTTCTCAGTTGAAGAAAAGCTGACGTTCTATTCCCCACGAGTTTGGAAAAATGCATCCAACCCGACAGATCCATTTGGGATCGATACCTCCGTGTCGTTCCGAAGTATCAATCAGCGATCGTCAACCCGATAGATCGGTTGGAAATGAAGCTCCAATGTCCAAGTCTCGCGTGAACTTCACAAAATGGTGGTTTGTGTTTTCGAGAACCCGGACAAGCATTCGCTACGAGCAGGCCTTGCAAAAACCCGCAAAATCTCAGAACCGCGGGTAGAACCGCAAAATAGAACCGCGTTTCTCTTAGTGACGTCTTGAGGACTGACGTGTTATCCATCACTCGGAGTACTCAAAAAAACCTCACAGATAACTGCAACCGTAGACTTCATTTCCGCATTTTTTCACATATTTTGGAAAACGGTTCGTCTGCTCCAGCTGGTCGGAAAGATCTCTTCCACCCATGGATGACTGATTTAAGGAAACTGCAAGCAGAACGAGGATGAATCGCCACCACTAGGGCTTTGTTGAGGAGCTTAAAATTAGAAGGCTCTCCTCAGCATGAGAATATTGTTGAGGTTTTAGGTTCTCTCCAAGTAAGAGCTTGACGGCACAGATTCCTCATCATTCCAGATCATTGTGCGCGGCATCGGCGGTGTGATGAGAAGAGTCTCAATAGCTACCCTCCCATCTCTTACGAGGCGTTCGAGAGCAGAAAAGTCTTGTCTGTATTTGCATGATCAAGTTACTCTGTGCTCCACGGTGAGCAACTTGATGTCAAGCGCCAATTCCATCGGAAGATCTTTAAAATAAACATTGCGGTTCCTTGCGGGTCAGAACCGCGGTTTCGGAACCGCTGCAAGGCCTAGCCACGAGCATAGTTTGTCGATATCTACGCGGAAGTCTATTCAACAACTGGCGAGGGCCGAGACGGAGTGATGAGATAAAACGAGTACGAGTGTTGGGCCTTTAATCGATCGGCGGCAGGATGATCGATGTGAATTCTGGATTCTCCCTTCTCTCGCGAAAACGCTCACATCTCGGTCAAGATGGGACGGATTCTTCTGAACTCTCTCAATGGATTTAAAATATCTAGACCCGTTTCTCGGAGATGACTGGACTCAATTATCTGGCTCGAGTGATTTGTTCTCAAACTTCGGAATCGAAGAAGGACAGTTCTCATTCCGAATGGGAGCGACCGAGGATTCTTCTCTGAGCTTCGACTGGGGGAGCGAGTTATCCCGCGCAGAGTCATATGGTGTAGGAGGACACAAACAACGGTAACGAAGGGGTTAATGCCAGATCAGGGGTTCTCGGAGTTGGTTCCCAGGCCCCCTAGGTGGGCCCGAGAGCGTTTTTCAAGGGGCCAATATATTGTAATATAATAACCGAGATGGATATGGTATCAAATTCGAAAAATACTCTTGAAAATCAGCGCAAAATCCCTCGCAGGGTTCGTTTGTGAGGGATTCTGGGGAAAACGAAATCTTCTTGTTAGTTTAATAGATTTCGGGCCCGTAAGAGGGCCCTATAATGTTCATGTCTTGGCACAGTGTGGCGCGCGTAGATCGAGTGTACACACAAATGGAATTCTCAGACAGGGGACGCTGGAGGTGGCAGCCGTCAGTACATTGGGCTGACGTCATCCGCTCAACGTTCCGTTTGTTTCCACTCAGAGTAGCGACATTTCGCGTTTCGTGAATGTTTTCAGTGGAGTTCAAGATGGGACATCGCGAGAACGAGTTTCTTCAAAGAGCCCGGTATGCTTACCCGATACAACATCAACATACCAGGAGGGTCATGGTAGCGAAGTACACTTGCGGAGAAACTCCTTTCAAAGTGAAAAGTCGAGGAGATGTGGAACATCTAAATTATGTCATTCTGCTTTTTAAGCTTTGTCCTCGCTGTCTGTGTTGAGGTTCGCTTCCCGCGGAAGATTTTCGGAATCTTTTCCCACCGATGCACATCGAGATTTGCTCTCCGACTGAATCGAGGTCGCTTCAATGTCACAGTTCACGGACTTGTCAAGCTGACGATGATGCCGTAGTCACGCGATCAAACAGCCGCCTTTTCTCGCTTCGTCAAGAAGCGTGTAAGGCATTAGGGTTGGATCGCGGTGGTACTTACAACTCGCCCGTCGTTGTTGTTGAGTCGCCACAGCAGTCGGCCGACATTGAGTTGAACACGAATCAGGCGCGAAGACTGCGCAAAGTTTGTTAACAGACAAGGGTCGTGAATAGGAGAAACGATTCAGGCGCCGCAAATGACTATAGAAAGTGACTCAGATCATGAACCACTAATGATTCTGTTGATCGTTTGGAGGCATCCGAGTTCAACGATGGTCACGCGCTCCAATGACAAGTAAAAGCCGGCAGATCTCTCGGGAAAACGCCATTCAGTACCTCTGCTGATTTAGAGACTCTCACGATGAAATTCTTGCTGTTTATCGGTTTGATCTTCATGATCTCAAGTCTCGCTCTGGCTCAGGGATTAGGTGGAGGAGAGGGCGGCATTGGAGCAGGATTCAACATCGGAGTCGACGCTCAGACCGGAACCGGAGGTGACGCCGAGGAGGGCCGCCGCAAGTGAGGAATGCGGAAACCACAAGATCATCTGCAACTCGGAACTCAATAAAGAAACTTTGTAATGCCAGCATTTCGCATCAGTGATTCTTTTACTTTTTCTTCCTTTGAATAAAGTTTGCGACGAACCATAGCCTCATCTCCAAAGAGCTCGCGCCCCAAACCTGACTCCGCCGGCCGATGCTCCAAAAAACGGTGAGCCTCTTGCCAACACTCGATCTGGAATGTGATTCCACGTGCAAGTATGATCGTCACAAGTGAACGGAGGCGCAACTAGAGTCAGTATATCGACACGCACCGACGATTCGCCGGTTTTTAACTGCCCGTTCCATGCCTTTCGATCTGAAGTCCGCTTTCGACAAGCTAGACCACCGACCTTTTCTTGACAAAATGGCGAGCATCGGCATGGTTGGCACAGCCATCCGATGGTACAGGAGACGGGAGCTTCCTTTCGAAACAAACTTCAAGAATAAATCTTACACTGACGGGGCGCTCCCTCAGCTGTTACATAAGGGCGCTTCCTAATCCTTCCTGCTGCTTGTGATACATATATGTACAGTAAGCTCCCGTAAAAAAGCGAGATATGGCACTAAACTTCAGTAAACTCTCATTGTCAGTTCTTCAGTCAACTCTAATGATAACAACGTAGATCTGACGTAGATGAATTGTGGACCGAAAGAGATCCTTGTATGCACATTCCTAAAACTCTTACTTCTCGAGTTATTTGGCTCCGAAGATGAAATAGGAGTGAATAGAAACGAGAGTCTGGATTGCCAGGAGGGCTCAGCTCAATTGTTTCCGTGAAATTCTGAAACTCGTCCCATCGACACTCCCATGGAATATTCGCCGAATATCTCAAAAACTTTAGGTTTCTCGGAGGGGGGGGGGGAATTGCCTCCTGGTTTTGTGATTCATTGATTCAAATTGTGCTCATTCTCATTTGTGCTCCTTCGATTTAAAATGCTCGTCTCGCTACTCCTAACTACTTGATCAGAAATACACCTCTTCCCATCGCCTTGGCGAAACCTCATAGTGCCATCCATGGAAGTACCGAACTTGACTCTGCTCGAAAAAGCGATCGAGTAGACTTCTTATACGCTTCCCGATGCCATTAGAGTCAGTCGCCAAGCGATCGCATGCAAAAAATCGTGTACGAGGGAGTTGTTCATGGAGCGCTTGAACGATATTGTTCAATAAGACAGTTAAGATTCTCGATGTCAATCCAAAAAGTCACGAATCCTGTCCATTGTTGCGTAAGCTCTCTGGTATCGATGCAGACCGTGAGTCGGAGGGAAGAAGCTTCGAGAAAGAATGATTCTGAAGGCCGCTTCGAGCATCAGTGGACCACTGATGACTAGATTGATCGCCACAAGCGGGGTAAGGGAGAGTTTGACCGGATCTAACGCGCTTTTGTTCAGGCTATAAAGCGCTGAATTTTCCAAGCAGACATCATTCAGTTTCTCTGAAGTTGTGAACTCACGACCATTCCTAAAATGAAGTTCTTGATGTTCCTCGGTTCGCTTTTGATGATCTCATCCTTTGCAGCGGCAACAGGAGGGAGCGGAGGAGGCGCCAGCATGGAAGCGGGATTCAGTTTTGGCTACGGAGGCGGTGCGGGAGCCGGAGGCGGGCGTCGCAAGTAGATACGGCGCAGGATGCGCGAAATCTGGTGCTGAACCTGGACCTCAATAAAAGCAGTTGCGGCTGCGAGAATCGTTCTTTGTGCTAAATTTTGAGTCGCCCGCTTGAAGGCACAGCATGCTTCCGGATGTAACAATCCATGCTCCGGAAACAATCCTTACTCTAACTGGCTCAAAGAGACCTTCTCACTCACTGGAACATTTGGAGCAGGGAAAACAATGAACTCCGGAAAGATCGCATTCAAGTGTTTCCGTCATCTTCGTTTTAGGCCAGAGATCGCGAGACTTCTTGACAAGGTCTCGAGGTCACGATTGGCGAGGCAATTAGCGAAGCGATATATTTGATTGTCGGTGACATTATATGTTGAGATTCGTAGAATTCCCCAACATAAAACACCACCATGATTTGATCCATGAACTGAACCTGAACTGTAATTCGACGCTTCCAAGGCTGATCCGATCGATGATAAATGAGCGAAGTGCTAAGAGTCAGTCATGAGTCGCGTGCCCCTCTTCGAAGGAGTGTTCCAAGTTTCATCATGCTGGGGATCCGCGATCTTCTGATTGTATCGATTAGCTGATACTTACACGCTGATTAACCTATGTATCATCACCGGTGATTTCATTCAACCTGCGACTGGAACCGTGCTGAGTAGGTCTCGGGATTCAGAAGTTCAGGCTTCAGTCAATGATCACAATCCATCGGTGCATGGGTATATGGATGGATCGACGGATAAATTGATGTATAATGGCAATGAACAAAGTAGTTGCTCGGCTATTGGAGCATGCCCTCTGAGCGGAGTGGTCACGGTGCCTGAAATTCTGGAGAAGTGCTCCTCCGTAAAACCGTTTTAGGAACTCATAGTACCGAGATGTCACCGAAGTTTTGTTGGAAAAGGTAGGCCAAAGCGTTGATGGCAAGATGCCTGAACTTCTCCGGGGCCACTGAGAATTCGGAGCATGTTTACGGAAAGTTACTTCACCACAGCGTCCTTACAGCACTTCTCCGGCATTCCATCAGGAGAAGAACTTCTTCCGAAAATATCAGATCGCTTCGTTCCCGAAGACTCCTTGCTGATGCTGAGGTCAAGCAGAGCTTATTCCATTTCCATATGGGGCAGGCGAGTTCACAATTCGGTGGACTGGAAATTTAGAGCGTTTCTCGGGCATGTTGTCTGTTTGCAAGCTTGGAAATGAATCCCACATCAGCGGAATTTTCCTCCACGAAGCTTCACGCAACTGGACGAACTCATAACCTCTATGGGAGGACTGTGACCTTGGACAATCATCGTCACTTTCTACACTTCGAGGGACCACGAATCGGGCGATCCAAAATGGCGACCTGGAAATCACTACGATGGATTCATACATTTCCGCTCATTATATTCGCTGTTGTGTCGTGCTAGAAATGTCATCGCATGAGTTCGAATGTATGAATGGTGATGTCATTCATCCTAATGTAAAGGAAGAGAGCCCAAAATCAATCGGTCCGCAATGTGATCGCCGCCGATTCAAAAATAATCCGAAATGATCGCGGAAGCGAGAAGAGGACCGTTGATCGAAGTGAAGGTCACCACGCGAAAGTCGTCGACGTTTTACCGCTAATGGTGCTCTCTGTTGCTCATAGTTCAGCTGCCCAGATGGAGTGAGAGAACTTGGATCTCACGGACAGATATAAAACATCAATCTCTCCGAGAGAGTAGCATTTGACCTTTTCAAGCGATCCCTACAATGAAGTTCTTGTTATCCCTCGGTGTTCTCTTGATGGTGTCGACCCTCGCCACGGCTCGGTGTTCATCAAGTGGAGGAGGTTTCGGAGGAAAAGCCATGGGTGGTGCCAGTGTGGGAGGAGGATTCAATTTCGGTGCAGGGGGCGGGGCCGGCGCTCAGGGAAGTTACGGAGGAAGCTTTGGCCGCAAGTGAGGAAGAGACACATGGATTCCCAAGACTATATTTCGAGCAAAAAACTAATAAAACACTGTCAGAATCTCGACTGAAAACACATGACTCGTCCGAGCGTGTCGCTTCTTATTCTAACCAAGCAGTTGTTTGATCGTGAGTGTGTTCCAGTTAGGCTTCCGGCGTGTTGGAACGCGGACTCGCCTATACGCCATAGCCGCGACTTGAGCTGGTTTTCGGTGCGCAGGCTTCCAGACAGCTGCTGGTGCGTGCAGCTCGCTACGCTCGCCGGCCTAGACGATTCGTCATGCCAACGCTGCAACTGCCGTGGACCGATAAATTATTTTCAGTGAAGTCACCTTTTGTGTGTTGCGAGATGAATCGTCTGACGCCTAACAGAAAAGAACCGTTTGATCTCATTGGGAGGCCTTCGGTGCCAATTGAGTCCGGTACCGGAGATTCCTTGAGTAAATTCCTTAAAACTGTATTGATTGGGCCAGACATTATTCATTCGTATTTCAGGAAAGGTGTGATTGGCGAGCTAATCAGATCTAAGAACATGGAATGATTTACGCCTCATCCTTATGAGTTGATATTGGTCCTTCTTCCTCAGCACATAGCCGCTGTATCTGAGATTCGACAGGAGCTGATTTTCATCGCAGAACTTCCAACTTTTACAGAGACCAAATGTGACAACAAAACGACAGTTGCCTCGTCTGATACAAATCGAAGGTGTTCCAGAAGAAATCTGAGTTCCATAATATTAAGGAGTCTCTTCTTGGCGAGCGCCTCAACGCTGGGAAACACTGCTCTAGGCTCTCCGGATAAAAGAACAAGACTTCATAATCACTCGCATTGTTCAGCTCTTGATGTTCGTTCCATAGGAAGTATTCGAAGCTGGACTGAGAAGTGCGCTTTCGCTGTAGGTTGGAGGAGCTTCCCTTCGCAGTGCGCCTGGGGCTGAAGCAACGTTCTGATATGGGACTTCAAAAGAGGGGTAGAGCTTCTCCTGCGACACCGGTCGACCGTTCGGTCTCAAACTCTGAAAACAGTCATTGGAAAGTTTTCTCAGTTCAATGAGTGAGGAAAGCTCAATCCCTGAAGGTATCTCCTCGGGTCTCTCTGGCCGCGACTAATCGCTCGAAAATATATCCATGAGACCAAACCGAAACACCATTTCCAACATTGAGCTGAACTGACCGTGACATGGAGGAAACCCCCGTTAACTTTGGGCGTCTTCGGTTTCTTCGAAGAGCAACAGCAGCAGCAGCAGCGAAAGACGAACCAAATCAGCAGCGCAACGAATATCCCACCGGTGAAACCCACAAGTATTGCCCAGTGCGTGAAGAAATCTCCTGAAAATCACTCGAATGATTCATAATGTTTCTCTTATTATCAATTAAGCAAAGTGGCGTGAGAAGTAAAGGATTTTGGGGAAGACTCGTTCCGGGGGGGGGGGCGATTGAGCGGTTCGTTATTTGGACGATTTGATGGTAGTTACCACAATTGAGTTCATCGCTCCAGTCCCCGCAATTGTTGTGGGCATCGCATCGGAAGCCCTTCCAGATGCAACTATGATTGTCGCACTGCCACTGCTCTTCCGCCGTATCGCAGCCTGCGCCTTGCATTTCTGAAGATTCACCAATCATTCAGTAACGAACTTTTTGACAAAAGGTCCCAATTTTGCGGGATTCCTAAGATTTCAACTCCGAAAAGTTCTCGAAACTAACTGTAAACCATATTCGTCGGGACGAACTCAACTCACTGTTAGTGTTTGTCGTCGAAGTCACAACGACTTTGATCTTTTGGAACTCTGGAATACTTTCCCAGTTGGGAACATACTCGATTCCTAAGTTGTTGTTCAGCGTTTTGAAGGAACGCTTCCCAACTTCGTTGCAAATAGGACCGGGATCCTGTTCAAGCCCATAGAACTGCAAAATAATCCATCTAACATAAAGGGTTGCCTCTCATGCTGATGAGCTCGTAATGTGAATCTGTCGCTCGATCTGCACTCACCCAAACGAAATTCTCGCATATTTTGCCGATTTTTTTCTGTTTCAGATGGATCTCGTCAAGCTGCACGTTGAAACGGCCAACTTCGACTGTTTTCAAGGTGATACAACATCTCGGGCTTCCTTCTATGTTCGGTTTCGAAGCGCGGAAGCCACGTATTATGACGGCACCTCCACTTCCCGTGGAGTTTAGGTACACTGTGTGTTTTTCCGAGCTGCAGTCAGTTTTCCAGTCTGAGCCGCAGTAATCTTCCAGATAATCTTCAAGTATCGGAGTTGATTAGTTTGAGCATTCATGTTGAACTCTATTCACCCGTCCCTCCAGACACTCACAAGCTTGGTATGGATGGGCCGAGTCATTCCAAAAGTAGTAATCATCATCTGCCCGAACCAAGAAGAAGCAGAGCGATGTCAAAAAAATGAGAATCACGAGCTTCATCCTCGAATATGTTGAGTTTTTCTCGATGCTTTCCCTTCCCTACAGCTGCTCCGTTGAGCTGAAATCATTCACGAATCCCATTGCAAGGACTCACTATCGAAACCATTGATTCGTACGAAAAACCGACGCAACTTGATGCGGAACGACTTGAATTACTCGCATTTGTTCGGCAAATGTTGAGAAAATGTCACTAAAAAAAACATTCAAAGATCCCTCGAGTTTCACAATGAAGGTTTGTGAATCAATTCACGAGGGGTGGAAATTTCCTGAATTCTCCGGGCTCAAGCCTTCCTCCTACCTGAATTCACCTCTGGAAACGGAATAGTCGTGAATCTTCACGACAAAGAAGTAGAAAAGACACGACTGGAAGACACAAACACAAAATTCAAACTCACTCGATATCGGAAACGACCGATCACTCTTAACAGCTTTAGACAATGCCGGTAGACAGACGATAGTCCCCGGCTCAGTGTCTAATCATTCAAAGAAGTCTCTCTCCTCCATTCTCCCGTTATCGCGCCGAGCGTCACAAATCCTCGGGGTTGCTCGTCGTGAACTTAGAGCTCTTACATCATCAGTATACTTTTCACAGCAGATTCGAACTTCAACAGGAACAGTTTCGGGAGGAATGAAAAACAAGATAACGTTTCCAAACTCATCGAGAAACTGAGTGGGAGAGAAGAGAGAGATCAAAGCTGGCGCTACTGAAAACGAATCGGGAGGATCAGTGGCGTACTGAGGGGAAGGGCACCAGGATGCTCCCACAGTAAGAGCAAAGTTAAAAAGCATTGAGATATCTTGAGTTCTTTTGCGACTGTGCATCGTCATAGTTTTGGAGAGGACAAAGTTTCGATTTTCTCGCAGATCTTTGCGTCGTCTCCCGATCATCCTGAGAGGAATCATCATAGCATGTGAACGTGACCGCGAAAACGGATTTTGTGGGATAGAATCATGCAGGAGATCGAAACGAGGTTCAATCAGCTTCACGAGATGAGCGACGAATTCGAGTCCGCATTCCTTCGAATTTCCTGAATCTTGAAAATTTTCGAGTGATGAATCTGAATCTTGAATATGAATGTCATCCAAGACATTTAGAGATCGAGATTGAGGCCGCTGAATACTCAATAGAATTACAGAGACCAATCCATTTTGCTGTCGCTTCGGATCAATGTGGAAGTCCACTCATAGGGAGTCCCTAAGATTTGTTGTACTTCAATTTGAATATTTCGGTGCTGGATTTCATGGTCATGTTCCCTCTCTTCCTGACTTCGGCCATGCCGCAGATGAGATCATAGGATCTCACATTCAACATAAGAAGTTGTCTCGTGGGGAATTCCTTTCGGAATGGAAGCTCTCAGGAACTTTGGACGGGTGCACTCGTAGCCATCGTCTCGAAGAATGGAAAAAGCTGTCACCGATCAATCAGAGGCTCCAATTCGAGCTACGCTCTGAAGTTTTGTTGAAGGTGGCTTTTACAAAGTGCTACAGAGATTCGTTGTCCGCCCCTATTCAGTCTCAAGCCAACTCTTTCGGTGAGGGGTGATCATTTCATCGTTCAACCAGCCACAAAAAAGGCTGGAACTGTTTGAAACAGAAACAGAAAACGTGGTGTCATTACTGCAAGTCGAATTTCAAGGTGTTGAATCTCGGAATATGCTCGAGTTAGCGATACAGAGAAAAGTAACGATATAGTAGGTAGTTTCTCGAGATCCGACCATACTTCGTCAACGACCCAACCATGGTTTCCCCACGAGCTGACCGTGTACTTCGAAGACCTGGCCATTGTGCCTTGACTACCAGATCACTGTTTTTCACTGTGAAGGCCATTTTTTTTGGAGAACTTTCCAGAGAACCGAAGCAGCTTTTTCAACGACCCGTACATACTTTTCGTGGAAACTCGGCCAACCTGTGCGTTCCTTTTACCATACCGCGACTCATGACGACAACGCTCAACGCTGGTTATTCATAGAGTACACGAGCCTCTTGATGCGGAAGTTTCTCCTTACGCGAAGTTCTCTATACGAGTCCTTAGTTTTACATGGCGTTCTCAGAACGCGCGAGTTTAGGGTGTGTGGAACTCTATCCAATATCTAACCTCGATCCCGCGAGTCATTGAGATTAGAAATTAAGTTGATCCTGCATCTGATAACCTCGATCTCGTACTCTGCACCAAATGATGAATTTTCGAATTTCGAGGTGATTGGGAATATGTCGACGGGGTTACGTCGATTAGAACGTCACCAACACAGATGAGGGGAATGTTTCATTTGGAGATCAGCTAATCAAATGCATTCTTAGCAGCGCGGGTAAAGGGGGCATAACAAAAAGAGTTGCAGCTCACTGCTGCTTTACGTGGAGTCATGAGACCTCATGGTTAGGACTGTAAATTTTTCGCGGCAAATAATGCTGAAAATCGCGGATTCCGAGAAAACCGCGGAATACAATGTCGGAATAGAGATAGAAAGAGTCGATACATTTTGCAACGCGTAGAACGTCAATATCTGGTAGCTACGAATCATGAACCGAAATCTACCAAGTTTCTGCTACAAAATATTGTAAACTTGAAGATGTTCGTCGGCAGTACTACGGCGGTCATCTCTCAGTAAGCTTGAGTACAAACTGATTGATCTCTCCTTCAGACAGATGAGAGCGATTTGGGAGTCCCGAATCGCGATTGTTTCGGGACTCGTTCACAGCCGCAAGCCACAACTCGAATGCGACAATGAAGTAATCCTGCGGCGATTCCACGACAAAGAGCAGGAATCCTGCGTTTCAACTCAATACTATCCATCCAAATGCTGTGACGACCTGAGAAATCATCCGCGGGAATCGCGGATAACGTCGAGAATGGAAACCTCTCATTTCAGAGCTTGACTTGAGAGTTTTTTCGCTCCGGAAGCTTCTCTGAAACAGAAGTGTGATGGTGCACATCGATTAAGGCTCGTCCTGATCCTTGGAATCGGCCGGAGCATTCGTCCAAGTGTGTTCTTGACATTCTGAACCTCACCTTTCCCGAATGCATTCGACAAGAAGAATTCAGAGGAAAGTGTTGGCCAGTCAGCATCAAGTGTGACGTCGTGGCACTTTGAAGGTAGTTAGCGGAACCCCGCCGAGCCACCATGAGTTTGTGAGGCGGAGCTTCTCGCGACTCCAGAGATTTCGGCGGTGTCTTCTTCTGCCATTTGTCGACAGTAGGATTCTCGAGGACTCGATTGCGTGCGATGTTCCAGAAAAGCCTCCAAGTAAACAACGAGTAAGCCTGATAGAAAGGATGAGTATGCCCAAGAGCGGACAAGTGGCTGCCTAAACAACCAGTAGCGTCCCTTACAACCGTCACCTCGTGGCCTGCTATTAGAATCGAGATTGAATGAATATCTTGCGCACGACCAAACTCCGATCTGGGATCAGTTTAAGAGCGAAGCATGTCCAGTCGAGTTGGGGAAGGATGCTTCCCGATGGAACCAGAAGCGTCCTGGCGCAGTGCTCGTAGCCCGATCGAAGCATCTTCATGATAAACTTCGCTGCGAGGAGTACTGACATGCTCGAAACTGTTTGATCGGGGTCATGAAATCGCATCAGACGAGTTGTGCGTCGAGAGTGATTGCCATCAAAAGAGCTCCTTGCGTGTTCGCGACTTCTCACGTTATTCTGAAGCATTTTTCTCCTCCTTCTCTTGAGTCACGCCAGCACTGCCATGTGTCGATTTCCATGGTTGATCAGATGACCCTCTGAGAAATTTAGATCCGCGAGGTCAGCCACGCACCTTCTTCTAATCAAAATCATACAGTGGAACCTGTCAAATAAGATCCAAGTATAGAAGGACCACCTGATATATCGGATCGCTTATTGTTAGCCCGGACACAGATTTTCACAGCCGCAGACTCCCATCGTATCCCGACGTGTAATCGGACCGTCTGAGCAACTGTATCAAGGAAAACCCTCGACCGGTACCAAGGCTTCTGTCTAATAGGACCGATCTCCGCCCGACAATATCGCACGGTCACCTTCTTGGCAGGGTCGATATCGTGCAGCAAGAGAAATCGCAGAGCCTTTGACTATCCAGGAAGCCGAGTCAATCAATCGGTTCATCACAAGCACATCGGAATACATCACCGGGAGGGAGCCCAAGATGACCTATGCAGCGTTTATCGACTTCCAGAAATGCTTCGACACTGTCCCTAGAAAAGAGCTCTTCGAGACTCTCAATCAGCACCTGGACACCGACGACGCCCTCTACCGCCTCCTGGAAAATATAATGAGACCCAACTACATTCGCATAAGAAATGGCGATTACGTGAGTGAAAAGGAGGTTCGACAAACGATCGGACTACCACAAGGAGATCCTATGAGTCCATTCTTGTTTGTCGTTTTTGCCGCGAAACCCCGGAGCAACTTTTGCCTTCTTCGCAGACGACCCCGTGATACTAGCAAAAGACCGCGTGTACCTACAGAGCTACCTGAGAAGAACACTATCCTTGAGCCAAGAACACGGCATCCGCATTGACTCAGCAAAAACCAAAGTCATGAGATTCAGCAGAGTGGGGAGCTAGGGAAAGGCAGACGAGCAGATACTCCTAGGCAGCTCAAGAGTGGATCTTGTGAGCAGCTCCACATACCTCGGCATCTTGATAACCCCCAAGCTAAGCTTCACCCAGCATCTCAAAACCAAACTCGCCAAAGCAGCAGCCGCGACAATCCTTATCGGAATTCTCACCGACGTCGACACAAAACAAGCAATGAACCTATTCCGCATCAAAATAGCACCACTGGCCACTTGCTGCCTCGCAGTCCTCGCGAAATACTTGCAACTTGAGAATCTGCGGCAATTGGTCAGGTTCAAAAACAACTTCGTCGAGAAGACACTTGGACTGCCGAAAACATGCTCTTCGACTTTAGCATTGGGAATGATCGGGGAAGGATCATTCGTGGAGGACCTTGTCGTCGCAAACACTCCGTATCTAGAAGAGATCCTGAAGGCCTACGTCGAAGAGAGAGAACAGAAGCGAAGGAGACTCACCGCAGAAGACTACTACACTGTGGAAAAAAGGCTTCCAAGAGAACAGGAGCTTAGTTTGCAGAATCACGATGCACGGCCTACATCACCTTTTGTGCCTCAAAGAGAACTGTTTCGACATACAAGATTTTGTATGCAGAAATTGTTGAAAGATATATGTACATAGATAGGTATCACGCACTTGAGTGCGTTATTTTAGACCGCACATCTCTAAAAACTATTTGGCAAGATCTCAACAGCCTGAGTGAAAAGCTGTAGCTGTAGTTACCGCTGTATATCATGGACGAATAAGAACGATTATATATGACATATGCAAGCACATCGGTATCGAGTTTCAGACGCTCGGCTAAAAGGCGAGAGCAGTATCCAGTATTAAGTCACCTAAATGAGAAACGAATAACTGCGGCGAACCACTGCGGATTCTTTCTTCTGTAGATCCTATTTTCAGTGGACAGAATGTTATCGTGCGGAAACTTGAATCGTGTTTCGTATTGAACCGCCATCGCTCTGTTGCCGTCTGGCCGGAGAGAATAAAATTTTCCAGACTATGAAGTATAATACATCACTTCTACATAAAAACCACTCGAGCTATCGGACCACTTTTCACTGTCATCGCGCGTCGTCCCATGGGACAGGTTCCACTGTACTACTGAACATCTTCCTTCCTGCTTTTACCCGACTCAACTCGCTCGAAATCGAGCCGAGGTGCGGCGATCGGTGTTGTATAGGAGCGCCTCATTCTCAGCTCTCAGACAGAAAAAAGTTTTCCAAGATCGCTTCCAAGTTAACCAAATTACGACCTCCGCAAGTTGTGTCAAAAACAGTTCAATTTTGCTCGGAGCAGCCTGAATTTTAGATTCCCAGTTCCGCAACGGCACATCTCCATCACGACATTTCCTTGTTCACATACAGTTCGTGGCCGAATTCTCATATTTTTCCAGCTATCCAGAACCTGGATTCCAGATCCATAACATCACATTTCCGTCTTGCCGATGCCTGGTTTGCATCGTTCCTGTATGAAGGAAACCCATCGATTAGAATCTCTCCTCCATATTTTCGCGGTTCTCTCGAAATCCGAAAAAGTGAAAACTAAAACCATGATTTCATGTTATCCTAACGCACCCGAATCGTCCATTGACGGACGGAACGGGAACAGAATGGGTGGTATTTCCCGCGTGAGTCGCCGGGGTTCAGACTCCTGTAACAACGTGGCAAGTCGTGCAATCCCATCACAGAGTACAGTGGATGGATCGTGGAGCCAATGTTGGCCATATCGAGCGGGAAAAAATCGATATCCAAGGAAGGCCGCTCACGAATACAGGATCCGTAACACTACCGGATCGAGATCTGCTGTTTCAGCCCCGACTTCTGAATACGGTAGAACTTCGGAATGACAGGTTTGGATCCGGCGGAACCGGCAAACAGAATATCTCCACGAGGTGTGACTGAAGTTATGACAGTTGGATTTATGCTACGAGTGTGCGTTAACGGAAGTCCAGGTTGAGTGCTCGGAAGAATCCCAGCTGGACAAACTGCTGGTGGGACGGTGAGCTTATGGGACGACTCTAAATCTTCAGCTGGCATTCGTGATCGGGAATCGCTGTTGCTAGTGCAACCCTAGAAGAGAAAAGAGATCACAGAAGGGAGGAAAGAGAAGAAGCATCACATCGGCAGCACGCGAGGAGGAATCTTCGACCTCATTTTGATGAGCTGAGGGATCTTCCAGATTGAAGTCTTTGAATTCGCTCCGAAGCTAGAGGTGGTCCATCGAGCAAATATTGCCGAGAGAAGGAACCAATGTTGAGCAGCAGGAAAGCATTGGATAGTGAAAACAATGCGTGCGCCCGCTGACCGCAGCAGCGATCATGATTAACCTCGCCATTCAAACATGGAGAACTCCAAACTCGTCGGAACGGTCACGCTATCTATCATCAACGACTATAAAACGGTAACCCTTCGAATCAGTCAGCACAGCGTCGTCTGCCACCCGTCTCAACCATGAAGTTCGTACTCAGCCTTGGACTCCTCCTCGTCATCTTCGCTTCCGCTACAGCCAAACCTCAAGGATATAATGGGGGCGCAGGAGGAGGCATGGGATTCTCAGCCGGGTTCAACGCTGGAGGCGGAGGTGGATCCCAGTTCGGGAAGTGAATTTACTCCGAAGAGGATCGGGATCGTTCCCCACCCGATTTCCCGAGAGTTTCGAAGCATGTTTTTTTTTCGTGGGGTCTGATTGAATAAACCGTCGCCCAGGATATCCGCCCTTTTTCTTGTTCCGCGGGACGTCTCTCGACGTGCTCGACGGCTGCTCCGCTGAACTCTCGTGCACTCGATTCTGATCTTAGCTCTCTTGATTCAGTGAGCAACTGACTTAGCGACCTAAATAATCTTCCAGAAGCTTCCGGGGGAAATCCCTGAAAATTAAAAAAACCCAGCAGCAGATCTATCTTTCCAACGGCTGATCGAAGCCAATCGCACCGTTTTTTCCCGGAGAGATTTCAAAAAGCTCGGAAATCGGTGAGTTGCTCGGCGCTTGCCAGTATAAAGAGACGACCGCAAGATGTATCAAGAAATTCTCTAATCGTCATGAAACGTTTGATTCTACGGTGACATTCTCTGAACTGCTCGGGATGACCGGCGATGTCCTCATCAAGATACGGAAGAATATGTGTACAATTTACATTTTTATTGAGGAGTTTGTGTACAGGACGTCAGGACGGCGAGGAAGTTGTTTACCAGCCCTTTCCGTATCCGTATCCGAGACCGGCTCCGTAACCGAGACCGGCTCCGTAACCGAGACCGGCTCCGTAACCGAGTCCTCCGAGACCGAGTCCGTGTCCGTAGCCTCCGTAGGCGGCGATGGGAGCAGCGGCGTAACCAACCTTGGCGATTCCAACGGGAGCGAGGGCCTTGCCGATGATGGGAGTGTAGTGGTCAGCGCGGGTGGTGATGGCAGAGTCGGCAATGATGGGAGAGGCTACTTTGGCAACAACGGGGGCGGCGACGACCTTGTGACCGTATCCGAGCCCGTGTCCGTATCCGAGCCCGTGTCCGTATCCGAGCCCGTGTCCGTAACCGAGACCACCGTAGGCAAGACCATGTCCATAGCCAAGACCGACACCGTGGCCGATGAGGCTTGCCTGAGCGGAGGCGACGAGGACGGCGAGAGCGACGAACTGAAAAGAGAGAAGCCACATTTCAAACTCTGAATCCAAGGAATCGAATTTGATTCATTTCTCGAATTTTTCTTCACTCGAACTACTCACTGCGAACATTGTAAGAAATCGATATCGATTGAGGGGTCCGCGTTGTATATATACGCAGCGGAGTGATTTTCTCTCTCCCAAATTTTGCCGCACAGAAATCCGTTTGAGCCCGATCCAGTTGACCACTCCACGAGCGATTTCTGGCATTTTGAGTAATTTCGAAAATTCCACGATCTCAGGAATGTCTTTCATAATAAAACGAGATGGTGGGTTGGGCTTTTTCTATTTTTGATCTTCTGGATTGTTCATTGCTCGTCGAATTCCGAGAGTATGCACAGAGGGAGAAAACGCCACTTTTGGAGGAAAAAAGTCGTGATACTTTTCCATCGAACTTTTCTTAGCCAATCATAGGTCCTCTGCCATCTTTCTCGAAGTACGGGACTCCGCTCTTCGAATGAGCTGCCTTGGCCCCGGACAGTGTCAGTCAAGGTACAACGATGCGTCTGCCGACTGATGACATCAACTAATTCATAAAGAAATCACTATAGTACTCGATTACGGATTCCAAGGATAGGGGTCATTGTCATCCTAGCCGGTAAGTTCTTGAAAAGAGAATCTGTCTGATCCTGGGCCCGATTGCTCGTAACTAGGCCTTTCAACGGTTTTTAACCGCGGTTTTTAACCGCGGTTAACCGCCGGTATTTTGCGGTTAACCGCGGTTAAAAACCGCAGACATTCTGCGGTTAACCGCAGGAAAACCGCCCCCGAGTGAACTGATTTCAGAAGCTTTCCGAGATGAGATGAGAGTACCCAAAATCCTCCCTAATCGTGTAAAGATGTGTTCAGTTGCTGTCTCAACGCCAGAACATCACAAAGCAGGCTCGGGCCACGGCCGTTTCCTCAAGCTGTTCCGAGAAATTCTAATCGCGATTACGCCGACATCCGTACGATGCGAACGCGATTTCAGCACAGTGAAGCTCCTTCTCGGGGAACATCGTGCAATTATGGCTCCAGCAACACTCGACATTGTGTTCATAATGCGCCAAGCATTCCAAAATGAGGTTTTTCAAGACCATTCGAAGATGAGGATTGTCTAATTGTCCGGACAGATCTCACCTTAGAGCAACCTCAAAGATCA